>PVKB01000852.1:174084-533844 GCA_004027205.1 Ctenodactylus gundi | reverse complement strand
TTTCACTATTAGACAAAAACCACACCAGATGTTAGGCTATGTTAGAGTATGTTTACATGGCGTCCTTGAATGAGAACCCTAAAGTAGCAACGACAACCACAAGAATAAGACAGAGGACAGGAATCAGAGGCAGACCTTGCCTTGGGGACACAGGAAGGGGAACTGAGGGAGGGGGAGGGGAGGGTGGGGGAACAGAAGAGTTTAAATGGCTAAGAGGCGACACACGTGTGCAGCATTTCCCTAAGGTGAGTCACCGTGAAGCAGAAACAACCCACAACCACGGAAATTAAGAAACAGAACCCTTCTGTGATATCTTCCTTGCTTACTTAATGCCGGGACAAAATACCCAACATCCTCAGCTTAAGCTCACGTGTCAGAAGGTCACACACAGAGCATTCACAGGTAGAGGGTCAGGGCGGTGGCAGGAGAGCGGCCCACCTCACTGCAGACAGAAACCAGGTGAGGCAGGAGCCAGCTAGTCAGGGGACTCAGGCCAAGGCTACAGCCCTCCTGGGAAGAAGCTGGAACCATGTTCTTCCTCTTCCTTCCTTACTGACTTCAAGCTGCCAGTTGGGGCACCCTCAGGACCCCCTCCTGGTCCACTAACAGACACCTGAAAGCTCTTCCTTGGGCTGCTCCAAGCTCAACAAGCTGACACACCTCTCCAGGTCAAACCCCACCACCTCTCCCTTCCAGCCAGGCCCTACCTCTCAGTAAAACACAGTTCCAATTTGCGGACACTCAACAGCCAAACCACGGTATAAAAGGATGAAGGTACGTGAGCTGAAACACCTATTGTGGTCTACTGTCTGGGGGGAAAGAAGCCCCTGAGGATTTCCAGCATGTCTCAGGCAGATGTTGCCTGGGACGACGCAAAACACAGGCACTGCGTCCTGTGGTGACCCAGTCTGGTCCCCTCGCTGACTCCCGGGAAGAGGCACTGTCCCTGGGACTCTGCTCACATCACGTACCCTCTGTCCATATCACCAACATCCTACACCAGCCAAGGCATCAGGACTGCACGGCTGCAACATTGTAGCACTCCATTTCGTGGGTACCAGTGTTTTCTTTTGGTTATTAACTATTCATGCTAACCTCAAATCTTAATCATTTAGCATTTTAAGAAGTCAATCGTAAGAGTGCACAATTGTAAGAGCCTTACTCGGTGACACAGCGCTTCTGTTAAGCTTGCTCCTATTGTGAAAGACTGACTGGGAAGCCTTCTCGGAGAGTCAACTGGAGGTGAGGGAACACACCGATGACGAAGTAGCCTTGAATGCATTTGAACGTGATGGAAAATTCCATCGTGTTTGGTAGGGACTCACATCCCCTCGTCTGAAAGCTTATGAATATTTACAGATACAAGCAAGCATGACTGTGATCAGCCCCCAAAGGTTTCAAACGAGGCCACCGTCGTTAGAAATACTTAGTATCACCTTTCTTTTAATTAATTCTGCTGCACTGGGTAATGCCGAGGCTTGCTACACTGCAGCTGCAGGCAGCGGTGGGGACAGTGACATGCACAAGGGGCACCACGAAGCTGGGCCCGGAGAGCGCGGCGAGGACGGTGGGTGCCCTGAGACCTCCGGCGGCTTGGAAGGTCCCTGCTCACTCGCCGTCCTCCTCCCGCTCTGCCTGGACTATCAGCCATAAAGCTGCACAACCCACCTCCAGAACTTGTGGGAACGCGATAGCAAGAATGATGATAACAACAGAAGCATATAAAAAGAAATAAAAGTAGGTGTTAGTTTTCTTTTTCTTTGTAAATCAAAATACCCTTCTATAGCACGGGCCCTCTCAGCCGAGTACTTTGCAGTCATCTCATTTGAAGAGACACTGCCTCACGCGAGGGCTGACAGGCTGCTCTGGAACCCGGCGACATTAAGGCCGAGCCTGCCGCCGGCAGAGCACCTGCTCCCCGCCCCTGCTTCCGCAAGTCGAGATGAGCATCTTCCCTGGAACCTACTTGTAAAGCAATATTGTGTCTATTAAGATAAAGCCATATTCAAAAGGCACATGATATTATTTTTTAAATTACAAAAACGCATGTCTTGAATAATTTCATTTTTGCCATTTTTCAGTAACATTCTTATTTCCTATGGTAAGCTGTTTTTGAACTCTTATTTGATAATGAGTCATATATGTATGACTTTAATTACAATACTGTGTTATTGCTATGGACATATCCACATTAATAGCTATGGTAGAAAATAACATTTAGCTAGCAAATTTTAGTTTTCCATAGTAGATTGGATTAGTGAGTACTCCAATTTCAAAAACTTTTTTGGTTTTTGAATAAGTAACACAAATACTTGGTACAAAACTTTAAAAGGTAAAACACACATGCGTGCGCGCACACACACACAAGCACACACACGCACACACACACACGCACACACCCCAGATCTTTACTTTGTCCATATACTTTTAGGTAATAATAACCTCCAGGAACCAGCCATTGTTAAGTTTCTCAGCCATTTTTCCAAACATTATTTAAAGAAAATGAGTTTTAATGATTTCAGGTCTGTATATCAATCTAAATTAATATGAAAGGGTTGGGGCTGGGGCATAGCTCAGTGGTTACAGCACAGACCTAGCAACCGCAAGGACTTGGGTTCAGTTCCCCAACACCACGTAAGCCAGATATGGTGGCACACATGTGTAATCCCAGCACTTGGGAAGCTGAGGCAGGAGGACTACTGTGAGTTCAAGGCCAGTCTAGGCTACATACTGAGTTTAGGACCAGCCTGGACTACAGAGTGAGAGTGAGATCCTATCTGAAAAATCAATAAGAACAAAACAAAAACAAACAAAATTATGAGAAGTTATGGTCTCCTGAAAAATTTTCCAAAGTATATTCCTGCTTAACCTAAGTCCTTTGTGGTATTCCATATACGAGACATTCACTCACCCAATCATTTTGGGAAATCCAACATACTCCAGATTCTACTTCAAGATTTTAATTCTGTACTGTCAAGTTAATTAATGTCTCAAGTAAGAAATCTTATTTGTTAGCATGTTCTGCATTTATGTTGCTCTAAACTTTTTTTTTTTTTTTTTTTTTTTTTTTTGCTGCCCCTAGAACAGTAGTAGCCAAATTAATTTGGCTTAGGGAAAAACAAGAAACCAGTATAAACCACAGGCTTTAAAAATACTGTATAAATTGTGGTTCATTAACAGAAATATATATAATACAAAATAAGGTATTAATCAGAGAATCTGAGTATGGGATACATAAAAAGTCACTATAATATTTTCTCAATTTTAAAAAATCTAACATTGTTCTAACAAAATTTATTATTTAAAAAGTTATTTGGAAAATAGAACTGAAACATGAAATAGCCCTGAGAGCTAAACTCAAGCGCTGGTGCCCGCTCTCCTAAGTCCCTGCACGGAGACACCTATCATGTCACTAAAGCCGAGACAGCACAACTTTTCCGTGTTTGTTCCGTCTGTGTAAAATGGCATCGAGATATGACAGAGTGGGGATTAGTTTACTTCTCATTTGTTTTGTGGCTCAAAAATTCAATCCAGGTGGCTACACAGACTAGTTAACTTGAATGTTATCTTAAAACAAGGTTGTTTTCTGAAACAACTTAAATATTTCTTAAGTCCAGTATAGCTTCATGTTCATGAAAATTCAATACCTTATAGAAAATTTATACAAAAAATTTAAAGATGCAAGTCAAATACAGATCTCATAGTGAGTTGGTCTACATGAACATACATTTGACAGAGTACTCAACTCTTGATTACCTGACAGAAGATAAGTAATAATACTTTATAGAATATTTATGAGTTATTATGCATCATGTACAAAACACCAATACTTGAAATTACCTTGAATGACCTACCTACCAACAGACATACACGGTAGAGAATTATCCAGAGCGGCCTGACAGAGGCAGTCCTGTACCTCCCCATACAGAGGTGCTTGTGCTGTGGTTTAAAGCCACAGACCACTAGTCCCTCATCTTTTTGATACTGGGGACCACTTTATTTGAAAACCATTTTCTCACAAAGACAGGGAAGCATTTATTATGCAGGAAGTTGTTGGGGAACAGCTCTGAAATGGCAGCAGCAGGAGGGGACCAAGGAAGGAAGCTCTGCCTCGTGTCCCTCAGCAGCAGTACTAGAACCCCAAGGAAGGAAGCTCTGCCTCGTGTCCCTCAGCAGCAGTACTAGAACCCCACAGGAGAGAGCTGAAGGGTTGGGGGGGGGGGGTCGTGGCGGGGAAGCTGCACTCCCAGCTCTTCTGTCCACGTGGCTGGGAACGCCAAGGCCACAGGTCAGTGCTGCTCTGGCCACCCAGGCTGTAGACTGAAAGGCGCTGGCAGAACTCAGTAAGGAAGAGATGACATAGAAAGGAAGCACGTGTCTGTTCAGACCCAACCTCATTCACACAGGAGCTTTACCAAGAACTTGTTCAACAGACCTGCATTTTTTGGCACACGATTCATGCGATCCTGTACAATCTCACGTACTTGTACGACTTTTGCATTTTTGGATAATACCATGGGCTATGTTCTGAAACACTAGAAATAATAACTTTCATTTCCAGTAGTACTAGAAATAATAAATTCATTTGAGTCAGATTTTTTCATTAGTTCAGTAGTTTCATTTTAAACCACAATTCTGGGTAATTCTGGTAATTCCTCAGTCTTTCTTTGCCCCAATTATGTCAGTTAATTAAAAGCTAACTGTAGCTGAATATAAAGTAATTAGTTCTAAGAGATCCTCAAATTATTTCCTTATTTCCACACACCATTTATAATATTACTTACACTACTATCAAAGTTTTCTTTAATTATATTTGTAACCATATTTTGAACTAGAAATTACACCCATGTGAACCATTAACTTAAAATTTTCACTCTCAGATAGGTCATTCTACAAAACACTAACTAAGTGTACACAGGTTATGTTCTACTCTCACCAAATGAATTTATTATTATATTAACATTCTTTGTTGAGTTATTCTAGGTTACATGTAATATTTAGACATTATAGTGGTGTAAAGTTAAGGTTTTTGAACTGGCCAAAGAATGGCCACAATTTCTTTGGCAATTGTTATTATTTTTCTTTATAGCTTACTATTATGTTAGCAGTTTACAACCACAACTAGTATTGAAGTTTTCTCATAATGAAAGCATTTACTCAACAATGAACAATTATATGAACACTCCTATACTATATAAAAACGTATAAACACTCCTAGACTATGTAATAACTTTTCTTACAAATGAGCACTCTGGTGCAATTTTATCCTCAATGAGAAACATTTGAAACATTTTTCTGTACATAAGTGAAGAGTCTCCCCACTACTGACTGCTAGGGCAACTGCGCGACACAGCGTATGGACTTCTAGTTCTTATTTACAGACGTCGCTTTCTTCTCTATCTGTGACTCTCTGTGCCTTAGCTTCTCACATAGAATGAGAATAAAATATCATATGATGAGGTAAAATGTAGAATAGTAGTTTGACAAGTGAAAAGCTACCATAGTACTAGTCTTTAATAATAGTAAGTACTGCTAATCTGTGTCAGTGGCATTTTTCATTATCCCAAAAACTTGTAGAAGCTGTTTCTCTTTGAACTAGGTCTTCTCTAATTTGTTTTCTTTGAGTAAAGAAGAAATTCACACACTGTATAAGCTTCTAGCCATTTTCTTAACTTTATCCATAAGGATATTCTGTTTTATATGTCTAGCATAATTCTTGCTAAATTTCAGACACATAAATTTGAATGCCTTTTTCGCATAATAAAAATTCTAGATGTTTAGCTAACACCTTCTGCTGAAAAGTAACTAAGAATTCTGGGTTGCATGCATGTGTGTACATTAATTTGCTTGTTCCTAATAGCAGTGGGAAACTATTCAAGTACTAGGGAAATAAGCTAAAATCTACTGGAAGGAAGACAGCGCAGAGTAAGCAAAAACACGTACACTTGCCTTGTGCTTACTTATTTCCTTATGTATTTATTTATTTGTGGGGGTCTTACCACCACACAAGGGCCGGAGCCGAGGAAAGGTGAGCGCGTGGCTGGGCCCCCTCGTCTCAAGAGTACCAGACCCAGCGGGAGTCTGTTGAAGCAGGAACTCACTTTATTCAGAAAGTACAGAAGCTTATATAGGGTAGAGGGAGAACGTGGTAAGGAGGGAGAGCAGGAGATTGGACGTGGTGTCCAGGTACGCAGGCATTAAGCCAATCAGCGAGATGACCATGCAGGCAGGCGCCAGGCACTCCCAGCAGTAGTACTGGGATCACACGTGGTCCACTAGGGTGGAAAGGGCATGGCCCAATCATCTTCCCCAGTAAACATCTGAGGTGGCCGCCACTGGGATTTCTGGCGGGCACCATCTTAGCTATCACCCCACATTTATTTATTTATTATTTATTTTCATTTTGAGATAGGGTCTTGCTCTCTAACCCAGGCTGGTCCTGAACTCACTGGGTAGCCCAACTAGCCTCGAACTCATAACTTTGTTGTCTCTGGTTAGCTGAGGATGTTTGTAGGAACTTAATATAAAATCTTAAATCATTTGCTTAAAGTGTTTCCCTGCATAGCAGAAGCAAAATCAGCTATTCTTCAGAGAAAGCACCTTCATAACCAGCTTTGAAGAATTCCCAAGAAAAGTGGACATGACCCAGTGAATGCTGATTTCACCCATCCCAAAGCAGGGCACGTGAGTCAGACAGGATGAGGAGGACACCGGGAAGTGGATGGGAGCATTTCGTACATTGCCACTGACACAGTAAAATAGCCACACTTCGTATGTTAAAGAAGGAAAAGATAGCTATAGAATTATAACAGGAACCCACCTATGATGAATGACAAGACAGAACAGGAAGAAGACACATCCAATATCCCAAAATGAAATCATATAATTCCTGAAATTCAGAATTCAATGATCAGGTTTTACCAAGAATAGTTATATATTTCTGAAGAGAGAGCTAGCAAACTAAAAAGAGGGTACTAGGAGCTATCCAGAATTCAACATAGAAAACCCTACAAGTGGAATATGAGGAGAAGCTGAGAGACATGTAGCACAGAGCAAGAAACTGTAGCCCGAGTGTAATGGAAACTGCCAAAGACACAGAGACAAGGGGGCAGGAGAGAGAGTTCACAGGACAGGGGCTGAGAAATTTTTAAAACTGATGAAAGGTATTGTCTTCATTATTTTTTTGTTGCCGCGTCTCGATACCTGACATCCACAATTTAGGGAGGAAAGATTGATCATAGCTCACAGTTTCAGAAGGTCTCAAGAGGTCATGGGTGGGAGGCTGGAAAATGGTGGAATCACAGGGCAGGGCTGGCACGGGCACAGGGCCAGAGCCAGAGCTCCAGGGGCAGGGATCCTGACAGCAGGGTGGAAGACCAGAGAGACTGAAAGTCAGGGCGGAACCAGCACACCTAAACAGTGGCTGCTAACATTCATAGTATTACTTTAAAGGATGTTTTTGTTGTTGTTGTTGTTGTTGTTTTGGTTTTTTTTTTGCAATCCATTCTATTCAAAACCAGAAGTGCTCTCTACTCACACTTTGAAGCCTTTTCCTTGGGCAATCTGACATAAAAGCGTACCCCTCCACGTGGTTAAACATAATACATATGTTTCATGGATATCTCAGCCCAGGTACAAGTGTGATGCTAAGCGCCGGCGGCCACAGGCGATGACGAAGTCCTAACCCACACAGTCACGGTTCACAGGCTGAGACCGCCACATGAGGACAAGACAGGACGGGTGAAACTGTGGATGGCCTACTTAACAGCGCACACACTGAACGAGGAAAGCCTGCACGGTTTCCAGGAATTCTGGTGCAAGAGCTCAGTCTGTAAAGCACAAGGCAATAACAGATACGAAGGAAAAGAATTTTTAAGCAAATAGAAACATTCAAGAAAAAAGAAATTTAAGTGTTGAGAGAAATGTATGGAGAATGTCAGTGCTAATTTGAGAAAAGCGTTGATAAGTTAGTCAAGAAAGTGTTAGGAGCTAAAGTTGTTCCGACCTGGCCATGGGAAACAATGTATTTTCCCTTGGGAAGGGAGGGAACGTATTATGGTGATGCACAGGAGGACTATGACCGGTAATAAATAAGAAAGAGTGAGCAGAGCCCGCCCACCGCGGGGCCCTGGACTCCAGACACGGAGGCTCCGGCGTGGGAGTAGGGGAGGGAGGACACAGCCAGGGAGAGGAGAGCTGGGCCCACAAATCCTGAGGTCCTCATCCTCACTTAATTTTTAAGTTATAATTGGTGAATCAAATTATATTGAGCAAGAAAAAGCTCTTCAGTGACTTGATTATTTTTATTGTTTATTTTATTGTTTATAACAATTGCCACTAATTCTACCCACATTACTATATATCAAGTTTAAAAGGATCACTTTATCCTACCATTACATCTACAGTAAGACAGAGACAACTTCCTGTCTTTTTTTTTTGAAAGAAATCCAAATTATAGCTTGTCATTTAGTGTAGAAAATACATAACAAAAGACACACACTTGATTACATTATGAATTTATGAAAAAACAATTTAATTAATAGGCTATTGCTCAACTAACAATAAAAAACAAAAAGAAATATAAGAAAAAGAATGTCCTTTTCCTGTACATTCAATTCTTTGGGATGCTAACCAGACTGGAAAAGGGAGAAGAAAGACTACTTTTTTGCTTAACTTACAAAACTATAAATTAATGTTACTTACAAAAAGAAATCAAATCATTTTATTAATTTTGGGAACACAGCACCATTTAAAATGCCATTTATATATAAAATAAAATATTGACATTTCATTACCACAAAGGAAACAGTGGTAAAGTCAAATGCACCATTGAAGAGTTGTTTTCAATTAGCTTTAGAGCTGGAGCCTGTGGGTAAGGAATGTCACGAAATACTCCTGAGTTCTTCAACAGAGCAGCACTTAGTCAATCCTAACGACTCTGGGAGATGCTTAATAGGAGAAGTCTCTGTAATCCAAGACTGCATTGGGCCAGTATTTTCTAAAATCTATGAAGTGCTCAGCTACAGATTCGAAGTTCAAACACAGGAAGCGCTGGTTCAATGAAACTAACATGCCAGTGGACTCACTGAGTTTCAGTCAAAGCTGAAGCCTGCAACGTTTCCCAAGGACATTTAACTAAAAACCTCTTTTACCAATTCAAGGGACACACTGTATGTAAGATTCTAACCTAGACTTTGTAATTACAAAAATCATGCTGTTCTCTGCAAAGTTTGCTAGTTTTGCTTCACTTTTCACTGTATCCCGTTCAAAAGGAATGCATGCATCCTGCACCTTTTCATACACCACATAAGGCCCACACAGCACATGCAGTGTCTATACAAGCAGAGTCATACCAATGTATGTGTCTATGTGGGTCAGACATACCTAGAGGTGAACACGAACCCTCCCTGCACAGGGGGCACCTCCGCAGCTCCCTGTTCTTTCCTAAATCAGGTCTTAACACGCAGTGCTTTGAATCAGTTGTCACACAGGAAAGCACCTATGATACATTAACATGACTTAGGAGATGACATTAGTAAGAACTAATGTGGACATGAAACTGTGAAAGAATAGGGCAGAGGGTCTTAATCTGGAAGCACCTAAAATCCGAATCACACAGAGAATGCGCACAAGAATAAAGCCTGAAGGAAGACGGTCCACGGTGCTGCTGACCTGACAACTACGGACTGACATTAGCATCGATCCACTGGGCTCCCGGGTCGGCCCAGCAGCAGTTACTGACATAAGGAGAAGCACTGCTATCATATGAAGAGAAAAGCACTTACATTTTCATTATATCTTTTCTCCTAGCCTTCCCAACACAAAATACAGGAAAAAAATAAGCAAAGGAAACTCAGACAAATTTTATAAGAAAATGAGCCATTAATGATGTCTACAAATTTCCTAATTGCATAATCATATAAGCTTGGTATGAACTATGACATAGCATTATATAATTTACTACCTGAAAATATTAATTATTTAGAACAATATTCTCTTTTGTAAATGAAATTTCACCAAGAAGGAGGTATGGCTAAGTACCTTCAAAGTCAAGCAAACTCGCTACGCAGCCAAAGCTTGGACCTGGGCCTTTATACTCTAGTTTATCAGGGTGCCTCTCACCATTTCTGTTTTGTTTATTTAAAAAATTATCGTGAGTTTTAATAACATGCACTTGGAAGTATCAAAGTAATCAATTCGAATTTTTAGCAAATATTCTTTATAAATCACATGCTATAGATTATAATCATAGTACTTAAAATGTAACATTCAAGAGGTAAAGGTTTATAATATGAACGAAATACAGATATTTAAATTCATATTTGTAAAATACTATAAAAATGAAACCAGTTTACATATAATTCTTTATGTATATAGAACTCACTTTTAATAATCTGCCAATAACAAAAATAAAATTTAGCCAAAAATAAGAATATGTTGCCTTCATGCTCATAGATTAAATGAATTTAATATAACACCCAAAGGAGATGTCAGGTTTCACTTCTAATATGTAGTAAAGCATCACTCTTAACCTTGCAATAAAAAGCTGATATAGAAATTTATATATATATATATATATATATATATATATATATATATATATATATATATATATATATATTTGCAATCTAAGAATGAAAATCAAGCCTTCATTAAAACATTATGTTACAACATTTCATCAATACAACTTTAAGAAGTGTCAGATGTCAAATCACTCTGCTACATACTTATAAATTTATTTGTCAAATAAAAAAACAAGGAAAAACATTTATTACTATGGTATATTCATTGGTGCTTTATGCAGCAATGGTGCCTTATCTCTTTCAAAACTAAAACAATATAATTATCACTTGAAACATTTCATTGTATTCTTTAAAGGAAGGGCAATGAAGTTTATTAATATGAATTTGGAACAAACCAAAACAACTGATAGGTAAAAGAGATTGTGATTATAACATCAGTATTCATAGCTGTTATTTAATAACTGAGGTGTAATTTTGTCAGAGTAAAAACAATTTCACTTTTTTAAACCAATGACTGTGTGTTGGTATTATTTTTGCTACTGGAGAACAGGCTAATAGTTCACGGTTATTCAACAACCATTTCTAGGAAAGAATGGTCACTTGACCAGCCAATACACAGACTGGTATGAGGGCCTGAAAGATGGCATTTAATACAGCCGTCCGAGGGAGGACAGCACTAGGAAAAAATATCGGCCGTCCTTCAGTAACTTAACTAGTATTTGTTTAACGGATAGCCAACGCCACACAATCAAAACACAAACATCTTGCCATGCAGAATGGGCTGTGTTGACTGCAACCTTGCTGCTGTTACAGTACAGAATGACATCTGCTATTGGGTGGGAACACCTTGGAGTGTATTATTCAGACACATATCCAATCCCTTCCTGGCCAGGCAGTTTCGGGCAAGCAACTTTCTTTCCCTGTATCTCAGTTTCTTCATGCATTGAGCTTGGGTAACAAGGTCTACATGGCTCGTGACGACTACTGTAAAGGCAAAAGAGAATTCGGACGTTGCAACAAGGCAAAGAGTAGAGGTGAACTTGAGGTGATGGTGCTCATTACTATAACCACAAACATGGAGGGTCCCCCGTGTTATAAAAGGTACCCTTTGGTACATCTGAAAGCCACTATGCTACTAACAAAGGACAAAGAGCACTGTTAATTGCTCTGGTCACAGAACAAGGGTGAAAACTGTCAGAGGAAAAGCAAATGGAGAGGCAGAAGCTAGGGAAGAACGCTAGCTGGAGATGTCAAACACCCTCAGAAAAGAAGCTCATTAGCTGAGAGGAAACGGCAATTCACGCAGATGGGCCAATTCAGAGTCCCCTGGTCCCCAGAGGGGCCCGGGGACTTCAGTACCAGAAGAGTTTGGCCAAATCAGTCCATTTTTAGGACCTCACCCAGCTACGGATATTATCTTACTCATCAGGAATTAAGGGCTGGATCGTCTAGCTTCTAGAAAAGAACACACGCAAAGGGCAGGAGGGACGTCTTAGTCTAATTTTGCTTGATTCAAGTAAATTTGAAAAAAAGAAGTACTAAGCTCCTGTAAAAAGGCATGTTTTTAGGCTTGAAAATCAATTGCTCCATCACAGGAGGGTGGAGTGTCAGTGGGGGAGCACAGACTGTGCCTCCACCCCTCTGAATAAAGCCAGAGGAAATACCAGCGGGACCAAAAAAAAAAAAAAAAAAAAAAAAGATTAAGCTCAGAACTACAAGAACAAGAACATACTCAAGGCTCCAACTGAATTTATTACTTTTAATTTATCAAGGCGATTGTAATGAAACAAACAATTCCCCCACCCCCCACTAGCCAATTTTAATTTGTTGCACAACACAGCACCATGGCCAGGATTTTTTCTTGGCTGAGTAGTTCCCAAAACTAGGAACAAGTTAGAATTACTCTAAAAAGATCCTTTCAATTCCTTTGTTTTGGCCAAGTAGTAGGTCAAAACAAGGGATGAAAAATATTACGTAGAGATTCCAAAGACAGTGTAATACTTGTTTTTATTCGTCAAACCACAGGGACTCTGCCCTTTACTTCTCCTGCTACTCCTTACTGGGATGGTTCAGAAATACCCACAATTTACTGTGCATTCCCTAGAGTTTTATGAATTACTTTCATCTTCCTAGAACAACATGCATATATTTAGGCTGTGTTTCAGAAAAGGCTCAATTTCCCTTTGAGACCTCTTCCCCACCAGTTCTAGCTCACACCTGCTCCTGCAATAACCACCCTCACAGCAACCTTTCCACAAGTTTATCAGTGTTTCAAGAGAAAATAGTATTTTTGTTTGTATTGATTGTGACTACAAGACATGTACAATTCCTTTTTATTAAGATACTAAAATTTCTAAGGCAAACGTACTTATTTGTTTACAGAGATTAAAAGGTCAGAGAACAGAACCCAGGCAAGCAGCAGGCCCTCCACCGACCCTCCTGACTGACAGCCATGAAACCTTGAGTGTGCCACTAGTTTCTGAGTAAACTCTATCTGCTCATCTCGCAGGGTTATGTACAAAGAGACAGGGTAATATGCTATGGGAGCTTTGAAAGCTATACAGTTTATACATATATACATAAAACCTATTCTCACCTATGATCTCAGGGAGTACAACCCTTCCATAAGTATATGCCACAGACATTTAACAAACTTCTAACAAAGATGTGTCTTAAAAATACTTTGATATTGAGATGTTTTAGCTAGGGCCACACGACTCCTGCATGAGAATGCATCGCTGGAAACACTTTGATCATCAAAGTTTAATCAGTCTGAATATTTGCTTATTGGCTGAAGGTATAACAGGTTATTTACAGATCTAACTCTGTCCTTACATCTGTCAGCTTTTGTGCTGGATTCACAGAGAAAATAAGCAATGACCCTAAAAAATTAAAACAACTAGAATAACTATATCAGAAAGGAGAATGCAAAGCTATTAGATTTTATAAATATTTTAAAAAGTCACTCCCAATCCCCTACATGTAGTGTTCAAAGAAATTATTTTAGTAAATACTGGAAAAATGATTTCAGTTTAAATTGAAAAATTTTAAAGCAACATTTCCTCTATATGATGCAAACCTGAAAAGTCTGCATTTTATTAAGTACAATAAAATATTAGAAACCTTAGAGAATTAAACAGAATTAAACCTAATATGGCAAGGTTGGCCATAACTGTTGGCCATAATGGTTCTGGGTATATTGGTTTTTTCTTTTTACCATAATAATTAAATATCAAATGAATGATCTATCTATAAACTCCTCTTTTCTAGTTTTTCTCATAAATAGGACCGTCACTAACAAACTCTGAATAGCTCTAACTTAAGTAGCCCTAACATGAATAGAAATCTCCACGCACCCGTGCTGACTGCTGTGCATTATGAGCAGTTCCTCCAGCGGGGCTAAGCACCAGCAGGGGACAGGACAGCAACTGATGCCTCGAACCTTCTCGTCCTACTTTATTTGAACACATGATCTCAAGTATATCTCCAGACTCTCAAGTTGAACTGGACACTCAACTTTCACACTATGACATTAAAATGAAAAACAACTAACTATAGGAAAGCGTTGACATGCACGTACATAAACAATATGCACAAAGCCACTGCACCAGGGGAGATGTCGCTGTGACGACAGCAAGATAGCTCAGCATGAGTTGGATGCTGAAATGTACCCAGAGCGCTTCACCAGCACGCTGGTGTCTGAGGAAGAGGGTGGGGTAGTGGAACAAGTACCTAAGCTCTTCCGGGTAAAAGCCAACACCTCCGGGAGACAATTTAGCTCAATTCCTAACTCTAAATCTGACTGAAATATGCATGATTAATAAGTTAGCAGAATAAAATAGATTATAAAACCCAAACTGAATTAATCAGAATTATGAATCATGATAACTTTAGAACCTTCTTGACTGTTCTAGTTTGTGCCATGTTTTTTGTTCTTAAGAAATTCTGGCCACTAGCATTTCAAAAATATAACTTTCCTCTCACAGGAAAAATTATGAAATAATAGAATGAGTGATATTCCCATTAGGTGGACATAAGTGGAAGAAGGAAAATTAACTTTTACGACCTGGGAGGGTAGCAGGAAAAGCAATGGGGCCAGCAGAACAGAACGCCTCATCACTGTTTCTCCTGATACAAAACTAGGGGATTTGGCTACATCGCTCATGTCCCCTGTAACCCATAGCATCTGGTGGGAGAAATTTCATAACTATAGACCTATGCCAAACCTATGATATGAATGCCAAAAAATGGTAAGCTGGGCCATTTCTACTGGCTCATGAACTATTTCTTACATTCAATTACTCTTTCCCCCCAAAACCTTTTCTTTTGGTGTGACTGTAGAAGTAATTACATGTTCATTACAAAGTGGAGAACAGACAAGTTGAAAGAAGAAACACCACAGTGCACAGATAATCTGGGCTGTAGGTCACTCCGTCGCTGGCCCGTTATGACATCTTGTGCCTTATCAATAATTTTCTGACAGGTCCTAAGTTTCTTTCAGTCTTGTTGAGTATGTACGCCAACTTTGATTAACATCTCTTCAAAACAGCCTCTTAACTGCTGAGTCCAAAAAAATCAATGGTGTGACATAGGTTTTCAAATAAGGAAGAAACGCCTGAGGAGTCACTTATCTATGCTCAGAGTTTAGGGATGGTGGCCCCCAAGTCCTTATTGGCACCTTCTCTAAGTCAACTAATGCACCTCCATGGAGTGGCAGGTGTTTTGATGGGAAGAACCCAAATCATGACATAGGGAGACATACACAACTACATACATGCATGTACACACACACACCTGTTGCATGTAGCTTCTAAATCTGTAGAGAATACAGACCAAAAAATTAAAACTAAAAAATCAGCAAACACTATACAATATGTGTAAGTGACACCACAGGCGAAGAGGTGGGTGGGAGACACATGGCAAGGGGGTCCGGGTGCGAATCCCGAAGCACTCAGTGTTGAGCACGGTACTATTCGTTAAGGGAATTGAAAGGGTGGATGAGATAATGAAACAGAGCGTATGGAGAGACGTGCAGCCAACAGGGGTCACGTGGCTTCGCCTTCTGAGGAACCTGGCACAGTCAGCCCTACCGGTGATGAACATGGGAACTCGGTTAGGGGAGGAGGTTAGAGGGAACACACACTCACGTAAGAGGGGAGGCTGTGGGAGACAGGGCTGTAGTACATCACGGAACAATGTCCTGGCTACACAGAATAGCTAGCTAGCTAACAGTCACTATGAAAGGAGATCATTTTCTTATTTTAATAGAAGCCAAAAAGCTCTTATTTTTAAATTAATTCTGGCATCAAATTTTTAAGAAAACACAGTACAAACCAGACCAAACACGTACAATTCTGCTGACAACCTCCGAAGTAGGGAGAAAGGTAAGATGCAGCTCATTCTGTGTAGTAAGCAAAGAGGTTTGAATTTCATTGTAAAACCATGGGGAGCAATTAGGAGAACTGCAGCCAATTAACACCTTCAATGGCTTAGGGAAGAGGGGCTTCCACCACAGCAGGGAGGGCGTGGAGGGAAGACAGGTACATGTAATTACATGTTCATCTTGGGGAGCTGATCCATGTGCATATCATGTCTGTATCATTTTTACCCCCCTTCTCTCTCAGCCCACTGGTCTTCTGCAAACGCCCTCCCCATTTCCACAGACTGGCAATTTCTTGTTTCCTCTCACCTGTCTCTTACCTTGTTCTTTATTTATATATTGGGTTTCTCATGTAATAGAAATGTTTGACATCTTGTGTCCGATTTATTTTTCATAGGATTAGTTGAAAGATGTTAAACAAGATATACAATTTAGTGAAAGACACAAAACTGACATATGCACCCAGATCTCCAACCTCCTTGCTTGATATTTTTATCACTGAGCCCATATTATAGGATGTCTTTTTGACTAAAATACCATTAATTTTGCCATCAGAAGGTACAATGGAGGTTCTTTGCTTGGAACACCAGAATGTTTTTTCCCTGTAGATAGTATTAGAGTAATGTAGGTCAATGGTGTACTAAAGTAAGTCTTAGATAGAAAAATGATGGCAAAAGCGACACTGGCCATAGACACTGACCACGAATACAGCACCTACCCTATCAGATGCTTCATGTGGTAACTTGCCAAGTGAATTCACAACTATGCAGTGGGTAAAGATGTTGCTATGGTTTGGATGGTGGGGTTCTCTTCAAACTCTACATTCAAGCTAAACTGCTATGGTGGGAGCGTGAAGAGGGAGCTTTGGGAGAAACTGATTACATCACAGGGGCTCTGATCTTAGTGCACGTGTATCTTACAAAAGACTGGAGAAGCCCTGAAGAAGGACAGATTGGAGTGATCTGTAGACCACAATGCTAAGCAAAACAAATCAGGCAGAGAACACCACATTGTTTCTTATATGAGAAAGCTCACGTATAACTTACAGAGCTGAATGGAGAGGACAGAGCAGGGAGGAAGACTAGAGAGAGGGAAGGGATCTGAAGATGGGGGAAGGCAGGAAGGTGTGGAGGATGGGGAAGCAAAAATGGCTAAGACCCAAAATGTGTATGGGCCAATTTCCCAAGTTGGATGTAATCATGACACGCCACACACATGTACTAATGAACGCAGTTACTGTGGCAGCAGAAGGGCCAGCGGGAACCCCCTTGCACCTGCTCTTTCCCTCTGAGTCTACCTTCTTAGGACACCGCCCCGACCTCCTGCTGTGGACGGACTCAGCCCGACGCCAGGGGGTCTGGGACTCCCAGTGTGCAGCTCTGTGTTGCAGCATCACGAATGCAGGGGCAGATGTCATCAGATGTGCAGTAAATGACCCTAAAGTAGTATCTCATTCTATTCATATCTCACAAATCCTATGACTAAAAGATTTTAGTTTACACATTTCTGGATCATGTGCGTGGTGGCTAATCCCTACTTACTTAGGGAGACTAGAGACCGCAACTTCCATTTGGCTGGGCTTCCCCCCCCCCCCTTTTTTTCAATAAACAACTAAACCAGACAAGGAGTAAGTGAAATGGAAATGATGTCACTAGGTGGGGCGAAGTGATGTGGAATCTGAGTGTTTTCTCTGTTAACCTTTTGGAAGACAGCTTGACTCCTTGTCTCTGACTCACTGCCATGTGGTAAGTGTATAAAAAAGCATTTGTTAATGAGCTCTATGAATAATAAATTATATTCCTACTACTTGCTTGAAAAAAGCTGAAAAATAGTTATATTTTTCTTTATCAAACAAGTATTAGATTGAATTTTGCTTAATTACCAGAGAAGGTCTGGTTTTCCGACTGTTGATTGTCTACATAAAATTGTACTAAGAGAAAATGAACAATTAGAAATTATAACATTTGGAAATAGGTTATACCCTCGTGAATTCATACCAATTGAAAAGCAGTGGTTGATTATGGTTGATTCTGATATTTCACTGTGCTTAAGGTCAATCTTCATAATCAACTGATATTGTTTTGTGATCCCTTATTCTTTAAAAGAACATGAGTGTGATGGTGCTTCAACTACACTGTTAGGAGAGCCCGTACCCTGTCTGTTACAATAGGCCAGATCACATCAGCAACAGAGGCAGTAATGTTCCAGCAGTTCCAAACAGCAAAGACTCAATTTCTCATTCATACTGTGGCCGCAGGGCTCCACTCCTGGTTGTCCCCATTCCTTGACCTAAGGTGACACGGCACTGACCAACACTGCCAGTCTCTGTGGCAGAGGGAAGGAAGGCTTGCTGGCTCAGAAGTTACACGTGTCACTCTTAATCAAAACTTGCTGGCAAGAACTGGCCTAATAATCTCACTCAATTCCAGCTAAGAAGTGCAGGTTCACATGTGCCCAGAGAGCACGGAGCTGGACATATTTGGTGAACAGAACTAATGACTATAACAGTTACCCAAACAATCGCTCTATTTTGGTTTCAAATATCTTTATTTTCTCTACCTGACTAGACTGTGCAGTCAGAATCTGTTTTAAAAGGCGTCTAACAAATTTTTTGACTCATGATATATTAACAGAAGAGTTCAACTTAAAGTATGATTTAAATTGTGATTCATATGAAGAAACTATGTTTAAAACTTTTTTCTGGATAGTACACACACGATTTGTGCACACACACACACATACAAATACGAGACGTGATCAAAAATGAAGTTTTAAATTTAAAAAATTATCACACTAGAAGACATATTGCTATGAATTTCCCTCCAGACACTCAGTCTCACCCCACACACTCTTATTCCATCATTCCTGCCACTTTCTGAAGCAGATGCACCATCAAGGCTGTCTCCAAATGTTTTAAGTGACTCAAAACGTTCACCTTTCATGGTAATTTTGACCTTAAGGAAGGGCCAAAAGTCACAGAGTGCAAGATTCATTCAATAAGGCAGGCGAAGGCAGAATGTTTCTATGACGCTACCCTTCTACTGGGCAGCACTGACAGCAGGACACACGGGTTTTTGGTGGCAGTTCATAAAGGTGCCAGAGAGGATTTCCAGAAATGCTCCCGGAAGAGGTAAGAACAACGGGATCAGTGGAATTCGGGGTAACGTGTGTTTTACTGTAATAAAGCATTTTTATTGAAACGCATTGTGTATTATGATCAGTCCATCTATAGTGCGTTCTGTGATAAAACTGAAGCTAGTAGGGGTAGATACTAAATAAAATCCTTCCAATGAGCTGAAATCATCCAGGAAGAAATCATAAGGGAATCACATCCCGATATAAATCACAATGCAGATGTTTAAAAGTGAACTGGACTCATTTTCCCAGAGATGTTACAACCCACTGGAGGCTGACCCACCCTGCAGCCGCAGCCTTCCACCTCACTGGACTTGCTGTGCGAGCTCCCTACTGGGAATCAGGGTGCACGAGAGGAAACCTGCTCCCGGCTATCTCTTCTCCCCAGTGCAGGACACTCAGATTGCTACCTGGAGATCTCCTCTTGGGAACTCCAGGCATAGATGTTGATATTGCTGTTTCGGTATCTTTTCAGCTTTTCTAACCTTGCCCAACAGGGCTCATTCTTCTCCTCAGTAAACTTGCTCCTTGCCAGGGCTTCCAATGTCCGCAAAGGGCACCTTTCACCCAGTATCTCCCTGAACCCTCTCGCTTATCGTCTTGACTCAAGCCTAGCAGTAGGTCTTGGAATACTGTTGCTAAGGTGTATCTAGGAACCACTCACCAAACTGCCTGTTACCACTTCCACTTGAACTACTGCAGCATCTCCTAGCTGCTCTCGCTGTTGTCCCCCGAATCCAGTTCCAACCTTACTTTCCACTAAGTGATCGCAGCAAGTTTTCAAAAAGCAAACATCTCATCATGCCATTCCCCTCCTTAAAGCACACTATTAGACTTTGAATAAAATTCACTTATGTAGTATTTTTATTAGTACATGCTTGCAGTACACCACAACAATATACATCTTGGGATACTGGCACATCTACATATTGCATATTGATCATTTTTACCTCCCCTTCTCCTCCACACACCCCCCTTGCCCAGATGACTTGGCCATCTGCAGTCTACCTATTTGAATCTCTTTTGGTTTATACTTTAAGTTACTCATATACTGAGTCTGTAAAGTCCACTGGCTTCAAGGTCCTGCCCTGCCTGACCCAGATGACTCCCTGACCGCATACTTACATCACTCCCCACTGCTCCTCTTTCGCAGGAGGGGTCACCTCTCCACTCCTACCTAAGGTCTCTGTATTACCTTCCTCCCAATCTTCACAGGATGTTTGCTTGTCACTGCAAGTTACACCTCAAAGTGTGGTGCTTAATCTGCTGATTAGATTACCTGAAAGAGCTTAAAAAGCAACAAGCACAGGGAGGGGTTCCTTTGAAGTTCTCCTATCTACCAAAACCCCAGATCCCCCAGAGATGACTGCCGTGAATCCCTTCCCCAGGCTTCTCATCAACGGGAGGGAGAGGGCCCTACCTCATATCACAGGAAGCAAGCCTAGAGTTGACACCAGCTCTGGGGACTCAAACATGGACTTTGTCACAAGTTATCACCTGTTATTTGGGCCTATTCATTGCCTCTGAAAATGATTAACTCTCCTTCTAAATTGCTAAATCCCTGTACTTCCTTCTCTACAAACAAACACAAGAATGAAAAGCATCATCACGCTCACACCCATGTTTGCAGCAGCACATAGTAACAGCTAAGTCAGAGAAGATACCGAAATGTCCATCAACAGCAAAACAGGCCAAGAAAATGGGATCTATACACACAACGGAGCACGACTCTGCCATACAAATAAATGTGAGTCACTTGTAGGGCAACAGATGCACCTTGGGCCACTACACTTGGTGAGCCAACCCAGAAGATGAAATACGGCATGGCTCCTCACATACGCGAAACTCAGAGTATAAGTAAGTAATAGAGCCGAACAAAAGAGAAAATCAGACGTAGGAAATCATATTTACAGGAAGGAGAGGGGAATGCGGGGGAAGGGGAGGGCACGGCAAGGGGCGGGGAAGTGAGTCCGACGTTGTTGCCGGGCACATTGGCACCGGGCACTAACTTCCCCAAGATTTACACCGTGTATCACAAATACACATTAATAAAATAGTAGCCCTCGGAAAATGAAAATAAGCTTCTAAATGTCATTGGGCTATGGAGTTCTCATTTTCCTGAGATATCTCCATACATGTAATACATCATTAACTTTTTATTCTCCTGTTAATTTCTGTTACTCACTGTGTTTCTGCAGATTCAATTACTGAATATCAGAGAGTGGAGGAGAAGATGGGTTTGTCCATACATGGCTTCGGTTCAGGGTAAATTTCATTTGCTAGAGACTTTCTACAGCAAAACGGAACCACTTGGTTATTCTCTCGATAGTCTCGGTTCAATGAGCTGCACACAGGCACTTCTCTACTGTTACCAACTGAAGCCAAGTCCTTGTTTCAAATTTTATGTTTCACGCCACCAGGATGTGGCTCCACTGATTGGCTCACACTGAGTCCTCAGCCAATATCTGCTGAAGATGCACTTTGAGACCAGGATGTTCAGTGAAACAAGTCAGACACAGGAGGCTCAATAGCTGATGGGTTTCTGGCGAGAGGAACCCAAAATCTAAATCCTATAAAGAGCCCAGAAAGAAAGATGACAAGAAACCGGAAGTAGGCTTTGTGGAGGTGGGACTAACAAGCCATACGCACAGGTACCAACTCCCCAGATGAGTGCAAGTATCACAAACAGGTACACACAAAAATAATAATTAAGGGGAAAAATTTAGAACAACATTTAGGGTTTAATATACACAAGAAACACGGCATTGGCAGAAAAAGTATCAAAGACATGTAACACAAAATCACCCTTGGGGACTTTATGACTGGAATTTCAAATGATAAAAATGACTGGACTCCAGGTCATTAAATGTGATAAAGTACAAATAAAGTGCTTTCACGGTATAATTGTAACACACGTAATCAGACTCAAAGAGCCCAATTCTTGTTCCTACCTAGACACTCGGGCACAGGTGAGGTAAAAGAAGGTGAGCTGCAGTAGTTAGCAACCGTTCTGTTCTGAGCGTTCCCCAGGTGCCTGGGCTGCGCCTGTTACTGCCTTAATTTAATGAGCTGGGTATTGCTATTCCCACTTTACACATCAGGATACCGAGGCTGAGAGCAGTTAAACACATTGCCGTGCACACAGAGTAAGTGCCAAGGTTATACATCTGCGCCACCATGTTTAGGCCATGGTCCAAGAACGCAGGGGCATAGAGAGTCTCAGGCTGCTACAAAATTCCTGCCACCTCAGCAATGAAAGGACCAGCAGCAAGAGAATGCCTGGTGCTGGCGCAGGCGGTGTGCACTACTTCCTAGCAGGTCACACCTGGCCGAGAAGTCTGTGGGCTCTGGGCACTACTTTAACCGACGATGGTGAAGCACATGCATCCTGTGAAAGCGACGCCCTCCCCTAGACTGCCTGATGAAAGCCATGTAACACACGGGTCGCGCTGGTAAGCTAAGCTGAGGCTCTTTTAACTTGCGAAGAAACAACTCAGGGGACAAAAGGCCTTTGAGTTGAGTGCAGCCATAGCCTATTTAGAGCTTGGGTTCTAATTCTAGGTTCCAGTGTGAAAGCCAAAGTATCCCGAAAAGTGCTGAGGACAACAGTATACTCCAGCAAGATGCACCTGTGGTTCCTTGGAATTTGAGGACAGATGGCTGTTTGTTTTCTACCGAGCAGCAGAAAATGCGGCACGGTTGGAACATGTCAGGGGCCTCGTTGTATGACACAGGCTTCTCTTTAAGTGCACTGCCCTCCGTATGTGAGGAACCCAGAGGGCAGACAGACGTGGGACAGAAGGGGCACGTGGCCCACTTCACACCCACTCCAGGGCTGTCTCGGCACAGCATCCAACACGGAATGGGCTGTGCGTCCCTCTCACCCCTTCCTTATGTGCTGGGAGAAGGGGCGCGAGAGTGGACGGCCAATGCGCTTAAATCTCCAGGGTCCATATGAGTGACTTTAACCACAGGCTCACCTCACAGGACATCGGAGGTGCACCTGTGACCAGTGGGTCCCAAACCTGGGTGGACTGGCCTTTCCTTTACAGAAGCCAGTAAATTTTGTCCCACAAGAGATTTATATGAAAGTTATATAGCCAGATATATTGGATTAGACAACCAATACATTCCATTTCAATACGAGAAACTAATCGGAAACAAGGAGATGAAAAGAAAACACCAGACAGAATAAGAATTATCACTGCTATTTGATTTCCCATATTTTTATTGCCCTTATTGCTTGGGGTCCAAATGGAAGCATGATAGGTAATGAATTAAGAGCTTATAAGCTACTCTAAATTTGAGAATAAATGAGTCTCAGGAGTGGAAGCCCTTCCGTTACGAGTGATCTAAAATATACAATATCACTCAGCTCCATAATATTTTAAATCACAAAATACAAGATAGTAAAATAACATTAAAAAGGCTAGCAAAATAATGTAAGCAGTAAGAGAATAAGTTTTCAAAGTGTCAGATGACTTTATCCAAAAGAAAACTTCATTTGATGTGCTGACAATATAAAACGTAACAGTACCTCTGAGGGAGAATTCAGAATGCATTTGGCTCAACAGCTGGTTCAGGGAGCTCAAGAGAAAAAAAGAAAACTTTTTGTTTTCCTGTAAGTATCCTATGCATGTTTAAAATTTAAAGGTCGTTGTTTAGAAATCCTCTAATTACCTTTGTGTCATCAAGTTCCTCAAGAAAGATGAAGTGCCTGAGCCCCTATCGATGTGGGGCTCAGCTCTGGGGGTAATTTAAATTTAACAGACAGACATCACATGCTACCAACTGTCACTTACTGACATTTACATTAAAGTAAGACGACTTTAAAAATAATAACAGCAAATTTAAGAGATACATGAGATACAATTCGTAATAACCTCCCAAGGAAGGTTTGACAGATACTCACAGAAACTCAGACAGCCGGGACCAAGTAAATGTAATCTGTATCTACTGTCCTTTCCTGGGGCTTCCCTCCTCCTTCCTTCCTCTTCTTTGTTCCCTGTTGTCTTTTCTAAACCCTCCATTCTTTACTCATTTGCTTTGTAAAAATTATGCTTTCCTAGCCTGGCAAAGATATGCCTCAAAACTTTGAAAGGAGTTGAAATTTGTGATGAGTACAAGATTTCTTTCTCTTCTTTTTGATCAAAATTTCAGTTCCCTGAAGCAAGGACTGTGTTTTATTTACTAATGTCTCCCTGAAGAGTGTCTGGCAAATATTAGGTCTCCAAATATTTGCTGAATAAATTTTGCCTCAGAAAAAGGATCTCCTCCAAAGAATCTTGTTCCTGGTGTGCGGCTTCTCACTGCTTCGCTAACAGAAATAGGACTGTTGATAACAGAACATTATAGTAAGTGGCGGAACATACTTGCACACTCTATAGATACGATGAATAGAAAAATGTCGAAAGAATATGTAACATAAATGTGACTCTCATAACTTACAGTACCTTGGAGATGAAATTACAAAATAATGATGATAAAATGCATGAGCAGTACTGGGTGCAAACCCAATGCCAGGTACTATGCTAACAAATTCACATGCATTACCTCATAATCTCTCTAGGCAGATAATGTTATGAACCTTTTTACAGACTAAGAAAAGTAAAGTATAAATATGTTAAGTTAGATACCCATAATTTTATAAGCAGTGAGTAATGAAGCAAAAACACAGATACAGGCTGTTGTGGTTTAGAATCTATGCTATACAACCTTAGTGTCGTATTTTCTTATCTATAAAGTAAATGAGACAATTTTGAGTAGTAAGTCCCTCATTTAATAAGAAACAAACCAAAACAAACAAACAAAAAACACCTACAGCCAGGAAACAATTGAATTCTCCTGGTCAAGAGTATCTTTTTTAGCTGACATAGTCTTCCTTATTAAGCAAGCAAGGAAGAAAGTGGGCAGCCATGGGTACAAAGTCCCTGAAGCCCGCAGTCTCCGTACTGCTCTACGATCTCACTGCTCCTCTTAGAGGAAGACTTAATGCAAGATTTACTTCCCTCTCTGTACATTCTAATCCAGGAGGCCCTAATCACAATTTTCCTGCCCCAACCTCTCCAGTACTAGGGCAACAGATTTGCATACCATGTCTGTCATCGCCTCTCACCCATGTTCTTGCCCCCACAACTGCACCACCAAGTGTCTCAGTGTTCTCGGCCACCACTGCCACCGACGCCACTACTCCCACCACCTCTACCAACACCACCATGTTTTACAGATCTTGTATCTTTTCTAGAATTTGGTACCACGTAGTTAAATTATATTTAGTTATATACATGTGAAGACAGTTTGTGAGAAAATACAGTGTGGTTGCGTGAAAACACTTATGCTCTACGTGGCAATCTCCCTTCATCATCTTACTTCATATACAAAGATCGCTGAAGACCAACATGGAGTCAGTCGCTTCCTCTGTATTTTTAAGAGGAGGATATGCAAGAATAAGCACTTCATAATGCTGGCAGTACAAGAGCTGTTTTACTTATAATACTGATAACTAACCTTCGTTTATTAAAATATTTTTTAAAGTAAGGTGTACAAGTCTGATGTGGCGAAAGTATAATTTTAAGAAATTGGGGTTTTGATTATTACGTTACTTTTATTTTCCCCCATTTTATTAATATGTATATATGCGCTACACGTTTACACTGAACTGGAGTATGCTGTGCACATATGTATCACGTCAGAGTTACAAATTCTTCCCCTCTTCCTTTCATGACTCTCCCCTCTAACTACCACTATCTCTTCCAGTTAGTTTTATGAAGTGAATGTACTCTGGGTTTCTCATATTAGAGAAGCCATTTGATATTTAACCTTCGGTGTCTGACTCACTTCACTGAGCACGATGGTCTAAAGTTGCCTCCATCTACCTACAAAAGCCTCCAAACTATCTGTCTTCATAGATGAGTAGTGCTCCACTGTGCACGTCTACCACACTTCTTGTATCCGTTGGTCAGGGACTGCTTAGCAAGAGGAGTACTGCAGAAAATTTTCAACTAAACAAAACATGCTCTAAAATTTTCCTAAAAATATTTTCTAATACTATTTAAACAAAGTGTGTCTGCATTCTTTGTCCTTTAGTAATAATCCTCAAAAGCAAATAACACCCTCAGATAATACTAATGGATTGCTACATATTTTTTGTTTGTTCTGTTTATCATTTTTTACTCTCATATTCTATCTGTTTCTTCCACTTGTCAATGTCTGAATTTCTTCTGGAATTCAGATTTTCTTATCTTGGCATAAACAAAACCAAAACTGACCTTTCATTTTAGTGTGATAAAACATTTCATTTGATTTTTCTCATATTTTATTGCAAAACAAATAGTTTACACTTAGCTATATATAGCATGGTAAATAATTTAAGTTATAGAATTTCATGAGTATAATGTAAATTTTGAAAATAGTATACCAAATAATAAAAATGATTTTTTTTTAAAAAAGTGAAGTATAAATTGTGAGTGGGAGCCAATTCTTTTGATTAATAACCTCACATATTAGGAAGGACGCAAGAGATATTCATGCAATATTCTATGTCGGCTGAGGTGCCGAACATGCCTGAAACAAAAACTAGGACCAAGCCAAGTGCAGAGACATTTTATGTATCAAGGTCTTTCCAGCAACAGAAGCATAACATCTGAGACATGTGATGAATTCCCTTTACCTGAAACTCTCTAAGATTGTAACAGATTTCCATTAAATTTGTTTTTAAACAGAAATCTGAGACTTTCAGTAATTCAACATTTAAATGCATGTACCAGTCTAGGGGAACTGGAGTAAGGGTTGTTCCCAGGATGAGCTATATATATGGAAATACACTTTTAGACACCTCTATCTTAAAATTGTGTTAAAATATAACAAAGTACATGCACTCACAAGACTAAGTTTTTGATATGTTTATTAACCTGGCTTTAAAAGACCATAAGGGTGTGGTTAATACTGAATATATTTTAAAATATATTAATAGTTTCTTTCTATATACCTAAAAATAAAAAGCACACTCAACCGAACTTTAAAAAAGTAAATCTTGGTTTTATTGGCAAACATATAATATGACCGGTTCTCACTTGTTTTGAGTTGCAAACACAATTAATAAATCATCTTCGAAGCGCCTGACTATAATCGTGCCCTCTGGAACAAGGCCAAGGGGCCATAAATCAAACCACCCAGCAAGGAAAGTGAGCGCCGGGCCTGAACACTTAGGTAAACACAGTGCAGAGCTAATAAAACCTACCTCCTCTGAAAACCACCACTGTGTTTACTTTTGCCACTAACATAAACATTATGATAAAATTAAAGCTGTGTAAAAAATGAGGTTTGTTCCGTGATGACCAAAGTAAATATATAGCAATTGAACAATTCGCTTTGTTCCTAATTTGACATGAAAGAAGTTTAAAGTTCAGCTACAAAAAATCTACAGAAGAATGAGCAACTGGGATCTGATAATTCCATTCTCCTTTTCAAACACTCTGAAATTTAAACTAGAAGAAAGCAATAAATTACAAGGAGTTTGCGCGAATCAAGGTGTAAATATATAAAAAGGCTCTTTTGAAAAAATAGAAGTCAGAAGGGCAACGCCGAGCCGCCACGGCTGCAGTGCGAATGTAATGATTAGGGATCCCAAACACACACTAACGAGAGTAATACTTAGGGGAAAAACTGACTAATCAGCGAGTACATACGAAAGTTGTACATGTAATACACACATATGCCTACACTAAATTTAATATAGCTAGGATATATTAATTAAAGAGATACCTCAAGTTTAACAAACTGATTTGAAAACACAGTCATCTACGTATGTTACTGCCATCCACCACTGCACCTTACTGAGGGCTAAATGGGAGGAAGAACGACTTTCCAAGTCAGCAACCACACGATACTGGCGGTCCTCATGTCCATGACATTCATGAGGGAAGGGTCTACTCTGGGTCTGAAATTCCCACAACCAGTCTCACTCCCAAGAGAGGCTTCCTAGGCTTTAGCCCAAAGCCTACATAAAACCGTCCTGTAAAAACCCACATGCATTCCATTCCCAGAGCATCTGACATACATCACGCTCCACACACAGGATCCCACCAGACTTGTGTCCCTCGTGATAATCACACGAGAGGGACTACTGCCTCAGGCCTCGCAACCACCGAACTCACGGTTCTGTCTCTACTGTGTTACTCTAATGATCGGAAGAATCAGTTACCGTTTGACCTACACCGTCCCCCAAAGGGCTTGTGTGTACAAGGCTTGATCCAGAACACAGCTGGTACATACGGGGCCTAGAGAGGTGCCCGGCCCATGAGGGTGCTAGCCCGCTCATGCGTTCCCATGGAGCCTAGGCGGCAGCAGGCCCCTGCAGTGTGACCAACCGGAAGGACAGACCTTGCCCAGGCCCCTTTATCTCTGGCTCTGGCTCTGTCTGCTTCCAGCTGGCATGCGACGAGCAGCTCTGCTTCCCTGTGACCTCTTCATAGCAACACTCTGCCTTAGCACAGGTCTACAGCAATGGAGTCAGTCAGCCAGGGACTGAGATCTCTGCAGTCCTCAGCCCAAGTCAATTTTCCGTCCTTTAAGGTGAATTCCGGAGGCATTTGGCCACAAAAACAGTCAAGCCTCACTAAATATATCTGCATTCAGCTAATGGCAACCATGTCTACCAGCAGAGTGCTGCAGCACGGAAAGGGGCCGAGGATTAAATGAATTAATGGGACAAGACTCAAGCACTTTACACAGTACCTGGCACAGAGTAATCAAATAAATGTTAGTTAATATTGTTAGTTTCATAGCAGTATAATAGCTAAATAGTAGCTAAAAAGCATGGTGTTTTAAGAAAATGATCCTGGCTTCAAAATTTATCTTTGGGCAAGTCACTTAATGTCTCTGGATCTGAGCTTCCTGATCGCCACAATGGGAACAGTTAAGTAACACCTATAAAAGGTTCAGTGCAATACTTTTTGTTTTGTATTCTTTTTTTTTTATTGTTTTGTCAGTTTGTTTTTGAGAAAGGATCTTGCTCTGTAGCCCAGGCTGGTCCTAAACTCAGTATGTAGCTTAGGATACCTTTGGTCTCACAGCAATCCTCCTGCTTCAGCCTCCCAAGTGCTGGCATTATAGGCAGGCACCACCATGCTGGGCTTTATGTGGTGCTGGGGAATCGAACTCAGGGTGCTGTGTTTCTGAGGTAAGTGCTTTAACAGCTGTGCTACTGCTCCAGCTCCCTCAGTGCAATGTTTAGTATTCAAATTAAATGTTGAAATCATTATTTATGAATAGATTTAATAACTAATAACTTCTGTAAATACAAAATGTCACTTATGAACACTGAAAGCTAATTAAGTAGCTGGAATAAACAAAGCATCAGCTACAAGGAGCTCTTCTAAGACAACAGAAATTGAAGACCTTCATTGAAAGCTAAAGTCATGACTATGTAAAGAATAAACAAAATAAATCATCAAAAATCAATGAATATGTGAAAAGATAGGACTTTTTAAATGATTAAATACAAAGTGCAAACAATGGCCTCTTATTCATTAAAATAATATGGCAATTAAGCAATATTAATTGGAAAAACAGAAGAACGAAAGGAATACAGCATTCCTGACAAGACAAAGTATCCTGGCTTTTCCGGAAGAGTTCCAGCAAAACACAACAAGGACAAATAAGGACTCTTGCCAGCTGGCCTTGGAATTCTGCTTCTGCAAATTCATTTAAAGGAACAATTAATTACATGGGCAAACTTAGAATCTTATAATACCCAAAAATGTAGATAAAACAAATGTGAACAATGCCTCGTGCCCAGAATTATCACCTAATTCCAGTGAGCACCCTGTCCTTCCCTACACCTACCCAGCCCTGTCGTAGGGGAAGCCTTCTGTTCAGATCTATCTGCTTGGCTCTCTCCTGGCACAGGAGAATTTTACATCCTGGCTTTGGCAGCAGTGTGCGTACAGTATGTCTGCATGTTTGAGTTCCCATCTCGGTGTCCAGAGTCATCTTAGTTTGGTTACAATTTGAATGTGGCCCTCCTCTTGGTCACCTGACCTGGGATCTGAAGTCCTAATTCTGAAAAGTTATCTTTTTGGGATCTCTCTGGAAAGCTCTCTAAACCTTTGTTCAAACTGTGCTTCCGGTACTCTGAGGAGGAGTCAGCTTTGGCGAAAGAGGAGCACAGGAATGAGCCAGAGCGCTGAGAAGAGGGAAAGTCAAAGTCAGGGTCGGGGTGGAATGTGCGGGCAGTGTTGAGGAGCCCAGCCCTGCGGCACGAACAGATCATTTCATCTGAGGAAATGTGAGTCGCTTCATTCTACAACCTGGCTGCTAATTAAGTAAGACTACAAAACTGGCCCAGTTTAGCTAAAGAGATAATGAACGTATTAACCAAGTCAATTTCTCTGAAACAATCAAGCGACTTCACAGACATAATAACGTGATTCTATTAGTAGATTTTATTTGCCGACACAGAGTTAGACCTATTTCTATTGGCTTTTGCGAGATGTTATCAGAAATAACTTCAAACTTAAAACAATGTAATAAAAAATACTTCCTTGGATATTACGTTGAAGAATAAAGCACGAATGCATCGACATGTTAGCTGGTACCGAGGAAAGCCTAAGTACAGGGATGTTTTTAGATACACATGGCACCAGCACTCACGTGAGCAGTAGTTTTACCAAGTTGTTTACACTCAGCATTTCACCTGATGGATTCCTGAAGTGAGTAAGCACGAATGTGAGCTCACATTGCTGTAGCCCTGGGCAGTGGGCTCACTGAACGTGGAGGACAGCTGTCAGGACAGAGCAAGCAACTCTGCGAGCCCCGGGCGGCTGGGGGCAAGACAGGAAGTGGGCAGGGCGCGCAGCACATGGCGGCTGATGAGCAGCGCCTCAGCCGGCGCCGGCTGACAGGCCCAGCCTCCCTCCAGAGTAACCGTCACATTGTGTGGATTAGTTACAGTACGTTTTCAAATGAATATTTATCAATATATACCAGATTTGAAGATTTCAGAGTCTTACTTTTCAAAGCAGGAAATCATCAACAATCTAAAAATATTACAGAAAAAAACTCGTTAATATTTACAGAAAAAGGCACAACAGCGGCTCATTTCTGCATCCTACATGCCAGTTTTAAGCCATTAGCCCCAGAAGCACTCTATGTACATCTCAGTGTTTGCAATTTTCTAGCTTCCTGTGAAACTGGAAAAGAAAGTTTTATTATCGGGGATTCAAAGTTGTACATGAAGCTGTGTGAAAATAGAATTTTTGTAAAAATCCCAGGAAAAAGACCTCTGAGTACAATAACTTTGGATCATTTAAAGTTAGTAAGTCAAAGAAGTGCAGTAGGTGCTCATATAGTAGAGTTTCCTACTAAGTTTGATAATTTGATGTCTCGTGTGAAGCGTTAACGAGCAGTACCAACGGTGGAAAAGCAAAAGTCAAGCTCTCTGCAAGAAGGCTGGGTGGCACACAGGCGGCTGGCTGCGCGTGGCCGCCGCCATCGAGCCTGGAGCGCAGCCCGGCGCTCCGGAGCCCTTCCTCCCCCCGGCGCCCGCGGCCCGTGGCGCGCACCCCACCTGCTGCACGTGTTGGAGGCTGCTTCCTCCCGCCATTCTCTCTGCTCTTAACTCCCCGGTCCACTATTGTGGTCGTCTTCATCCGTCAGATTACACAGGTGTGAGTGATGTACGTGTCAATACGAAAATGTGTAAGTGAAAGAAAAAGCCTGCAGTGAAGGACACGCTGCCACGAATCCCTGTTAAAATTCTCCCCTTGCTTCAGACACACTCATTCCACCGTTTCCACTGCTGTCTGTAGAAATTCTACAAGTCCTCTCACCCGAACGTCTTCATGAAGTGTGACCAGAACTACGGTGAGTGCTCGTGCCAAGGGCCATGTAAACAAGAGGCAGGCTCCTAAAACCCGACCGTGTGTCCTCATCTCCCTTGGTCACCAGGTCTGGCACCAGGTACCTGCTGTTTCTTCCCTAAAGCCAAAATGACCATGAAAAGCCAACATTTTGAACTGAGTCGGGACGTGGAGGCAGCCACAGCAACCCAACTAAAGATACCAAAGAGAACTTCCCCACCTGCTCCAGCAAGTGGCGAGAACAGCGGAGCAAGTGTGTTTGAAGCGCAGAGAGAGATCAACAGAGATGAACGGCAATGTGTTTCTGACTGTATTAATTTTTTAAATAATTTTAAATATTCACCATATTTTTGACTATATCTCAAATCAGTGATGCTTCTTCAAGTCACGTTCTCTTCGCTCAGGGTCTCCTTAATCCTCAATGCCTTCACGAGCTTGCAATTGGGTATTTATTCAAGGAAAAATTGCACGTCTCCTCTCACGCAGAATACACAACGCGAGGTGAAGGACGGTGAACACTTGGCTCCCATTGTGAGGACAGTCACAGAACTCTTGTTCTCATGAAATAACAGTGCCCGCTAGTGAGTGTGGGCTCACGGGGCTGACCTAAGGAGAATGCAGACTCTACCAAGGACATCAGGGGGGCAGGCAGGAAAGAGCCCTGGAAGGCACTAACGGAAGTGTCTGAAATCCTTCATGGGACTCTGATGGAAATCACGAAGAAAGTCAGGATCCCCAGATGGATTTCCTGAGGTACAATGGTTAAAATGGTACAATTGCGTGAGCTATAAAAATCAAAACTCTCTGTACAGTATTTACTCCCTGCCTGGTGCCCTCTGCCCCAGTGGCACACACCCCACCTGCACATGTGTTGGAAGGCTGTTTATTCAACTCTTCTAGCTGAATGTGGCTAAAACCCTATGGAAATGAATGTGGCAGAATATCTGTATTGACATAAATGTGCTAAAGTATGATTTTGAAAACTTTAAATAATGATCATTTACTAAAAGCAGTTCAGTGTATTTTAGCAAGTTTTCTAAACAAGTAGCGTTTTTAGTATTAACTAAGACCTAAGAACATAACGTGGTTAAACTACTTCACAAAATAATGTAATAGGAAATTTTTGAATGAAGAGTTTACTTTAGTATGATGATAACATAACATGTCAATGGAAATTACGCTGATTTTACACAGATAAATTTAAAAAGTTTGATGACTTATTTACCTCCCACACACCCCAACTTTGAAACCGTCAGACTTTTGGGGGACGTGTCTAAACCATAACCAGGACAGAGGCTAGTCTACTCCCCTGCACCCTCAGCATTCCACAGTACGCCTGGCACATACCTAATATTCACAACTCACACTGTACTGGTTAGCTAAATAAAGGGTAGAGTTTTCTAAATATTTTAAATTGCTGGTCATTGTAATCTTTCCCACCATCCATAGAAATAGTTTAGTTATTTCTAATGTTTGGAAATATTTTAGGTTCATTAATGAAGAGACATCAAGCCACACTCTGTATATTATAAACTCTTAAGGAGTTAAAGGCTAAGGATAACTATTCAAATGATAAATCAACAAAGTAGAAATTTTAGTGCACCATGGTTTGTGTGTGTGTGCATGTGTCTGCACAATGGGCCCTGTATAGTGTATAGATAGCATTTTTTTTTTTTTTGAGACATGGTCTCGCCCAGCAACCCAGGCTGGTCCTGAACTCACTATGGAGCCCAGGCTCACCTCAGACTCACAGCAATACCCCTGTCTCAGCCTCCTGAGTGCTGGTATTACAGGTGTGCACTACCATGCCCAGCTTATGTGGTGCTGAGGAATTAAATTCAGGTACTCAGCGCTTGACTTAGCACTTGCTAACAGGTAAGCCATTCCTCCAGCCCCCAGACAGCAATTTTAAGTACAAATACCTCAGGCCAGTTATAGATAGAATAAAAATCCAGTGATAAACAGGCAACCACTGTTAACTATGTAACACTTATTTCTATGATAGAAACTGTACAGTCCCTCCTGCAGCCTGCCGGTTTCCTGAGCCCTGTGACTGGACTCTGCCTCAGCCTTTGCATCCTCACATGCAAAAATGTTTTGCTCTCAGAACCTTTCAGATTTCTAAAAACTCTTGAGAGTCTCAAGAGTTTTGAATCTATATTTTTCATGTGGACTAAAAATGCAGTGCTCAAAGTTAAAACCAAAAATATTAATTCACACAAAATAACACAGATCACGTATTATTTGATATCATGAATAACATATCCTTCTATGAAGTATCCTCATCTTTTCCAAACAAGATGTCTGTGAGAATACTGTTTTATTGTTTTGCAAATTTGCCTGAGGCCTGGCTTGGCTAGAAACAGCTGGGTTTTCATTAGCTTCCGCATTCAATCAGTTAAGACATGTTAGCTTAATAACTGAAGGATATTTAGAAAATTAAGTCTCATACAGGTATAGAACTAAGGAAATGACCCCAATTATGGACCCCAGCTAAGGACGACGACAACCTGAGGGGTCCTCATTCTACACTTTGAGAATTGCTGGACTGCAACAGTATCCTTGGCCACGTGGGCCTTACTCAATAAATACTTAGTAAATAAGTGAAACCTTTAGAGAAAAAGAAATAAATTCTCATAACACACACACACACACACACACACACACACACACACACACACAGTCAAGCACACAAGGAATGGGCACATTCCTTTTGGATTCAAATGATAATATTACTTAGAAACGCCCATTGTTTTGCTACGATGAATCATTAATTATTACAGCTTTCAACTAATTGCAACTAAATTAGAATGTAGATGGATGGAAGGTAGTCTCAACCAAAGAAAATAAAAATAAAATAATGTCAAATTTTATTTAAAATGAATGAATGACTAGAATGAGACCTTTTCTTGAAAAAGTGCAACGCATAAGCAAGTCAGCTGGCTAATTTGAATGCTCTATGGTTTTTTTTTAAAGCAGCAAATTCTACTGAAACACTGTACCAAACACAAGATGGATTCTAACATTTTTCAGTATCCCACATGCCATTTCTAATTAACTGTAAAAACCACAAGAAAAAATTTGCTTATAGTTTTGGTATTTCTGCTTCAATATTAGGAGTTAACCAAATACCAGAGAAAATGTGTTGACTCAAAACTTTTATATAATTTCCAAAGCCATAATCTTTGTTCTTAAAAATAACTATAAATAGATTGAGAAATAATGGTATATAACTTTTAACATTCAAAGCAGATTTTTACAAACCTCACCTCTACTTAGCGAAGTGCACCCGGACTTACTTTTCCTTTTCCCGCGGCTGACGCAGCGGAGAGGCCATTTCGGGCTCCGTCCCCAGGTGGCTGCTCATCCACTGCCCCCTCTCTCCACTGGGCGCAACATCCAGGGCATCAGCATTTGAAATGATGGAATCTTCTCGACTCAGTGTGGCTACAATAAAATAAAGAGTGTAACTCAACAGACCAACCTGCTGCTTTGGCACTAATACAAGTAGGCACAGTGAAAACCGGGCAGAACTACTATCTCCAGCACTGCAGATCTGCAGGGAGCCACTGATAGTATGAGACTCTCTCCTAGTGAAGTACCACACTGTGTGTCTGGTACCCACGGGATCCTGTGATTGAAACGGTCGTTGCCTTTCTGAGATGAGAATCTTCGGGAGATATCATTAGCACAATGCAGTCCTTTGGTGCTAGAATCAAATAAAGGTCTTGGAAGGCACCTGCAAAGGGTATTTGCAGGGGGGTGGGGGTGGGAAGCTGCTATAGGAATGACACGAATTGGGTTGATACTCAGCAGCCATGATCAGTAAGTATGGGAACTTCTGTAGGTCATAGATTGAACTTGATAGACTATTAAACCCAGTGTGAGGATAAGAACAAAATATGTCAGAGCATACTGCAATAAAAAATGTCTCTAATGTGGCTAAGCTGTCACATTATGTCTTGGCGTGTTTGGCACACATGGAATGAAAGTAGCAATGCAAATGAGCTTACGCAATTCTAATTGATGAGTGCTCTTTATCATGGAAACACCCTAGCTTCAGATAGCTGAAGGGGCTTCAAGCTCTTCAGACATTCACCCAAATCCAGTGCATCCTGCTGTGCCACAGGCTTCATAAAGCCCAGGGGCGCTTTGCTACTGAGGCATGCAGCAAGGAGGGCAGGCAGTCTAGTGCGGACTCCAGGAGGCCTGGTTGGTCCATGGAATCTGGTTCCCAAGTGAGCACAGTTAAGCCTTCATCCCGAGTACGAAGAAGGCGTGAGCAAGGTACATATGTACACTGAGAGGAGCCGAAAAGCTGAATATCACGTACAGAAAACTCCCACAGGCGAGGATGCGAAAGGCCCTGTATCGGGGGTCACGTTTGATTCCAATGCATCCGGTATCATACATGTGCCCTTTGAGAGGAAAAGTGCAGCGAGGCGGAGCTAGGAATTGTGTCAGGATTCTAACAAGAGATCTGACAATGACAGTGACAAAACCGCACAGGTTCTGAACATCCTGCCCACAGTCTGCCTCTCCCCAAACCCCCAGGACTTGAGTGTGCAATTCTCCAGAGCAGCCCAATTTTGCGAGATGCATACAACACATGCTGGCAGAAAGGCCTGCAGGCTGAATTCTCTGTGCACTCGTGACTCACGCATCACTTGATGTCTCTGAGACCGCAGAAGACCTGTTAGTCACTCTCTTGAAACCATTATCTTTGTTTCAATAATAAAATACTACTGGTTTTTAAAACTTACATATTGGGCACTTTGCCAAGAGTTTTTCACTTATTATATTATTAATCCTTAACATAATTTGGGGAACTATTCACTATGACTACTTTCCTTTTCTATATGAGGAAACCAAGGCCTCAAAGTTTAAGTGATTTGATCAATCACACAGTATTTGCTCCTATACCTTATTATTTTCACAATTAAAAATGCCCCTCCCCCCAGAGGCTGAAGGAATAGCTCAACAGTTAGAGTGTTTACCTAACAAGCACAAAGCCCTGAATTTGATTCCTCAGCACCACATAAACCAAGTGGTGGTATACACCTAATCTCAGTACTCAGAAGGCTAAGGCAGGAGGACTGCTAGGAGTTTGAACCAGCTTGGGGTACACAGTGAGTTCAGGACCAGCCTGGATATAGACAGTGATGCCCCACCCCCCCCCACCCCAAAAGAAAAGTCTTTTCCGAGGACGAGGCATGCAGTTTGGGGAAACAGCACTTTCCTAGCAAGTGTGAGGCTCTGGGTTTGATTCAATCTCCAGTTCTGGAAAAGTAAATAACTTTCCTCATAAGTTTCTTCACCGATCATATAATGGATGTCCAGTGAAGCACACTTCACCTTTCAAAGTTGTGTAAGTTTTTGGAACACACAACGTTTCTGCTGGATTTATTTCACATTAATTTTATAATACCTAAAATGTATTGGAGTAGGAAAAGGGTAAATTTAAAAATAGGATTCCCCCTTATACAGTCAAGCTGAATGATTTCCCAATTTTTTTAAGCTGTGAGATCATTTAATAAAATGTAAGACACAAGTGCAAGTGCAGAGTCTATGTAAAACACTAGCGAAGGTTTTGGAGGTATGATATATGCTAATTATAGACAAACTAACAATATGGAAAATGATTATATATTTAGTGTCATGGAGGATATCTAGGAAGAAAGAACACTAAATTATAATTTAAAATGTGGTAGGTTATTTTTTTAAATTACCAACTTTTCTGACATTCATTTCCAAATTCCAAAAGATGGCTTACCAAATGGCAACTGAAAAGGATATCCTATGAGTGGAAGGGTGATGTCATTTGCTACAATGTACAGAAGCTGCTTTAGAATACAACAGGGTCTCTGATCAGAAATGCCCAGGTCCGGGGAGTCTGATGAGATAAAAGTCCTTATTTGTGACAGTGTTATAATAGGCATTTTGCTTTTATATTTCAGTTGCTAGCCAAAATTTAACTAGTTGGTATATTGAATGAAAAAACTCACCAAGCACCGAATGTGCACTGAAGCATACAACGAGGGACAACAGTCTGATTGTTGGATACTATGTTACATAGGTGTTCTCACGGGTGAAATCAAAGGTTCTCAGAACACACCCAACAGCTCAAGTTCTCTAGAGAACCTTCTCACCATTTTCTGGAGTAGAAATAAAAACCTCACGACTCCTATCCTCTCTCTTCCTCTCTCTCTCTCCCTTGCTCCCTTCTTTCTGTATCTCCTGTCATTTTTCAGCACTGGGGGTTAATTGCAGGTCATTGAGACTTATCTCCATCTCTAGCATCTTTCTTTCATTTTAAATTTTGAGACAGAATTTTGCTAAAATGCTCAGGTTAGGGTGAGTTCGGGATCCTCCTGCTTCAGCCTTCCTGTCAGTGGGATTACAGGTGTGCATCACTATGGTTTATTTTGAGATTTTTTTTTTTTTTTGAGACAGGGTTTGGCTCTGAAGCCCAGGCTTATCTTGAACTCATTATGAAGTCCAGACTAGCCTGGGACTCATGGCAATCCACTAGCCTCAGTCTCTTGAGTGCTGGGATTATAGGTTTATGGGTAGTGGGGAGTCAAACTCAGGGCTTTGCACTTGCTAGGTAAGAGGTTTAACCTCTATGCCATTCCTCCAGCCCCTTGAGATGATTTCTTATGCTAAATTTTGTGGTAATATATCCGGCTGTGAACTCTGGGCTAATGCAGTTGTATGGTAATAACAAGGTAACCGTTATGACATCAGGAATTGTTCTATTTGCCAAAGATGGCGCTCTTGTGGGAGGTGCTGACTGGGATATCCATGTGGTCAGACAGCCTGCAATTTTTTTCAGGATTACAGGACAAGAATTATTTTGAAACTAGTCAGGATGTAGTTAATAACTGTATATATGATGATATTTAATCTGAGAATATATTTACTATTATTATCTTGAAGTCAAATCATGGGGTATTTCATCTCTTGTCCACACTTCCAAACCTTGATGACCATACCAGTTGCCTCCAGAGAAAAGCTACTAATTATGTAGGACCAAGTATTTTGTACATGAGGATTCATTTCCCATGACAGCTGCAGTGGGGCATTCCTATGAAAACTGGCATGAGTACCTGGACCTGATGGTACAGGCCTGTAATCCCAGCACTTTGAGAGACAGAGACAGGAGGATCGCGTGTTCAAGTCCAGCTTCAGCAACGTAATGAGACCCTGTCTTGAAATAAAAAAAAAAGGAAGGGCTGGGGATGTACTGGGGATGTACCTCAGGGCCGTGACACTGGGTTTGATCTCCACTACCAATAAATAAGATAAAATAATTGACACAAGGGAAAAAGGAAATGGTATCAGCTTAGTTACTGCTAACACAGGCGACTGCAGTTTTTGGCTTGTGTTTGCACCATGAGAAGAGTTCCCACAGGCGAAATTGGAAGTTGCTACTGATTCCCTTCCCTTTAATATTCCTTTAAGATGAACTGTTGACAGTTACCTAACCTTTTGTAGAAAGCAGACATGCTTTTCATATCCTTTTCACTCGCCTTACCCTGACAAGGCAGAAAGGAGGCGCTATTCCAGTGGCTGGCTCTGAGTCTCAAATCGCTCCCTTCAGCCGACCTTGCCCCGCCCAGAAGCTGGGATCTGTCCCTCTCATCCCCGCAGTCTGGATGCTTGGCCCTACACTTCCCATCTGACACTGGAATCACTGAGCAGTGACAACGGATTTCCCAGCAAACATCGCAGTTCCACATGCAACAGAAGGTAACTGAGCTGCATTGAGGGGAAGCCACACACAGGGCTTTGGAAATGTCTGCACTATTCACAATCTTGCCTAGGCAGTGGGCCCATCTAATTCATGGGCTCTGTGTGCATGCATTCAACCACACAGGGACAGACAATACACACAAAAAAACTGTGTCAGTCCTGATTATGCACCAAACTTTTCCTGTTATTATTTCCTAAGCAATAAGTGTACAACTTAAGTAGCATTTACCCTGGATTAGGTATCACAAGTAATTTAGATACGGGATGTGATAGGCAGGTTATATGTAACTATTACACAATGTTACCAAAATAAAAGCCCACTATGTTATAAAGTAATGCGAATATCGACGGATTTGGGAGTCCACTGAGAGGTTCGAGAAACAATCCCCACCGACATTGACATGTGACTGAGTTTGTAAGCACCAATACTGTGGGTTTTTTAATCGTAAGTCGTGAGTTTCACTTTTAAGAAAAGAGCATCACGTCATATTAGGTTTACGAGATCAGATCTACTTGTTTTAGATCTGAAGCAGACCTCAAATCGAGCTGGAAGAGAATGGCCAACTTTCAAAGACAGGTGAAGTGGAGTTTGTCAGAGAAAAAGATGCAGCAATCAGAGATCTGGAAAGTGTTGATTTCAGAGAAGAAAGAGGAAAAAAGAAAAAGAAATATATTCAATAAATTTAGATCTTTCAAGTCCAAGCCAAAGAGTATAGATCTGAAATTAACTCAAATATATTTTCCCTGATATTCCACTTCCACAATTCTTAGTTTTTAATATTATCAGCAGTTTCTTTGTCACAACTTGTGCCTTTCACCATTTCAGGAATTTTTTGTATGAGAAAAAAAGAGGAAAGCAATGTCAATTAAGCTCCCACGGCTGAAAGGCTGATGGGCACAGCTTTGGGGCTAGTGTCAAGTTCTCACAGGGCTCACTGCATGTGGAAACGAGGACTCTCCCATGGCCACCACTGCGAAAGGCAGCTCTGCAGAGAGCCACACGTCCTCTCTTCTGACAGATCCACGGGATCTTGGCAGCAGCAGATCAGACAGGAGGACAGGGCTGGCTTCCTTGGGTATTCTCAATGTCACATGAAATGACACCACTGACTCGAATGTCATGAGTGTGGACAAATCCCATCAGTTAAATTTACCACGTAAACATTAATCTCTAACCAATAAGCTCTTTTCCCCCATTTTATTGATATGTATAAGTGCAAAGCATGAAGTTTACATTGGTCTTGAGTATTTTGTGCACACACATATATATCATGGTAAAGTTGCAAATTCTTCCATTCTCTCTTTCCGACCCTCCCACCCTCTTCCCCTCCAGGTGCCTTTATTTGCACATGAAGTTCTATGAAATAGTTGTGATCTGGGTTTCTCGTATCAGAGACACCATTCAATATTTCACCTTCTGCTTCTGACTCACTTCACTAAGCATGATGGTCTCAAGTTGCCTCCATTGACCCACAAATGCCTCCAACCTATCTGTCTTTATAGATGAGTAGTATTCCATTGTGTATAAATACCACAGTTTGTGTATCCATTGGTCTGTTGATGGGTATTTTGGTGCCTTCCAGATTTTAGCCATTGTCAGTTGTGCTGCTAGGAACATGGGCATACATGTATCTCTGTTGTGTGTTGTTTTTAAACTTTCAGGAAAATTCCCGGAAGAGGTATCGCTGGATCGAAGGGGATATTTATTTCCAGTCTTTTGAGAGACTTCCACACTGCTTTCCACAGCGGTTGTACCGGTTCACATTCCCACCAGCAGTGCAGGTGGGCTCCTTTTTCCCCACAGCCCCGCCAGCACTGACTGCTGCTTGTATTCTTGACATACTCCAGTCTCTCTGGAGTTAGATGGTATCTTAGTGATGTTTTGATTTGTATTTCTCTAATGGCTAAGGATGTTGAACATCTTTTCATGTATTTATGGGTCATCTGAAAACTACATTCCACAGAAGAAAGAAGTCGTAGATGACATCAGAAAATGGGAAGACATTCTCTGTTCTTAGATTTGATCATGGTATATGATCTTTCTGATTACTTGCTGAATTCAATTTTCCAGAATCTTTCTAATAATTTTTGCATTTATATTCATTAAGGATATTGGTCTAAAATTTTCCTCTCTGGTTAAGTCTTTTTCCGGTTTGAGGACTAAGGTGATGCTAGCTTCCAGAAATGACTTTGGTAGTATTCCTTCTCTTTCAACTTCATGGAACAGTTTGAGAAGAATTGCAGTTCTTTCCTGAAATACTAAAAAAAAATTCTGTTGTGAATCCATCTGGTCCCAGGCTTTTATTTGTAGGTAGAGATGTTATTTCTGCTTCAATTTCTGTGTGTATAATGTGACTGTTCAGTATTTTTTTTTTGTCTTCTTAATTCATTTTTGGGATTTTGCATCTGTCTAGGAAGTTACCCATTTCTTTGCAATTCTCTAACTTGTTAGAATATAGGTGTTCAAAATAACTTCTCATAATATTCTGAATTTCTGCACTGTCTGTTGTAAATTTACCCTTTTCATTCCTAAGTGAGTTAATCTGTGGTTTTTCTTTTCTTCTTTTGGTGAGTTTAGCTAGAGGCTTGTCAATCTTGTTTATTCTTTTGAAGAACCAGCTCTTTGACTAATTAATCTCATTTTATCATCTTTTTAATTTCAATTTATTTAATTTTATATCTGATCTTTATCATTTCTGTTCTACTGCTTTTTGGTTTAGATTGTTCTTGTTTCTCTAGGTACTTAAGGTCCATCATTAATATGTTTATTGTTTTGTTCTTTTGATGTGTGCATTTATGGCCATGAATTTCACTCTAGGTACTGCTTTCACTGTGTTCCAGACATTCTGATAAGATGTACTTTTGTCATCATTTAGCTCTATTAAATTTCTGATTTGTTCTCAGATTTCTTCTGTGGTCCATTGTTTGGTCAGTAGTAAGTTGTTTGTTCTCCATATATTTGTGTATTTTCTCCTGTTTATTTTGCTGTTAAGTTCCAATTTCATTCTTCTGTGTTAAAAGCATCATATAAAAGTGGTGTATGTATACCCATGGCGATAGCAGCACAATGAACGATAGCTAAGATGTGAAAGACACCAAAATAGCCATCAACAGACCAATGGATTCAAAAATTGATGTGTATCCCTGTTTTAAAAGTCACCCGCTCCTTTATTGGCCCACTGACACGTGCTCTTGCGGCGCAGTCCAACTCATCGTACTCATCCGCAGGAGCCCCAACCCACAGAAACCCTCCTCTTCTCTACAGGACTTAAGAGCTTAGATCATTTGTCCTATGTGCAACATCTCACATTGCTTTTTTTTTTTTAAAGGTTTACCTTGCTTTTCCAATTACAGCCTGAACATCCTGCAGTAGGAGTCCACGCCTTACGCTATGCTACATTGCTAAGCATATTACCCCATCATTTTTCATATTCCTGCATGTTTGTGATACATAATAGGCTTTTTTAAGGAACTGGCACATACATGTTATATTCTGAACATTTTCAATTCCACTCCCAAATTTGTCACTTATCTCACTGCTAGGACAGAATACCTGTCTTCTACAAATTAAGGGAGGAAATGATTTATGTTAGATCACAGGTTCAGAATGTCTCACACAGCTTGTTCATGGGCAGCTGGCAATGGTAGAAGCACATGGCAAGAGACCGGAGACCTGCTTACCCCCTTGCAGACAGAAAGAAGCCACGTCAAACAGGAATGAGTGGATATTTGGAGACTCAGGTAAGGCCAGTGCCTTCCCGGAAAGAAGCTGTAACAGGGTCTCGTCTTCCTTCCTTTACTCAGCCCAAACTGCCAGTCACACCCCACGCACGGAGTAGGTGCCCCTCCCTCACTTCCGGGCCCACAAGACAACAACACACACCTGAAAGCTCTGCTGGGGCAACCCCAGTCTCAACAATTTGACACAGTTCCTACAGATCAAATCCCAAGCATACCTGCCCTTTCAAGCTAGGCCCCACCTCAAATGTACATGGCTCCAAATACATGAGGCTTTTGGGGGACACTCTAGATCCAAATCACAGCACCTCTTCATTTCTCCTCTTCCCACTCCCTTCCCCCCGATCCACCCTCCATACCCTAAAATCCACTTTGCCGATTCCTGACATCTCTTCTTTTATTCTTTGATTTATTTGTATTTTGTGTTTCTCCTGTAAGAGAAGGCATGTAATATTTAACTTTCTGTGTCTGACTAACTTCACTTAACAAAATATTATGGTCTCAAGATCCACTCATTTTTCTGCTAATAACATAATAACAGCTGGGTATCTTTAGCCATCTGATCAGGTGAATAAAATTTACAGGTGAATAAAATTTCATTTTGCCACATTTTTGTTATCCATTCATTTGTTAATGGGCATTCCAGAGCCCAGCTATTTATTGTAAATTTCACTGCTATAAACCAGAGCATGCATGTATCACTATACTATGATAACTTTAACTTTTTCTGAAATATACCACTAGCAGTACAGAGGAGTCCAAAGGATTTTCTGTTTCTAGTTTCGCAAGGCAATGCCATACTGATTTCCACAGTAGTCGTACTAGTTCGCATTTCTCTCAGCAAAGCAGAAAGGTTCCTTTTCCCCAGTTGTCAGCACAGCTGCTTTTGCACACCTGATGACAGCCTTTCTAACTGGAGTAAGATGCTACCTTAGAGTCGCTTTGATTTCCATTTCCATAATTATTAAAGATGCTGAACACTTCCTACTGTATTTAGCGGCCATTTGGACTTGGCTGGAGAAGTGTCTATTCAGTTTGTTTGACCATTTTTGGATTAGGTAGCTTTTGTTTTTGCTTTTTTTTTTCTTCTTTTGGTGGAGGGATGTTTTTCTAGTTCCTTATATATTCTAGATATAACATTAGCCCTCTATCAGAAAGAAGAGTAGCTGGCATTTTTTCCTCATTCTGCAGGTTATTTATTTCTTCTTATCTGTCGATTGCTTCCTTTGCTGTGCAGAAGCTTTTGAATTAAACATAATCTCATTTGTTGGTTCTCTGTATCGTTTATTGTGTTAGTGGAGATCTGTTCGGGAAACGCTTGTCTCTGCGTATGGAGTCAAATGTTTACGCTGTGTTATCTTCCGTCCAACTCAGAGTTTCTGTTCTCATCTCTACTTCTTCAGTCCACTGTGATTTGAATTTAGTACAGGGTGAGAGATGTGGCTCCAGTTTCATGCTTTTGCATGTGGTTAACCAGTATTTTCCAGTGCCATTTGTTTACGAGGCTCTCTCTAGTATATATTTTTGGTCCTTTGTCAAAGATCAGACGGCTAAAGATACCCAGGTTGCTTATGTGAAGACTGATGCTTTCTATTCAAAAAAATCTTAATTTTAAAATCAAATTTAATCAAATGTTTTAGATGAAAACTTATTTCCAGAATTGACGTAAGGGCAACTGGAGTGGGCACACGTGACTCTGGGTCTCTCGTTCAGCCGTTTACCTTGGGCACATGACGCAAGCTCTCAATGCTGAGTTGGAATGATGTATACTGACTATACTTTCTCAAATGATGAGATAGATCAAATGTAAATTGATTATAAATTACTTTATACGTTTTTAAACTGTTTTGTAAGTCTGTAAGTATCCAATATACTTAACATCATTACAGTATTATTAACAAAATGTGTGTGGTCTTGGAAGAAATCAACATGAGATTCATTTTGATGAATGTGGACAATGCTTGGACTATCTTCTCGATCTTCTCACAAATATGAAAAGAAAATAAGAAATAACCTATAAATTAGTGGTTTTCCAATTTACAATAAGTCAACTGCCACAGAACCACCATCTGTTATGAATAGAAAGCAGTCTGCTATAACTGTTTCAACTGTTTCATTCATTTCACCAGTGCTTATTATATATTATAATCAATAAACCATTATTTTTATATCAAAAAGTATAAAAAAGTTAGGGGGGAAAAAGCCAAATCTAAATCTCAAAATACAATCCTAATTAAGCATGAAACTTTAACAAACATTCTTTCTCTCCTTTCACATAAAAAACAAAAAGAAAACCAATGCCTCCAGCTGCCTCGCACCTCTATGGCATGTCCTGTCACTGACAAGGGTACAGGTAATGGGGAAAAGCCCCTGAGATAAGGCCCATCACCTGGGACTTCAAACAGTGTTGTACTAAGTAACCTATCTTGAGGTAGTAAATTTCTAATCTGATCAAACAAGCAAACATCATTTTCCCTTACCACTCATCAAATAACCTTTTCAAATCTTTCTCTGGTTTTCACAATCTAATCTGATCAAGTAATGACCACCTTACACAAAAGATCAATGATCTCACCCCCATCACTCAGTCAGCAAATAAACTGATAATTAACACAGAGCTAAAGAAGAAAAAGAGTGTGCCTGTGTGTGTGTGTGTGTGTGTGTGTGTGCCTGTGTGTGTGTGTGTGTGTGTGTACCATTTATATATACTTTTCCCAAAGGCAGGCTTCTCTCAGCCCACACAGCTCAAGTCAGACTTCACAACAAATACCACTAAAACTTGAGTAACCCAAGAGGTCATTTTGGAAACCCAATACTCTCAATGCTGGAGGCCCGGAGGGGCAAAGGACGAGCTACAGAATCCAGAGGGATCCACAGCATAAAGCATTAGACTGATCACACTAAGTAGTGTTCCACATCCACAAATTCAATGTTGAATTTTAAAATACAGTTCTAAATTTTTTTACTATCCAGGGAACTGGGTTCTTCAAGCCTCGGGGATTCATTTACTAGTTCACTCACTCAATAAATGTTTATTAAGCATTTTCTGTGTCAGACCCTTTCTCGAAGGTATTCACATAGTTTATAATTAAAGAGAAGAACATAACAGTCCTTAAGAAAGCATAAGCCACAAGCCGTTATAAAAGAACAGTCTTAAAAGTTCTATGGAAGACGTAGCTTTCTACCCTTTCATTTAAAAAAATTAATCAGTGAAGCTCTCGTTCTTTTCTATTGTCCAATGCCTATTACAGCACGATTTCTCATACTGTTCTTCCTCTTACACAGATACTTCTTCTGAGAGTATAATTATTACTATCAGACAGCTTTAAAATGTATTTCCCAAGAGAAAATTAGAAGGCTAGCTTACTCCAACCAAGCTGATTTAAGAGACAACTCAGTTTCAAACTCAGGCTCTAAGAATGCCGCAGTGGGAACTGAAACAGCAAATCCGAACTGAAACTGTGCAGCATTCTTCCCGGACAGTCCACACACCTTTTAGAGACTTCTTTATACTTGTAACAGGTTTTCCAACATTTTGAAGCTCCGTGAGGGCGAAGCTGAGCTTGTACTACTCACTGCTAGTAGTAACACGAGGCATAACAACATAGTAATTCTCCAGCAAAAAAATTATCAATTGACTGCTATAAATTCTCAATACTAATGAATTTAATTATAAATAACTCCCTACATTATATGTGCACCTATGTCAAGTACTACGCTACTCAATGTCCTTGACTGCTGCAGTCAGGCCAGCTAACATAACACAAAGAGACAGACTCCAGGGGAGTCAGTTTGCAGTTCCAAATCACAAGCCTTGGAAAACACTTTTTTTTTTCTTTTTCTTTTCTTCTTCTTTTTTGAGACAGGGTCTCACTTTGTAGCCCAGGCTGGTCCTGAACTCACTGTGTAGACCAGGCTGGCCTTGGACTCACGGCAATCCTCCTGTCTCAGCCTCCCGAGTGCTGGGATTACAAGCATGCCCCACCACACCCAGCTTATGTGGTGCTGGGGAATCGAACTCTAGGCCTCGCACTTTAACCTCTATACCATTTGGCTAGCTCCAGAAAACACTTCTAATGGTTAGTAAGTTCTCAGTAAACAAAACTACAATGTTCAGCTTTCTACAGCTACCCAGCCATGGGATGCCCCAGAACTAACACAGCCCACACTGTCACAGCGAAAGTTTCAACCAACACATGGCTTGGCTAGTATTTTGATCATAGAAATTTCTAAGGACTATTGAATTTTTTGTTTTTATTTAGCTCAACTTTCAATAAAACTTAGACTTTTAACTTAGCTTAGAGAGAATTTCACTATGATGAAAAAAATAGATGAAGATGAACAAAATGTAAGACTTCTTTTTAGAGATATTTCAGTTTATTTAAAAAACAAAAGTTAGGCTCAGTGGCACAGTTCTGGGTGGCTGATACAGGAGGATCACAAGTTTCAGCAATTTGCCAACTTAGTGAGTCTCGGGTGGATGAAAATCACCCGGCCACATACTCTCTGTGGTCATTATCAAAGGTAGGAAGAAGGACACACCTGTGTTTACATGACAATCATAGACCTAACTACCTCATTTTTTTTAACGTATGCTTAATCTCAGAAAAGTTTGGATTCATTTTAATACATCATAAAAAAGAGTTCCAGCTGGACTTCTTTAAACTTCTTCACAATAATGTTCATGCCTTTATGATATAAATGTGGTAGTGGCATTCATTGAAAGGAGGAATGATTTTTCCAAAAGATTACCTCTTTGAGATGCTCAACAATTAGCCAGCTATCAAACCCAGTATGACTAAGACCATACTTTTACTTAGAAAACTTTTTTTAAAAAAGTTTCTACCAAATGGTGAAATACCTAAGGTAATGGCTCATATTGAATTAATAAAATGCATCAGAAGTATCTCAAACTTGGGACTCTCGGTTACTGTTTCAATGACAAAGGACAGGTTATGAGACAATTCTGCGAAAGACATCTTTTTTTAATCTATAAAATTGAGTGTGAGGAAGTTAGACCAAATAGTTACAAAGTAGTACAACAGTACAAAAAATATTGCTTTGATTCTAATAGTACCTAATTATATCTTCAGGCTATCTTGAAGGTCTTCTAAGTCAGAATTCAGAATTATGTTGGGAAGATTTTCTTTAGAATTTTCATGTTCATATATCAACATGTTATTCTTGAGATATTATTTAATATTATTCGTGAACTTTTTATTTTTCAACAAAAACCTGGTGTTTTTATTTTCATGTTGAATAATGTATATCTCCTTTCATCACTGATATTTAAAATTAGACAAAAGCAAATGTTATTTTAAGCATCAATCCAACAAGAAGAGCAACATCTGTGAAATCCTATTTTGGCTTATTACATGTTTTTATTCAATGTAATAACTATGAAGAACATTCACCAGTTTTCAAGACCCCTGCCCCATTTACTGCTGGCAATGTGCTAAGTCAACATTCTGTGAACGCTCTTCCCGAGGCATCCCACAGGAAGCTTTCACAGTCCCACAGCCGTACAGCCTGCAAAGCTGCAACGGATCTGCTTTTCCGCCCAACGCTCAGGGTTGAACCCGGGTTCTGCACTCACCTAGATCACCACCCTTTTCTGGGACAGGGTTTCCACAAGCACTGTCCCTGTTGGACTTGTACTTCTGATCCTTCAGCCTCAACTGCCCAGGGCGCTGGGGATCACAAGCCTGCACCACCAGGTCCAGCTACAATCACCTTGATTCCTTTCAAAACTCCAAATCTAACCAGCACTACCATAAAAGATATTAAACAGCGTAATAATTCTCTGTACCCATGATACTTCCACAATCTCTTACCTAACTTACTGTAACAGCTTAAACACAACCAAAGCAGTTACTGTGAATTCTCTTTGAAACATCTAGAATTTTATCCAAAAAGGCAAGTGTGATCATGCATTCATTTCTGTGGCCTCTTGCACAAACACAAATCTTCCTCAGGGATTTTTAAATTCATTTTCTGCTCTGACTCAGTTTACCCTCCAGGCCCACTGACTGCTCTCTGGCATACCATTCTTTGCTCTGCCGGTGGACTTTGCTTACGTGATCTTCTGTCCAAAATGTATTCCACTACCTACAACGTGACTCCACCCCATCTTAAGGCTGCGGTGGCGGCATCGCTTCTGTCTGGAAGGGCTCCTTCATCCCAGAAGTCTCGGTTTGGTGTCCCAACTCTATGACTCCACAGCCCTGGCCCTGGCATTGCTCCTGTCACTGTAGCATAGAGGAGTAGCTAAAGCAACTTCTTAGGAAAATTGTCTGAGAAAAATTTAAAAAGCATGAAAAATGGTAAAATGGACAAGAAGCTGTGATGGGGCTGGTCCTTCTCCGTAATGCCGCCCTGCTCGCCGACCTCAGCAGCGGTTTCCCTTTGTTGTCAGGAGACGCGGTCTGTAGTTACCGATGCCTGTTTATCAGTTTTTCCAACTGGTAGTGCTGCCAATCAGGCTGGATACAGCTATTGCTTTGGGAACAAACATTCGTTAATGAGGATTTCAGGCAGTCAGCAGGACTACGTAAAACTCTTGTTTTCTTCTTTCTTTGTAATAAAAAAAAAACTGTATTTACCTAGCCATCATAGCTAAAAAAAAAAAAAATGTATGTATGCTGTCAGTCTACTATGACTAGTTAACTAGGAAGCCCAGATTTCACTCTGTTAAGGTATTTTAATCTTGAAATTGCACATGGAACCACATCACAGCAGAATCAAGAGTTGTCCATCTTACTGTTTCTGGATTTCATAAAACGGACTTTTGCGCAAAACATACCGACCTTAATGTTAGTCATAAACTAAAATGGACAAACAGTTATGCTGGGGCTAGTGATTTTCAGTAATGCCACTTTGTGGAAAATGAATAAAAGTCTAGATACATTCTTTCAACAGAGCAAATGCTTCACATACATCCTCATTTTGATATTTAAAATGCTTCTATAACAAACTGACATTTAGAAAACTGGTTCACTATGTTGTTTAGTACATACTAACTGCTTAAAAATTTATTCTTGAATGAAAATAGAATCAAGGAAAATATTGAAGACTGTAGAAATGGATCTAAAGGACAGCAGAACTTTCCTAATTAAAAACAGACTTTACCAAAAACAGTGAAATAAAAGTTTGATTGATTTGTTTATTCACAAATATGACGTCTAAGAAATAAGTTTACAATTCTCGTTATAAGGGCACCACTGAATTCAAAGCCTAATACACAATATTAAACTGGAGCCGGCAATTAAAATGTCTCTGTAGAGCATGTTCTAACGTTGTACAAAGGAGAACATTATTTGTAAATAATCGTTACCAGATACCTTAGCCAAGTAACACAGTTACACGAGGGAGGTTATCATAACACAGCTGGGAAAGCGCAGGGGAAGGGAACCGCTGCAGTTCTGCTGCTGCTCAGACAGATGCAGATGCAGATGCAGACCTGCCCTAATGGGAGAGTGAAAGGAACGGCGGCCCTCTCAAGCCAGTCCGAAGGGCAGCCATTCACTTCCTCATGGACCCTGCGACGCTGGCTGCCGAGGCGGAGGGAGAACGAGAGCTGCAGGGGGAGGAGGGTGGAGCGAGGAAAATGTGACTGCAAATTTGCTAAAACATATTTGCATCTCCTTTTTCTCTGATCCCATGAAATATTTTCAATTGTCTTTCATGCAATTCTTTCTAGATCCACAATTGTTCCTTTAGGCAAAAGAGGGAGGGAGGATAGATGAATAATTTTTGCTACATTTTTTCTTGAACTAATTTGTATTCTCTTCTGATCAAATGAAATGTCTTCAATTGTCTTTCATACAAGCTCTCTATCCACAAGTGTCCCACTGAATAAGTAATTATTCCTTTTAAATGTAGATTAGAAATCTCAACGAATTTTAGCATCTATAAATTTTCAGCCAAAATAATTATGAAGCTATTCACAAAGTAATTTCAGCTAAATTGCTCTATCAATTGCTTTATCTTCATTAATGTGTTATTTATGTTATGATAATAAAATTATATTCTCATTTTGCAGTAGCTACATACTCCTAAATTATGTTTTGGGGCAATAAATTATTTTAAAACCTACTAAATCTAGGTAATTACACTAAACACGATAAGGCCAAAGGTCAAAAAGGTCATACAACTCACTTCCTAGACTCCCTTCCCCAAGACTATAAAACAACAGATTAATTTCAAAATCTCTTATTTCAGTAATTACAATAAAGAGGGCATGCTAATGATTTAAGCCCTGAGCAGCTTTTTTTAAATATAAGAACAAAACACCTGTTGCTTTTTCCAAACTTATTTTCATTAAATACAGAAGAATGTTGATTTTGTTACCCGAAGACATCAAAAGCTAAGAAAATAAACTTTCTTAATAGGACCATTCTCGGAGCACTCTTCTCAGCCCGAGTGATTTACACAGGCTGCTCTTGCTCAGGACAGGGTCGTTCTAAACTGCTTTCCATTAAGGTGTCACCGCTGCAACTCAGCCCCCATGTGTCACTCACATACACGCATGCCTGCCATCTTTAAAACACCAGGATTATCAGGGTGCAACAAACACAGCTGGTGTCGGCAAGTCAAAATTAATTTTATGTAAAAGTAATGTTAAAAAGCTTTCCAGTCTCTTGGAAAGAAACGACTGGTGGCCAACACTGGCCAACAGTGTGGGCAGCCCTGTGTTTATGGAGAGAGGGGCACAGGGGCGAAGGCTGGCAAGGCTCTGCCCTTCAGCCTGGAGGATGTTTCTGGACCTCAGCACAGGGAGGCAGATGGAGTCCAAACAAAGCACAATGACTTCATTCAGCTGAAGACACAGGACTTAGAGCTCGCTGCCATGAAAATGGTTGGAACTCAAAGTAGAATACTAAAAACAATAACTGCGCAAAAAATATGAGCCCCAAGAGGGGTCACCATAAGTTGCTGGGTAGATACTAAGCTGCTCATGCACAGAGAGGAACTCTGCCAGGGCTGACAGAACACAGTCTCCTGATGAGCCACCACCTGGGATCTGAGCAGCAGAGGTATAAGCAGCAGTCAGTGCTCAAACCCTTCATATCAACTTTATGCCTGCCATGTGGAAGGCTGGCTAGGGCAACAAAGCGAACACAACTTCCTGCTTGGCTGTTCCTCTCTCCACATCCAATATGCTTCCAATTTTCCCATCTCTGGCCTCCTTTATCTGCTGATATCAGGATCAATATTCCTCTGTTATCTCTTTCTAAGCTCTTCATCGTATTAGTTTAACCCACAATCCTTAGGTAGGTATTGGACTACCTCTGGTTGATAAGAAGCTCCTTATTAAAAATTGATTTACATTTCCCCAAAGTTTTACAGGAAAGTCTTTAAATCCCACTATATCTCAGAATATGACTATATTTGGCAATAGGGATTTAAAGATTAATGAGATCATTTGGGTAGGTCCGTGTCTCACATGGCTGTGTCCTTGTATAAAGAAGGAGAGACGCCAGGGATATGCATGCACAGAGCAGAAAGTGGCTGTGGGCAAGTCAGGAGCAAATACTGGGTAGACCAAAGTGACCCAGACTTCTGGACATGCAAGAAATCAAGTTTGCCGAGACCTTCTAGCTTCTAGAAATGTATGAAATACCATTTCTGCTGTGTAGACCACCCGGTTTATGAGATTCTGCTGAGTTAATGATACCAAGCCAGCAGACCTTTGAACACATTTTTATTTTTCCTAGAGCTTTCATTCGACCTCCTCATCACTGTGAAAATAACAAGAGGCATCATATCCAATAAAGTGTCCTTCCCACCCCTGGAGGCAATACCCGCTCAGGCTGATCCTGCGTCAACTCCCGCTGGTCCTACAACCTTACGCCAGCAGTACAATCAGTGCCTAACGACCAATCTGGACACAAATTGTGTGTCAATGGAGAAGAAGATGAGGCGGGAGAAGAGAAGAGAAGAAAGGAAAGGAGAGGAGCAGAAAAGAAGAACAAGGGGGAAGAGGAGGAGTGGGGAGGGGGCGGAACATGCAAGCAGCAACGTGGCGCAGGAATCAGCTGCTGAGTGGTATAAGATACCTGGGTTTGAGTGTCAGTTTTCCTGCCTTCTGTCTATATAATCTTGGGCAAACTGAATCTCACCATGGAAAATAATAATGTACTCTGCTTACTGTAGTGAGTAAAATACATTAATTTTCTAAAACACTTCCTGGTGCATGAAATGTTTAGGTGCTTGATGTTGTCAAGGAAGTGATTTTGGATGGGGCTGGTAAGGGAGTACACGCGTGGAAATGGGTGTCAGGGATGGAAAGGTTGAGAGGCACACGTTGATTATAGGGACACTAGAGAAATTCAGAGGGAAAGAAATGCTAGATTGAATGACTTTATGAATAAGCAAAGCAAAAGAGGCGTCTTATTTGTTTTAAGATATATGCAAACTTGGATATTTACAATCTTACAGACTCTTAAGTTTACAATCTCAAAACAGCGAAGGTGACACTAATGGAGCAAAATGCTGACAGAGACAGAGGGGTGGGACATTATCTGGAGTAGAAATTTTCAAGCTGTAGGTCATCAGCCACTAGTAAATTACAGAAGAAATTAAAAGAGTGGTGTGCAGAATTTACAAAATACACATTAGAGAATATCAGAATAAAATCAAGGTTAGGCAATACATCATGAAACACTTATGTCAGGTCTATACATATATACACACGCATAAACACACACACACACACACACACACACACACACACACACACACACACACATACACCTGCTGGAAAAGAGAAATAGCCTTAATATTGTGAGTCTCAGCCCAAAATTTAAAATCTTATTTAAAGTAAAACTGATTTTTGAAAGACAAATTTCTTGAGGACAGAAAAGAAATTACCAGGGACCTGTTAGGTTAATTTAATAAAATTAGTCATCTGCATCTGATATTCACTATACAAAAAGAGGTCTGTGTAAAAAACGGAAACAAAACAAAACAACAACAAAGCCAGGTCCCACTTCTTAACAGCACACGGTTCCATAGGTATTCCACAACATTCCAATACACGAGGCTTTTGGAGGGCATTCCAGATCTGAGCCATAACAGACCCATTTTATTTAACTCGGCTTATCCACAAAAATCCTCAAAAGCTATCTCTATTCTTCCTGCCAGTCTTTATGGGATAAGTTCCAGCGTCCTGGCTTTCTCTGTCGACCTCAGCCAGTTCTACAATCTTAGCCATCCTGTGCACACCAGAATCTACACTTGTGTGCTTTTGCAGTGGAAGACAGAGCTTCACTCTTTGCAGGATGCAAACGCGGTCTCTAAACATGTCAGCATGGTTTTTCTTTTCACTAGTCTTGCCCTCTGTGGGCTCATCTCAGATAGAACACCGAGAGGCCACGATGCTCTGGTTTGCATGGGGTAAGGCATTAAGCTCTGCCAATTCTACTTGCCAGCACCTCTGTGCCTCCCCCTCACTAGGTATCCCTGAGGAGACTATTTCTAGTTCGGCGTATCACATCTCTCATTTGATCCAATACCCTTTAAATTCACCTCTGCCTTCTGGGTTTTCTCTCTTTAATCCATCCTCGATACACTAATTTATCTTTCTAAAATGTCAAATCATGCTACTCTTAGACTTCCTATGCATCTTACTTTTCACCGCTCCACCACACACATACCGAGCCCACACTCTATACACAACTCCTCTTCCTTCTTTCAATGTTTATTTATTTAACACCTTCACTGCTGGGCCTGTATTCTCTGTGCTCTGAGCTTTCTTCCCCAGCTCCCTTCTCAGACACCATTTATGCTTTCAAACACAGTTCCAACATCATTTCCTTGTAAACCACATATAGAGAATCATTTCCTTCACAATATTTTCTATACAGCATTTAAAAATTCCTGCATTTGTCAGCCATTTACTCAAATTATGCACTGCCTGTGATCAAAACTCTACATCTATGCTTGTTATTTTGCCCTGCCATTATTTAGATCTTTCTCTGTTTTTCTAAAGGAAAAACTACAAGACAGAGACAATGCCTCACATAAACCGGCATTCTCACCCCTAGAATAGGCAGACATCAGGTCCCTCACCTAAGAGGCATTTAAACAATGTTGAAGTAAATCAAGTTAAGTTATGCTAACATGCCATTTTCTTCTACATCCCAATTAGTTCTGCTCTTCTTAATAAAATATTAAATGCTGAGCGCAGAATCACTAGGCATTTAATTTTCACTGGCATAGCCTAGTGTGGACCAGAATTTGACATCTGTTCTGAAGAGGTGTCAGGCCACTTAGAAGCTAGCTAAGTCACGGAATCATGAATATTTACTTGTAGTGTTCTAGGAGCTAAACATTTCTTTAAAATTCTGCATGTTAGCATGTTTACATTTTTCTGATACAAGAGCTTATTTGTTCCTACTGAGCTGAAAAACTAGTACTCAAGTTCATTTCATTGATGAAACAAGCAAAACAATTTATGAGGAAAGATCAAGATCACGTCCATGTTGGTAGCATCACTTATGGAATGACAATCCTCCCATTTATTCATTTATACAGATATTGTGAACATTATTTATTCGCACTTATTATATTGTTCATTTCACCTTTTTACATTATGATGAATTATTATGAGAATTTAATAACATCTACTGAACCAGATGGACACTAAGAGAATTATTGTAGCACATTGACCTAGCCTAAATTGTGAGTCTGCTCAGGAGCATGAGACTCATTGCTTCTCCCAACAACTTATGTGTCTTTGAGACCTGACAGGTTTCTCCAAATCAAAAGCTTTTGTTTACGAAGGAAGGTTTTACTTTCTGAAGACAAGCACTATGTTGTTTCACAAGTCTCTTGTCAATTTCGGTTAAGGTTAAATTCCAGAAAAACTTTTATAATTTTTTAATTACTAGAATATTACCACAGTAATTTATTGCACGTAACAATGATGTTTCTTATCACTACCACTACTTAAAATAATAGTAATATTGTCAATAATGCTAGTAGCAGCTAATTTCTATTTCACCATGTGGCAGGAATATTAAATTATACACACTGATTTAGATGTAATATGAACAATGCATGATACGTAAAATATGCATTTTATTTATTTAAGGAGGTTTAAATTTAAACCTCCTTAAATTCAAAGACTCCATTGCAAAACCGAGATCACTGAGGCCTGAAGATGTGTGAAGAGCTCAGCCACGCTACACGCGACTTCTGTTTGGTCTGACGCCTCGGCCTGAGCACAGTCCACATCTTCCCCATCAATCCCCACGTTCTTTGTAACGGGACAAATAAAACAAAGCGCCCATTCACATGGTAGCATCGGAGGGAAGTTCTGGCTCAAGCTGGTGGGCTTTAACCACTGTAAATTTCTCTTCGAATACGTTTCTTTTCTGTCTCTCCTAATTGTAGGCATCAAGTACATTAGGGCTTCTCAAAACTCAGATAAAGAAGATAAATCTGTGATTTCAAAAATGAGTTACTTATATAATTTCTTCTAGAAATACTGGGACTACAACATGCAAAAGAAAACTTAAGAACAACTCGGGAGTGATCTTCTAACAAACAGCATTACCCAACTACCTCCAGGCACACAGTAGACATTCCTAAACTTTATATGCAACAAAAACTTGGTCTTAAATCTATTGGAAAACTACTACTATCATTTAGATCTAGTGATTCTACTTTTTCCATCAACTTTCATGCAACCAAAATTATTTCAAAAGTGATGTAGTTGACTAGTAACGATAGCAACCTCCTCTAGAGGGTCTCAGGTTTAGGAAGAGTAGCAGAGGTTCTTATGTTCTCAGTGGATTATTTCAAGAGAAAATCAGAATAAATTAGAAACTTCCATTTGCCCATTGCACAGACAACATATGGTTATTCAATTCAAAGGTGGAGAAGAAGAATTTATATTGACATCAGATTTATTAAACTCTAAAGATTCTTTATGGCTACTTTCTGTGTATACAGTTAATTTTTAGGTGATGGTTCAGTACCTATATTCCATTACAACAATTGACAACTTAATTTTCTAATTTCAATATTCTTTACCTTAAATCTGGTCATTTCAATCATGTACAATAGTTAAATTCTGTATAATAAATGCAGATGTTAATTTTTAAAAGTCTAAATAACAGAGTGAGTCATTAAATGGGCCACGCTCTGTTCTTCACTCCCAAATGAGTCTAAGCTTGGGCTTGGGCTGTTCCTCTTAGTTATTGTGTAACCTTGCACAATCTACTTCGTCCTTTTGGAAATGAGAGCTGTTCGGCCTGATACTGGCTGTGGTCAAGAAGCAATGAAATAAAGTACGTAAAACACCCAGATTCACAGTAACTCACAAAGAGCAGCATGAAATCAATGAAGCTCACTTTCCTATTATTCTTTCTGATCAGAAACTTTCAAGACTCAATGATCTCCCACTTGAACAAGCCTTGGTTATGATAACCCGAACCATCCCATTTTAGATCCTGCTTTGAAAGTGGGACAAGAGGTTATCTAGACAGATACGGATTACACTCAAGAGTACTGGGGCCTCGAGAGCCAAGCAGACAAGTAGCTTCAGTGACTGTCCCACTGCTCCAATGCCTGTCTTTTACCCCGACGCCTAAGAATGATGTGGTAACTCAGCCACTGATCTCAATATTTTGGCTGTAAGCAATAGCTCTAGTAAGATGTTTACGTAGTATTCCTAGTGAGAATTTCTCAGGGAATTTTTATAAAATTATTAGGATAATTCAATTTGACAAAGTATGTTGGCCACTCATTGAGTATGAAGTGCCAGGCTAATGCGGGGATAAATGGAGCTCACCAACAGGAGGGGCACAGCTAACAAGAGAGGGGCTTCGGTGCACATTCTAAAATTTACCAGAAATGTGGGATATTATTAAATAGTGATTAGGGAGAAAGCGTAACACAGAAAACTATTATTCCATGTTATTTTTAGGATTATGACATAGAACACTGGAAGTGTAATTGTGACGAAAATATCTCACGGAGGTACAATTAGCTCACAAAGCTGGTTTGCTTTTAAAGTATTCTGGGACATGGCTTCAGGGAAAGACGAAGATAATGGGGAAGGAGAGTTTTGTCTCACCCAGGCTCACGTGCAGACGAAAGGAGCGGGGTCTGAAGGGAAAGCCATTTAAAACGCCTTATTCCACGCTGCAAAGTTCCACAGCAGAGGGAACTATGACTCACCGAAGCCACGGGCATGGGTCTCGCTGGGAGTTTACAATCCATCATAGCCAATGAATCTGTGAGGAAGGGAAGGGGCGGGGCTGCCACGGCACAGAGAATGAATGGGGCCTCTTACGGCAGCGTGGGTGCAACACACGTGTGACGAAGTGCTACGAAGCTTAGTGAAAAACAGCGAGTATAAGCCAGTCTTTATCTTCCTGAAATAGGTCGGAAATTGTGCCAAATAGAAGTCCTAACTGCTCGGCTCTGTTTAGCAAGGTAACGGCATTAAAATAAACTCTTAGGCAGTCTTGGTGCCACGCCAGATATTAACGAGAGGTCAAATCTGTCAGCATTTTACAAATAGCATTTAAACATGTGAGGTTAAATGATTTTAAGAGAAAAATACAATTTTGACTTCATTTGTTGTGTTTTTATCAAACACATTCTATTTATGCCACAAAGATTTCACTCACCACTTAAACAATATTAAGAACCCTACAGTGTGCAAGACGGTGACCTGGGTGACACAGGAATGACACAGAATAGCCAACTGCCCTTCAGAACACCCAGCACAAGAGTATCAGAAACAACACTGTAAGAGTTACTTCATATTTGTAGATTCTTACCTCAAATTAAATAACCTTCATCAGAATAATGCTAGTGAATGTACTGCCCAAAGCACAAATATTTTCACATATATATATGGCTTCCAGATCATGCCTGACATATGGGCAAAGGGTGGCTATTATCAGCCACAATAATGCAAAAAAATAAGACATGAGGTCCAGCCCATACTCTGAATCTTTTCCATTATGCCAGGCTCTGCCACTTATGACCCCGTGGATATGCACTGGATTTCTTTTCTTTTCTTTTCTTTTCTTTTTTAAAGACAGAGTCTCACTGCATTCCAGGATGGTCCTAAACTCACTATATCACTCAGGCTGGCTTCCAACTCAAGACAATCCTCCTGCCTCAGCCTCCTTGGTGCTGAGTGCTGGGATAATAGGCACGTGCCACCATGCCCTGCTTATGTGGTGCTGGATTCTCATAATGCTGAGGTTGACATAAAAATGAAGTTAAAATGCAGAACTTTCTTAAATATTCAAGCTGTCAGAGTTTCTGTGACATTTAAATAAGAAGGTATGGCACTCTGCAAACCCATGTTAAAAAACGGAAATCATACAAGGGGTACTTTCCCTCCTTAGAATTACAGGGGTAGTAGTTCAATACATGTCATGTTTTCTTTCTAAGAGAAAAGAGGCTAGTTTTTGAAGTACATAAGTTGTTTTTAATTTTAGGTCCCTAAATACAAACGAAGTGAAGCAACAGGAAAATGCCAGTGAAGTGGGCACACGTCCACGTTATGTTCTCCAGGCAATCTGCTTGCTTATTCTGAATTACCCAGGGGCCCCGCTGCCAGCCACTCTCTGCAGCACACAAAGTCTGCGGCCTTGGCTCTGAGGATGAAGGCTGCCCAGCGGACCACAGGTGTGCGGAGGCTTTCCTTCTAGCTTCTAGATGCTATGTTGTGTCTGTTTTGTTTATCTTTTGGAATAAAAAATGAAAAATATAAAGACAGGCTATCACTTGAAAGAAATTAAAACTTTTAAACACAATTCCTTAATTCTGATTTCCTTTGCAGCAGAAATTATGGTAAGTATATAATAGTTTGTACACACAATCACTCGAGAAATTATACATGTAAATTCTGACTATAATGGTAGAAAATTCTAAATTTAGTTTATTTGGAAAAGCTGTATCGTAATATAGATAAGAAAAAACTGATATGCATTTGAAAAATCCTGATAAAAATAAACATTTTCATATTTGAATCAGCCCATGAAATTCACTTTATAATTATGGCAATTTAATTATTTTTAACTTCCAAAAATGATACTACTATATTTTTATTTTAAAATATATAACCTGACATTGTAACTTCATACTTCCAAACAGAATGCCGAAATACCAGTATGAAACAGAATAATAATAAAAAAGATAAATGCAGAGAATGATATGGGAGCTTCTATTTCAGTAGACACTTTTTTAGTAAAGACTTAATTTAATATCAATAAAATTAATTCTAGCATAGAAAGCCGATTTAAATGTAAAGTCACCAGTTATCGTTATGCATTTATTTAATTTTCCATTTCTCATGACTTGTTGAAAATTAATTAACTTTCTAGTAACTCAAATATTAAAATGCAGAGGGACATGTTGCATTCCTAATTTAATGAATATAAAACTGCATATTAATTACCATATTAAATACTGAACAATTTGTAAGTAAAGGAACCTGTTTAACTTTTATTTACTTAGTATTTTGCAAATTTATTTGGCCATAAAAAAGCAATCGTTAAGAAAACACATTTAAACAGTTTGCCTCTTGGAGTATAGTTTCAAAGATAATTTGCCCAAGATATTTTTCTAGCTCAAATTTCCTTCCTGTTTCTACTCAATATATCCTTTTCCTCCTTCCAAATAAAGCCAATGAAAACACAGTCACAGCAGCACAGGCAGCAGCTTCCACAGAACCCACCAGCATCTCTCAGGTCAGCGGCAGTAGAAACCCACCCTGGTCCCCCACGTCCCATCTTGGTCTTCCGTGTAAGTGAGATGCTACACAGAAGGCCTTGGAACTGAGCTAACTTGCAGAGTCTCAGCTAATCACCTTACAACCATCCGCCCTCATAATGCCCGTGAGGGCCAACACACACACAGCTATGCCTCGTGCTTCGGGTCCCCCCACAGTAAGTCTGGAAAAGTTACCATTCATAGGATGGCATCATTGTTGGTTTTCTTCCATTACTTAAAAAAATATATAGCTAGTGACGGGGAAGGTGCCGCACACCAGAGGTGGAAAGGAGGAGCCACAGCGCTCACGTCCTAGAGCTACGGCTGCCAATTCCCATCCCCTTCTGTGGCATCTGGCTACAATGTTCATGTGCCTTCATTACATCCCACAGAGAAACTGGCTCCAGTTTCTTTGTGCCATGGGAACTGTAAATATTAGGTTGAATCACATGACACAGCCAAGCATTTTGCCATAACTGATACATACACAGCATGTTGCAAATAACATAAGAATAGCAAGGTATATAACTTGTAATCACACCTTAATAAAAACAGATTGTATTATGTTTAAGATGAAAGGGAAGACAGGATATCCTAAGGGCCTATGGAAGAAAATAAAGTGAAAACCCATGAAGCAAATTTATACTCAAAATCACCTGGTGTTACTTAAACATGAGATGATTTTTTTTTAATGAGGATAGCTTACCACCAAAATTTACTTGTCACAAACAACAAACAGACAATCTTTCTAGACAATACCACAAAATCTGGGCATTCATTTTACACTGACGTTATTCTTGTTCAACTTTCAAACTCCTGAGGAGATTTCAAAATTTTCAGCAACTGAGCAGTACTGAACTTATTACTGGAATTCTTAAAACTATTCACTCACATTTCAAGTAGTGATTAAGGCTACAGATAGAATTCCATCTCACAAAAACCTTTCTGCAAATTATTTAAAAACACAGGCACCTCTCAGCATCCACAGGAAATTAGTTCCAGGACCAATATCAACTCCAAAATATTCAGATGCTCAAGTCCCTTGAAGAGAACTGACACATATTACTCTGAATACTTTAGATCATGTCTGGATAACCCATAAGACCTAATACAATGTCAACAGTATGTTAGTAGCTGTTGTGTTGTTTAGAGAATAATAACTAGGAAACAGGTCATTATATGTTCTTTTTATGGGTTTTTTTAATGCTTTTGTTTTGCAGTATTGCTTGGTACTTAGTTCTAGTATGTGGATGTGGAATCTGGGTAACAAGGTACCAACTGCACAGGAAGCTGAGCGTACCTCATGTGTAAACATTCCACCGTGGCATAGAAGAGACTTGAGCACTCACAGATGCGGGAGCCAGGGAGGTCCTGGAACAATCTCTTACAGACCATGAGTGACAGCTGGGCTGGCAGTAGCGGTGACCATCAGCCTCATCTTCCAGGAGTCACGAGCACATGCTCCCAGGAATCCCACGGGGCATCCATAAATAAGACGCATTAGCGATGGCAGGGAAGGGGGAAGACTACAGAAAAGAGGGAACCAGTGCCTCGGGTCGTTCCTGTGAATTCACGCATCAGGTATATCTGAACCGCAGGAGGTCACTCAAAGAAAACCGGAAGAGACAGCACAGTGTATAACAGCATCAACCATCTACAACTTTTTATTTTACAAAATAATATGGTGATTAACACAGCTAGAGCAGTACTCTAAGTTAATTTCTCATCTGACGACTTACAGCACTTAGAGTGTCACTAGGATTACTCTTGCTCAGCGCCCTTCGGTTTCAGCACAAAGCTTGATTTTGGCACTGGAGTTGGTCTCACACTGAACATTTCCCCTGAATTTTGGCTCTTTTCTCTCAAACACCAGGCATCCAGGAGGGACCTGCTTAGCAAGACACTGATATCCGTCTTCACATTTCCCAGGCTCCTGGAGTTCAGTCTCAGCAATTGGCCCCAGGGCTGGTAGGCTGGCCACGTTCCAGAGCCTCCTCTGGCATGTGAGAGCCTTCTTGCCCTCAGGGTGGCTCCCAGCTGCTGATGGACTGGCGGGAGGCACCCCGTGCTGCCCCTTGTGGTACAGACTCATGCACAGTCACAGGGAGATGGCAGCCATCTCCTTTAGAGGTTGCTGCTGCTTCTCAACACCTTTTGTTTCAACTCAGAAATGTTTTACAGTTTTGCTGGCCACTGAGACTGTGCAGTTCCAAGTTCCTAACACGCTAGTAGACAAGCTAGGGATCTCTTAAAGTTGGTTTTACTACAATGAATTAAGAAAAAAACGCAGTACATCACGTTATACATCACTGTGCTCAGTTATACCACCTTCAAGGTCATCCATAGGTCCTTGGGTCTCAGACTTAAAGAACCCCTTACATTTGGAGCTTCATATAATGACTCAGTAGTACATTTGGTTTTCTATGCAGTTTCAGCTACTACACTGGGACCTAGGATCTACTAAAATAAACTTTTACAGTTTGTGTTAAGTAAACATCTAAGTTCAATTTTTCTGCCAAATCCGTCCTCACACAAACTCAAGCACTGCAGAGGATACACCCTTTCCCAGCTGAGCGGTCTTGACACCTGCTGAAGGTCAGTTCTGCATCACAACGCTCACCTCTGGCTCACCCAAACCTGCTTCTCTGTATAGTGGCTGTCTTGTGCTGGATCCATACCATCTTGACTTCGTGCCTTTGTAACAGCTTTTGACATCGTGGAGAGCTCTCCAATTTTAGTCATGTTTTAAAAGAATGTTTGGGCTACTCTGCCTACCATGAACTTCTACATGAACTGTACCAGAAGTGAACTAATGTCTGCCAAAATCCAGCTGCAATCTGACAGGGATTGCTCTGAAACTGCATCATCTATTTGGAAGGATTTAACTCAGCAGTATTAAGCTTTCCAACCTACAAGCACTAGGTTTTTTTCCATTTGCTTGCATCGTTCTTTCCATAACCTCTTGTAATTTTCAGTACACAAAACAAAATTCTTTTGCTGATTTTAATCTGAGGCATTTTATTACTTTTGATGTGATTATGAATTTTATTTTTGCCTTTTTCACTATAACTGTACAGAGGTAATAGATTGTTACATATGGATATGAGTATTATAGCTGTATTTAGTTCATCTGTCTGCTGTACTCATTTTTCAGTGAATTTCTTCATGGAATGTACCATATGCAAAAGGAGACAGGTTTATTCTTCTCTAAAGTAAATGTCTTTTATTTATCCTCTCTTTGGATTGGTCTGGATACAACTTTCAGTAACAAGCTGAATGGAAATGACAGAGCAGACATTTTACTTTTTTTTCTTCGTTTTTGTTTTCCTTTTTTGAGACAGGGTGTCCCTCTGTAGCCCAGGTCCAGACCACCCCTGAACTTATTATGTAGGCCAGGCTGGCCTCAAATTCAGAGATCCTCCTGCCTCAACCTCACATGTGCTGGGATTAAAGGCCTGCATTACCACACCTGGTGTATACGGAGCTGGGGAATCAAACTCAGGACCTTGCACTTTCTAGGCAAGTGCTCTAACTGCTGTGGTATTCCTTCCTCCCAAGAGCAAACATTCTTGTATCTTCCTGGCTAACCATGATGATGGCTGTGGGACTGTGATTACCAGGCTAAACAGCTCCCCTACGGTTACAGTTTGGTGAGGGTGTTTGTTACCAACAGCTCCCAAGCGCTCTACATGTGTCTGCTGAGATAATCAGATGCTTTTTCTGCATCATCCCATAATAAAGTAAAACGCATCCATCAATTTTCAGATGCAAAACTAACTTTGGTTTGGATGAAGTTCAGTGGTCACGATATATAATCTTTTCTATATGTTCCTGGCTTCACTTTGCCAACATGTTGTTTAGAATCTTTACATCTATGTTCATGATGGATATTAGTGTACACTTGCAAGGAGAAGTCTTGTCTGTCTTTGGTGTTGGATGGTGTTAGCCTATAGAATGAGAGGGAAAGGGCTACCTTCATTTTCTGAAGGAGTTTATCAGGGATTAGTATAATTTATTCTTTAACTGTAAAAGATAATTCCAATGAAGCCATATAGACACAGGGTTAGTTTGTGGAAATATTTCAAATTTCCCATTCAATATTTTATTAATTTATTTCAAACTAACATCATCACAAAACTGGTTAAACACAGGAACTTTGCTCCAATACAGCTCTATTCCCACCTTGTCCTGTGACTGCCATATGCAGAATGTCTCCATTTTGTACGCCCAACACAACTATTTTATAACTACTGACTATACGATCTGGTGTCAAAGCCCTGAAAAGAAGAAGAATGTACAAAGTATTTTATATTAATTAAAATATTTTACATCTTCAGTTATTGTGTTTCTTCCTCAGATTCAGGTTACAATTTGATGTTATTTTCTTACAGCCTGAAGGATTTCCTATATTATTCTTTTTTTAAAAAAAAAGCTGGCAATAAAGCTCTTAATCAATAAATTGATCTTAATATTACCTTCATTTTGAAAAACACTGTCCTGGATATAAAATTCTTATTTGACACTTTTTCTTTCACAGTTCTGTCAATGAATTTCACTGCATTCTGGCCCTCATTGCTTCAGAGGAGAAGTCTGCTGTCGATAGAATGGCGCTTTCCCGTATTAAGAGCTATTTAGGAGCAGGGGCTGCTATCAAAATTGTTTTTTCTGGCCTACAACTGTGTGGCTAGGCTATTGTGTGTCAAGATACATCTGATGGCACTTTCCCTACTTCAAGTTTATTGAGCTACTGGAATGCTTAATGTTTTTTCATAAACTTGGAAGATTCTAGACAAAACTTGAGCTGATCAAAAATATAGTCTATATTTAAATTAAAAATATTACAGCTAAAGGTATTTGCCACTAGTCCCCCCTCCAAATATTTCCCACTGCTTTGAACACATATTCCGTAATTCTTACCACTTTCTGAGTCAGTTCTGTAAATCCTCGTTCATGAAGGTCTTAAGGAGTTATGATCAAAACTACAGTCAATGCTGCTCCTACACGCCATCGGAAGGGAAGGCCAGCGCATGCACACGCTGCACCGGAGCCTCACCATCTTACTTCCTGGATCCGGCGAGCCCGACATCGGGCTTTTCCTTAAAGTCAGAACAACCATGAAAGGTAAGTATTCTGAATCATCACAGGACACTGAGGCAGCCGAAAGATAACAAAAGTGTATGACAATGTGTTTTTTATTCTCACGCTTTTTTTTTAGAATTTAAATATTCTCTGTAATTTTTTATCATATCATGCATTAATTTAAATATTTTTCATTAACTTTTTTTTTCTCTCATCCTTCTTGAATTACACATGTACTGAGCACTTGACGCTGTCACAGATGTCTCTGTGGATCTGTTCACTTTTCTTTGATCCTTTTGTTCTTTGTTCTTCTGAAATTAGGCACTGTGTTCATCTATCTCCAAGTAAACTGATTTTTCCTTCGGCCATCTTGGATCTGTTGTTCAGGTGCTCTAGGGAATTTTTTTATTTTGGCCACTGTAGTCTTCCATTTCCATTTTGTTCCCTTTTCAAATAATTTGTATTTCCTTATTGAGAATTTCTGTCGATACATTTTAATCATATTCACATTTAATTCTTTAAACATGTTCCTGAGTTCTCTGAGCATATTTAGAATTGTGCTTTGAAGTCTTTGTCTACCAAATTTAGCATCCGGGGACAATGTGAAAGCTTCTATTGATTGCTTTTTTCTCTCTAACAATGTATCACTTTCCCATTTCTTCGCATGTCTAGTTTTGCTGAAAACTAGATAATTCAAATAATATAGTCTATCAACTTGAGCTTTTATTTTTTCTTTTGAAGAATGCTATCATTACTTTTTGCTTACTTGCTGTCTAGTAAGTTACTTGAGATCAATGTTTGGAACTTGTCTCTCTTATGTAGTTGAATTCACTTTTATTTTTATTTTATTTATTTTTTTTTTGTCTAGTTTCCAGTGGGTTGTCTTTGTGTCTGAGTCAAAAGCCAGCAAGCGATAGAGTTTTTGCTTTTGCTTAAACATGGCCAGCACAGTAAGATTTCCTCTCCTTGAAGTGGCTAGAGGATTCCATTTAGAGCTCAAGTTTTCTCTTTCTATCCTTCTATGTACACGTATATGTCTTCAGCAAAGGACAGAATTACATAAATATCTTCAACCCTTCCTAGTATCCGTTATAAAGGTGCATGCAAACCCACAGCCCGAAATCTGTTTGTTCCAATCATAAGCAAAATCCGAGGTTACCTGATCCATTGGCGAAATCTATTTATTCACTGTTACCAGGATCGCTGCTTCCACTGACAACAGGGCCACATGTAATCATCGCACTCTGATGCCCACTAAGCAGAGCTGTTGTTGCCCAGGCACAGCAGGCGCCAGTGGCTACAATGTGCCAGGTCCTGGTAGAACTTCAAGACTGGCTACAGAAGCTTTTATAATGCCTCAAAAGTAGATGGGCAAATGTGATTAAAAATGTAGTGTTTTAGAGAAGGTAAATACTTTCCCATTTTTCTCTTCTGGGAGACCAAGAGCGAGGTCTCTATTCCCTCTTTGTCCAAATGGGAGAGTTGTTCCAGAGAACTGTACTAAATCTAGATTTCTGAGGCCTGTAACGTCAACAATGATTACATATAAAAGCCTACAAGGGCTACTATGTACACTCATATTGCTGTTCTGATTGGGTGACAGGTTTTTCTAAATCAGGCTTTTCATTTAAAACATGCAAATAAGTGTGTCTGTGATAAGCAAGCTGGATGAGGCTAAGAGCACCTGTGATTCTCAGGTTGGACTTTTGAGCGATCACTCTGGCAGTGCATGCTGCCGCTGTGAGGAGACATTCACTATTAAGAGCAACAGGCCCATTGATATTTAGAAATTTTGGATTCTGTTCTATTTTTAAAAGCAACTATATCAGCATTCATCGACTGTTTGACATAGCCATTCACTGATTTTCAAAAAGGCTATTCTACAACCACACTTCCTTTCAGGAAGTCCACCAAGGAAGTAGACACTCAGATGATAGATAGCAGTGACACAGGAACTTTCCTGTTCATTAGGAAGCAGGATTAATTAAAACCAGTGTGCTAAATCACAGGCAAATAATTATGCAGAAAAGTGAAAGGATAGCTTATTTTATTTGTTCTTAATGGCCATGCTAAGAAGCCAAGGAAGGTTAGCTTAGAAAAGTACTTCTTTTTAGTTTAAGTAAGGCTGACTCATTTATTCTTTAATTGTAAGAAAAAGTATCGATTTATATTAATAGAAACAATTACAATCCCAAAATATTGATCACTTATCAAAATCATTAATGAGGCATTAAAATAATTAATTTTGTCATACAGAACTAATTAGGAACCAATTAGGCATATCCTCAAGATGCCTCACAAGAAAAATCCCATTTCTAGGAAATAAATCTGATCTTTCCACTACATATCTGCATGCACTTTAAGCTAAGAAATATTTTTAATAACAGCTAAATTTATTAAGAGTGTTACAGATATTTAAAACCTGTTTTCATATAAAATTACATCACAGTATCGAAAAGGTTCTGAAACATTCAAAACTGCAATATCCAAACCAGTATTTAAAACCTGCATAGTGATCAATTACCCTTTGGTTTTTATTTGCTGCTGTTGGAGTGAATGAAGGTCAGCTGGGCCCTGTCTGCACTGACAGAACTAAGGTCAGCTGGGCCCTGGCTGCACCAACAGCACTCACACCTCTCCGTGTTTTGCCGAGGTTCTGTTACTCACGAAGTTAAACGAGGACATATCCTCCCTGTGTCCGACAATGAAATCTGCTTCACAGCGTGGTAAAAACACCATCCCACTGCTTCTGAGCAACCACAACGCCATGGAGCCAAGGGGACAGATGCAGCCCATCCAGGGCTCTCTTTAAAACCATAAGAAAACAGCACCAACAGGAAGAGGATAAAAGTGACTCAGGGTCTTTGTAGTCTGGGGTTGACCTAGACACTATCATCAATCTCAGAGGGAGGGAGGGGTGGGTAGGGGGAGGGACAAAAGGAGAGCGGGAAAGCCCTTGTCACCTTGACAAGATACGTACGTGCACAAAATGCTCAACTCCATTGTAAACCTTGAATTTTGCACGTATACATATCAATAAAATGGGGGGTAAAATCTTAATATGAAACACAATAAAAATTATATGAAATCGAGGGCTTTTGAATCCAGTCACAGTGTAAGAAATAAAAACACCAGTACCATTAGCATCTAGCTAGAGATTCTGAAAATTAACACACAGGGAAAGAAAATCTCGCCACAGAAAACTGTAAGGTGTATGGCATTGTCTGTGACGTCCGTCGCTACTTTGGGATCTCCTTTAGCCAACCCGGTGTTTTCAAGGCTTTTCATGCTATATGGTATAGTACCCAAAGCACAATATAATATCTTTGATTGGCTTGTTTGTCACTGTTTCTTTTCTCAAGAATCCTAATGAGAGGAAAGTCTGAAGGTCTGAAGAAGAGCAAGGAAGCTGACTTTGCACTCATAAAATACTGCAAATCAAATTCTTTCAAGCCACTATATCCTTCATCCTACCTCTAGATGTAGGTATGAAGATATTTGAAAAACAACAGATCATTTTCTTTAATGAATACAGTGGAATCACTAAAAGACTTTGATTTCACTCAATCTCTTCTATTATATAATATGAAAACCTCATGAAAATATGGAAATTTTTACAACTAGAAGAAAAGACAAATATCTGACAAAAGTATCATAGAATCACATATTTACCTGCTTAAAATGACTTTCTTAATGCCAGATTAAATTTATTAATCCCCATCAATCTCTTTCTTTTGTTTTTACTATAGAGAAAGCATACATGAAACTGTAGCACCAATAAAGCTGCATATTCACTTGCAGTATAGCAAAGGTAATAAATACATCATCAAGGAGGCAGACTGAGTTGGAAAGAAAAGGCCGTGGCTCTATCCCAAACACCCGGTGATGCTATGGGGAATGACTAGAAGACAAAGCTATGCTTAAAAAGATTATACACCACAGGCTAAAAATATGCTGTTTCTGTACTAGAATTAATTATAGAAGACTAGAAATTACAAAGGAACCTATTTTGTTATTTAACACACAATGTTCTTTATTAAATCTATATAACTGATTACCTAAGAAAGTATCAAGCATTTCATATCTGAGATTTATTTATTTTTATCTTGGCAAATATTAGCTTCCTGTATATTTATAATTGGCGCAGAAGAAAAATAGAACTTCTAATAACAGCATTCTTAATTCCTGACTTCAAAAACTTGCCAAAAGCAAGTAGAATGCAACAACAACAAAAAAAATTAGAACCAGAGACCTATGCGTAAAATACACAATGAACTAGATATGAGGTAAAGAAATAATGACAAGTAAAATACAGGAAACACACAGAATAAACGAAGAAAAGAGAGAATTTTGCCAAATTTAAAATAGTACAATCACAGCTTAAAGCTTTGCTTAAAATAAATGGAACACATAAAAGACCCCATTCTCATACACCAATATTGAAACACATTTTCTTTTCAACAATAATTTTCATCTACATAAAATGTTGATGAGATACTCGAAATAAGGAACAAAATCAAAGGGTACTGTATTTAATAAAAATTTGGAAGTTTAAATTGGAAAGAGTACAGATATTTTTTGTGAGCCTTGACTGCATTTGATTATTTAAAAAATGATTTCATCTTAAATGGATCAAAATATAAAATGCACATAACCTACAAACGAAAGGAAATGTAATTCACACATGCCAACGTGTGTCGGTGTGACTGTGTTCTAAATCAAGTCTGATTAGACTCAGACCAGTCAATGAACCCGTTATTCAACGTCAGTCAGTTTCCATGACTGTGGTTAGTCACCTTCTTACATTTTGCCTATGTACCTTACTCTGTCTCTGGTCTAAATCGTGACACGTGCTGGTGCCCTCTACCAGAACGCATGCACCAGCTCCCCACCGAACCCCCTCTCTCGTCTACTTGGAGACAGTATCTCAGCAACTCCTCCTCTACTGCCTTCGTGTTTTCGTTTTCTATCTTCCTTATATTCTTCAGATAACCGAACTTTTACCTTGAAACAGAAACAAGACGCACCACTTAGCCGTTCTTGTCCTTCCAGCTGCTGCCCATGCCACTCCTGTTCCTTGGAGTAAAACCGGAAAGGCTGACTCTCCGTGAGGCCGCACCTCATTTCTCTCTGCACATTCCCTTTGGATCTCCCACCATCCCACCGAAAACATCACATGAAGGTCCCCAGTAATGCAGCAGCCAGTAGTCAGTCCTCAGTTCTTACCTTCCGCGGCCCACGAGCAGTGTTCAACTCCGCTGCTCACTGTCTACTCACGCGTGGACTCATGCTTACGCTTGGTGTTGCTGATGGACTGAAGCCTTTCACATAAAGGTTAAGATTTTTTTCCTTAAATGTTCAAGGGTTTACACTAAAAATCTTAAAGAATTTTTATAGTACTTATAATATTTTTATAGTATAGATTTTTTTATAGTATTTTTCTTCAAGGGTCCCTATGAATAGCTTAAAAAGTACATTTAATAATCAGCTGAGGAAATCAGCAGTCTTCCCACCTGGAGCGGACACAGGGGGGTCAGCCACATCCCCACCTTCCTCATCAGTGCTTTCGTCATACATGGCATCTCGGTCAGCAGTTAGCTCAGAACAAGTTGTGGTCTCCCTGGAAACAGACAAACATGAATTACAGACCGCCAGCTCACCCTTGGCTGGATATCAATTTTACCATTCAGTAATTAAAGTACACCTTCCTAGAAAGCGATTATTAAATTTGATCAACACAGTGAAATAGCAGTGATTTACATGAAACCACTTTAAAAACTGTACACATTTTTAGTAAGTTTTTCTTTTACTTGAAAATCTGAATTTAGTTTCACGTTCACTAGCATTAGTTCCTGAATCAGTTATTATTTTTCGATCACCAGACTATTGCTGTGGGCTACAGAAGCTTTGGTATTTTAAAAATCCCAAATAGTTCCGCCTATCATTTCACTGCCCCCAATCATTTCACTGCCCCCAACATGAGCTATGGGGCCTCTGAAGGACTGGCCCACACCACAGAGTAACAATATCTGCTGCAGATCAGCACCAGAACCAGGACCCACTGACATCCAATGTTCTTCTTAAGACTTGTTGTTCCGAAGCTTATTCTCAAGTCCAGGACAACAGATCCCAACTTACATTTGATAATGCCTGAAAACAATGTAACTTTTTGAAACCACACCAACATCAGCCCTCAGAGAAAGTCTGACAAACGAGGAAAGAGGAGAGGGTCACACTGTCAGAGAGGACAAATGCTCACGGAGCTTAACAGGAACCGCTGGGGCTCAAGCTAACTACCGCTTGGTCACCACGATTAGAAAAGCACACCCTTGCATCGGGCATCATTAAGACACTTCGTAGTGGTGCCTAAGAGTTAAATGCCTAACACTGAGACAAGCATGAAGCTGGCTATAAGCAGAGGTGAGACAGGAGGCTCACATGGACAGCCTGTGCTGCGTGTTCTCTAGCCTAAGGGTCCCCAGTCCTCAAGCCTCAAACTACGGCCGGTCAGTGGCCTTGCAAGGACCCTGCTCTGGGTCAGGGGCTGAGCTGTGAATACAGTTCCACCTGTTGGCAACACACTTTTATTAGGTTTTATGTCACTGCTGATGTAATGGGAGGTGAAGCTTTGCCCCCCTGGTCCTTGGAAAATGATCTCCGGCTACCCCAGCCTGGTGTCGGAAAACCTGACATTCATGACTAATAGACGGCCAAACCTAGGCTACCAAATGAGTTCTTATTATTATTAACAGTTGGTACCTAATTTTCACCAAGTTGGTGAAGAAATTCTTAAATTCTTAAGTATGGCTAATACATAAACCTAGAGAGCTGTACCTTTTTTGTTCAATGTTTTTTTCTGATTCTTGAACTTCACTTAACAATTTATGCAAGTTTCGGATCTTTGTTTTCTTCTCATTCAACACCAGAATGAACCGTTTGTAAAGATCAGTCTCCAAAGCCTCCTTGGCATGCACACATTTTTCAAATCTAAAAGGAATTGAATAAGTCATTCACTGTTACTCAATATCAGTACTATTCAGATTAATACTGAAGATTGCAAACAAATTTCAAGAATATAATTAATATCATTTTTATGAATATGTGCATTGACTTAAAAGTTTCAGAGATAGATAAATAAGTAGAAGCTATCATTTAATAATATTGAAACCAAAATTGAAGCCCACAGGAACAAAGCTTTTAAAAACGAAATGCATACAAGTAATAATTACTCACATTTCTAGTTTATTTCCAAAATAATATTTTCATGAAAACCATTCTTAATGAGCAAATGTTGCTGCTTTCTTCAGTATTGACTTATTAGATAATGCCACTGAAATAGAAGCCAGGATTACTGTTTTTTTTTGTGTGTGTGGTGAAGCAATACACTCAGCCAGGCCCAGTGGTGCAGGCCTACAATCCCAGCACTCTGGGAAGCTGAGAGAAAAAAAAAAGGATTACAAATTTGAGCCCAGCACAGGCAACCTAGCAACTTCAGTGAGACTGTAACTCCAAATCAAAAATTAAAAATAGGCTGGCAGTGTAGCTCAGTGTGAAGGCCCTGGCTTCCATTTCCAGTATGAGAGGGGAAAGGGGCGAGGGGGGACAGAAAGAAAAAAAGAGAGAGAGGAAAGGAGAAGGGGGAAAGGAAGGGAAGGGAAGGGAAGGGAGATCTGAGAAGGAAGGAAGGAACAAGTGGTGTACTTTATCTGTCTGGTTGTCCTACTGGACTATGAACTGCTCCACACGAACATGAGAGGTTATAGCCTTATAACACTAGGACCGCACACAGAGATACAGGTTCCCATATATAATTAAACTAACCCACTTGATATTTCTAAGTAAAACAGTAAACATACAGCAGTATATACCTTCAATTTTAGACATGTACGATGAAACTTATGAAATTCTCAACTATAATCTTGCTTTATTGTTCCAGTGAAATAAGAGATAGAATTTATTTCAGTAACCCCATGTATATAAATGTGTGTGTGTGTGTGTGTATGTGTGTGTGTGTGTGTGTGTGACTACACGTCTCTGGGAGTGCTGTATTTTTTTTTTTCACAGCCTGTTCTGCAGCTTCCAAAAGCCCTCTTGCCGTGATGCCACACAGCCAGGCACTGGCTTGGACCATGAGAAGAGAGGCAAACCTCCAAGTCCGTCCCCTGGGATACGACTCTGGTGTCCTCCTGCTGCTGTCAACACAGCATCCAGTTTGGGCTCTTCAGCAGGCATGTGCCTGTGCTGGGGCAGGCAGACCCTCAGGGATGAGCTTGGACGTGTGATCCTGCAGCCACTGTGCACTGGCCTGCAGGGATGCGGTTCTTCACGTCTTTGGCTACTCGGAGACACCACTGCGCTGGGTTTCCTTCTTGTAGATGCCTACCACTCTAAGCACTTCCAAGCCTCTGGCCCTGCCAGCCTGTACTCTGGTGTGGTACTTCACTACACGTAACGAGGTACATTTCACTACTGCTGTAGGGACCCACGTGCAGCCAGTGGGGCTGTGCCATCTACTTGTCATTGCGGAGTCACCCACCTGCATGATCCTGGCCACTAGGCTGAATCACGTGAGCCCGCAGCCACTGACAGTCCTTGTAGAAACAGGGCTTCAGGACCATGCCACTCCAGCCAGGCACCCCAGCTGCCTGTGGCCTTCCTCGTAAGGAAAATGACTGAGTGACAAGGCTGGTATGATTATAAGGAAAGGGACAACCAGTGATCCTGAATGCACTCGTGTCAGTTAACAAAGAAAACGTGTTCTGGGAAATGCCACATTTGGACAGCTCTGTTGTGAAACCACCATACAGCATACATATGTAACTCTAGACAGCACGAGGAAATTATTAGATGTGGCCTCTTCACGCAGTCAACAGTAAGTACGAAATGCAAGAGACGGCCACCTGCACAGCACAGCATAGTGTTTTATAGCAACTTTTCATTTTTTTAGTGATTAGAATAAGTACACTTTAAAGTAATGATATAAAGTACAGAGAACACACACGCAAGTAACTTGGTTTTGCATGATTCTTATTAGTGAGTATGTGCTATACGTCAGGGGTCTCCAATCCCTGGCTGTGCACAGACAATGCCAGAGCCTTGGGAGGACCAGGAGGACCAAGAGTAGATGGTCAGCGAGGGAAGCTCTGCCTCCTGTCTGCTCGCTCCTATCAGGTTCCTATGCTGTTGCTGATTGACAGAAGGTGAGCTTCACTGCCAGCTCCCCTTCAGCTGCCCCTGCTGCTGCATTGCAAAGCTAGCCTGCAACAACCTACCGCACAGGCAGGGTCTCCACTCCGAGAGACCTGCCTTCAACTCAGCCAATCCCCAGTGTCAAAAAAAGTCCCTGTTATATGTAGCTAGTTGTGTGTGCTGTATATAGCTGGCTAGCACAGTAGGCTTGCTGACATCAGCATCACCGTAAACACATGGGCAAGGCTCAGCATTGCAACGTTAGACAGCGACACCAATGCCACCTTGGGGACCTCCTGGCTCCCTTCAATCTCATGGGACCATCCTAATATTTGCATCCCATTGTTAAGTGAAACATCATTATGCACCAAATGACTGAACTCAGTTTTTTTGCTCATTTGATAGTCTTAGTAATATTTTTCATCTATGTTAGCTATTTAAAGACTGTGGGAAATAATAATAATCCTTTTTATTAGGCAAAGCTCCATCAAAGAGCACACTAAAAAATGTCTGAAAAAATCGGCCCAAAATTGAAGAGACGTTGCCTATACCAATGCTTACTTTAAGCAGGGGTAGGTACATCTGCAAGTATCTTTTCATTTTCATGTAACATTTTCTAATGTAACACAATTTTAATTATGTTAATAGGACACACTTAAGACTAAAATATCTCAGTAAAAACCCTTCAAATATGCAAAATAAAAACAATATATAAAAGCATGCAATAAAAATCTTGTTAAAATTTTAGAAATGGCAACCAGCTAGTAACTTATTTAAGTCCATATTTACCTGTGACATAAGTCACTTTCAAAGTTCACGATTGAGAGTACATATGCATTAGAAATGTCAAGCTAATTCCTTATACCTTATTAAGTGAACATTTTTATAATACACTAAATCAAACATTCAAATTAAATATCATACAACTTGCATAAAATAAAATACATCGTTAACCTAATATACAGAACCACACTACACTGTCAAAGGCAACATTATTTTCAACAGAAAAAAATAAGCTCAGAGAATGACTAGTATCATGTAAATTAATCTTGCTTGGTTTTAGCAAAGATAAAGCAACCTTCTGGTCATCAAACTAGACAGTATTTCCAGGAAAAAAAAAAAAAAGGAGAGAGGTGGTTGGCTGGGATATAACAGTACTTTAAGTGGTAGCAAGATAAGGATTTACTCTTAATTTTTAGTTTCTCAAAAAGCTTGGAGAATATTATCCATTTATTCAATATTAAGTTACAAAGAGATAAATAGAATCCACTCCATCTCATTTTTAATACCAATACTCTTCTATAATAATTTATAAGGTCATTGTGCCTCCACAGTTCTTGCTTTGTACAAAGCTTCTGTCCCAGAATTTGGCGAGAATTATTAGGTAAGATTGTTTGGCTGAGGAAATTCACTGCTAGTCTAGTGTCTCTGAAACTAAGCCTACACACAACTTGACAAGACTGTAACTAGCCCAGGGAATCTCACTGGAGCAAAAGTCAAGCTGGATGCAGACACAAATAACATTAAACACAAAGGCCTAGTGATACCTCACCTTTCCAACAGTGACTGTGACAATAACTTAATTAGTGACCTTACTAGCAGTCACCTAGGATCTCAACCAAAAGATAGTAATTTAAAAGATAGAACTAAGAAAGAAACATAACAAATATAGAAAGTAAAATACCTGGGTGTCAAAAACAATTAACACGTCAAAACAGTAACAAAGAAACAAGGCTAAAGCTAATTTCTTTCAGAAATAACACCCAAAACAGAAACAGCCCAAAGTGAAACAATAGATACCTAAATGTGAACAGTATAAAAACAGTGAGGGGATCCTTATATCAATTGTCATTCTTGGCCAAATTTATATCTAGGTCAGGGTTGTACAGGAAATCTGAACAGAGTTGGGAGGACTGAGACTGCTGAAAAGAACTGGAAAGGAAAGCAGTGGTAAAGATTTAATAACGCCGTGAGCCCGAGAAGACGGTGAACAGCTGGTCCTCATCCTCCTTGACGACAGGACAAGAGGAAACGGCCTACAAGTATGGCATAAAAAATTCAAGTTACCCATCGATGGGAGGAAGCACGGCTCAGCCGTGACTCTCCGGAGCATTATAGTGGGGTACCACGAAGACGCGAAGCTAGCGCGCCGGGTCTTACAGGCCAGACTGAGCTCCTCCAGAGATGAGGCGCTTCTAGCTTAAGGCAGAGAGACAGAGGGAAGGGGCAGCCGAAGTGTCCTGTCCTCATGGTTCCACGAGTGTCAATTCCATCCACTGAAAACTGCCTCCAATTACGGGTTTAATAACTACAGCTCAGAATAAAGCCAGAAAATTGCTAAATTGAGGTCTGAGACCAAACAAAAGGCCTATTCAGTAACATGGAACATGAGAGTAGTTATTTGGAATTAGGCTGGGAAACCCAGAGAAATGAATGCAGCTAATAACCTGAGGATTCATATGCAAGTTTCCTAATGTTTCTTCCTTTACTTAAACTACAAAAAACTAATCCAGTAATTCTGTGTGCAAAAATACAACAAAGGCCACAATTATTAACTAATGCTATTAGTTTGACTTGCTATTTAATAATATGTATATATTAAAGTCTATATATATAACATATATAGACACACATATATAACATAGATATATATATATAACATAGATATAACATAGATATGTATAACATATCTGTTATATATATGTGTCTATATATATGTTAAAGTCTATGCATTATTATTTTATGCATTATAGCTCACTTTCTCTTCTCATACAGTAATTCTTTATTCCTCACTCAAGCCTCATTTATTCCTGAGTCCAAATAAAAATGTCTTTACAGCTGACTTTTATCAAAATGACAATCTAGATTCAAATACAAAAACATATGCCAAAACGATCTTTAAAAAGCAAAGGAAAACTTAATCTATAATTCCAGACACATACTATTAACATTCATTTTTTCTCTATATCCTCTACATAAACATACATTTTGCAAACTACTGGGTAGTAGCTGTTTGGTAACAGACGTATCTTCCAACGATGTATCAAACACATTTTCCAAGTTAATAAGTGCACGCGTGCACGAATGGCTTTTGCTCATTTCACATTCTACTGTATGTTACGATGTATTCTGGAGCTGCCTTAGCTGCTGGGGGAATCCCTATCCTTTAACTTTGTGTCCTTCTTCTCTTTCTAATGCCAGCTCCCCTCCGTAACGCAGTTCGGAGCAAAGGCAGGAAAACGTTATGGGTCATGGACAGACATCGACACGAACAGTCCCCGGAGGCAGCCTTGAATGCCGAACGTGGCTGCGTCTAACTTCATGGAACCCAACGTGATGACTCCTAGCTCTCTGTCCCCAGTTACTGAGCTCCCTACATTCACGCCCTACGTCTAAACTCTCTGAAGACACTCAGTCACTATCTCTGCCTTAGGGAAGCGGGAGCTGCAAAACCTCGGCGTGCTTCCCACGACGATAAGACTCTGTCTAGGAGGGAACATTTAGAAAGTCCTGCTTCGCAGGGCCAAGACGTATGCCCAGCTCCTTAAGCGGGCCATTTTCTCCCCTTATAAAGGAGAAAAGCAAATTTGGGACCTACATGGAACTACTAGTCCAAGCAAAGAAGAGCCTGGGGTTCCCTGCAATGGACGGTCTTCCTCTAAGTGTGGGGCTCACCCCAAAGCACTCACAGGTCCCTGAACAAGCACCTGACCCCACGTTAACAGCACCAGAAAAGACGGCCGGCCCGGGCACAAGGCAGCGGCAGGGGACAACATACGTGGCTGTGCCTTTGAACGAGTAGGAAACCTTTTGCCACTGAAAGACGAAAGCATTTTCTGGTAGCTCAGAAAGGGCAACTCAAACATCTGTGGCCCGCACAATACACGCATGGTTCACACCGGGTCACGGCGCAGGGGCGATCGTCTGCACGGCTGCTGCTCCCGCCGGCTGCTCTGGATGCTGGGCCGTGGCGCTGCATACTGATAAGCTGATTCCGCCTTCCACCTCAGCAGACACTTACAGCAACTGGCTCAAGTACCAAGGACGCTGGCTGTGTTTACACTGGCAACTAGTGGATCAAAGTTCCTACCATCCTCAGAAAACTTTGAGTTTTAAATATAAAAAATGCAACGGCTTGAATGGTCTCTCTGATATGAGAGACCCAGATCACAACTCCTATGGAACTTAAGACGAAAGACAAAGTGAAAGAGGGGGGGTAGGGTGGGGAGGGGGGAGGGAGGGACGGGTAGGGGGAGGGACAAAAGGGGAGCGGGGAAGCCCTTGTCACCTTGACAAGATACGTACTGCACAAAATGCTCAACTCCTTGTAAACCTTGAATTTCGCACGTATACACATCGATGAAATGTGGGGGGAACTACGATGGTTTATCACAACCAGAAAGCATCTCCCTGAACTGCTTATATCATATACCAAATAGGAAAACACAACCAAACTTCAGAGAAGTCCAAACCAGGCTTCGGATACCAAGCCGTCCGTGCTGGTGTGCACACACGCTACCCGCGAATCCTCTGCTCTGTTTCACACTCCCTTATTACTGGCCGCACAGAGCAGTCAAAGGGATTGCCCTACAAAGATCCCACATAAAGTGTATCTTCTTACGCGCTAGTGCAAATTAACTTGAACAAAGGCCTACAAACCTACCAGATGTAATAATTATTCTCATGATTATTTGAAGCAACATAAGAGACACACATGCATATAAGTATACCACATGTCTCTGTGATAAGAGCTCACAACATAACATTTTATTTCACTTAAACATCTTTTTGTAACAATATTAGTTATACACTAAGTAAGCTTAGATGATGGTTTTTTTCATCACTTATAAGAGGCAAAGCCAGGAAAGGAGAAGGTTTTTAAATGTTTTATCCAGTAGCCACCATTACTTTACCTGTCATAATATGTGTAATGAGAGTTTTCAGACAACCGGGAGAAATAAAATTCTTAGAAGAAACAAAACATACAGCATTGGAAATAAGTGTCATTCGATGAGTCTAAGTAAGATATCAATTGTGTTCATTTATAATTTTCATCTCTTTTTATTCATTATTATTGCTACTCATGCTGAATGAATTCTTTCCTTATAAATATCCACTAACTAATTTGGGCGTGGGGAGGGATAGGACTGAACCCAGTGCTTCATGCATGCGGACCATATATTCTACCAGTGAGCTATACCCCTTGTCTCATTACCTCAATTTTCACTAATATTACAAGAATAGATCATAATCCTCAACAACCAATTACTTATTTTCCATAAGTTTGTTGGTGTCATCAAATACCAAAAGCTCTAAGACTGTTAACATGCTCTCCCAAAGTAGAATAGCTACAAATAACTCAATTTAACAATATCAAGTGAAAGTATAATTAATAACAGATTTCCTTGCAAATATAGGCCAATCTACATGTATTGCAAACCTACAAATCATTAACGTCACCCTCTGGCCACCTGAAGAGAGCCCAGGGACCAGGAGCGCGAGCACAGCGCGTACACACCGTTCCTGGACATCGCTCCAGTCTCTCAGAAGCCTTTCGTTTTGCTTCTGCAGGTGTTCGGTCTTGGCCTGGTTTTCTGCGATGCTGTCCAGGCAGTAACAAAGAAGCTCTCTAATGACCTCAGCTGGGCTTGCAACTTTCTCCAGGTTGAAGGAACCAAGTCTGAACTGAAATGAAAGGAAAATATGATTAGTGTGGGGACAACATCAAGCTGGAACAGTCCAGTTCTAAATACACACAATTTCTTCCTAGCAGGGAAGAAAAGTATGTGATTCAAATACGGAATATTTATCAGACATTAAATTAGACTACTTCTTATGTCTTGACTGAAGTTTTGTGTGTGTGTGTGTGTATATATATATATATATATATATATATATATATATATATATAGTCGTCAACTAGAGGAAAAATAACCTCTATAAATATCTCTATCCTATTTCCTAACAGAAAAGGACGCAACACAAACACCAGCAGGCAGATTACGGCATCCCTTCACTACAGCCCAATTCTGCCACTCTGCTCAGAATAAGAATTACACATGAGGACTTGTTAAGTCTTCATTCTATTAATGTAAATGATAAGTTGAAATTACTGATTAAAAACCTCCAATTTCTGGTAATATTTAAGAAAAAGAGTTTTAGGAAACTATAAGCCTGATATCACCACAGAGTAATTATTCTTTTATCTAAAGACTATCACTTTTTATTCTAAATAAAGATAACTGTAAGTGTCAAGCTTCAGTATTTTCACATAAAGACTTAAAAATACAGCAATTCCCCACTAGGGCATATGTTCAAATAAAATATTACACAGTTTTTATTATAATCACATAATTCTGAAGGGAATAAAGGTAATATTCATTTGGCTCATAAAAACTGAAGAAATGGAACCATTAATACGAATATCCTCACTATTAAAATTAGAATTACGACAAGAATAAAGATAATGGTTACTGTACCACCACTGAATCTTATGAAGTACAGCTCCGGCCAATAGCCTCCTCCAGTCCCCACCACAGAGGAGTGAATGCTCACTGCCGCCATGACACATACAGGTAAGTAAACGGGGCTTGCGTAGCAGAATGGAAGGGGGAAAGTCACAATTTGGCTGACAGATGCTGTTAGGTGGTTTCCTAATAGAAGAGGGTACATGTCCAGACACACAGAAGGGGGAGCACTGGCTTCAGAACCTAATGAGAACTCTGAAAAAATAGTTTTCACAGCACTAAGTATATTGTACAAGTAAAACTGAATTTTTTTGTTTTTGCTTTGGGTTTTGTTTTTGCCTTCTAGCATACTAGTTTATATTATGCTGTTTACCTAACAGCATTTGCAAAGTGCATCACTTTTAAGAATATAAATGTTTTACTGAAATTATAAATCCTGTCACAAAAATAGTAATTCAATGTTTGTAATCTAAGTGGCATTTTACAAACAATTTCCATTTCTTCCTTTAATTTAATATCATTTAGTTGTATAACTCCAGAGTTAACTTTTCCTGATAAATTATATTTTTAAATTTAATCTCCAGAGAAAAATGTGGACAGAAGATGATGAACATTAAAAAATTTTGCCAAATGGCCAAGATACTGACAATCTTTAGGTAGCAAGAATCATTTGTTTATACTCATTCAAAAAATATAAAAAAGCAACAGATATTTCTGTCCTTTGATAGTATAATCACATTTCAAATATTTCACACTTTTAAATATTACTATTCAAGATACAAAGAAAGTTTACAGATATTTATCTATGTGTTTAAAAAAAAAAAACCCTAATCAGGCCATCCAGCCTATTTAACCCTTTATTTCATCTCTCCCTACCTCTTAACTAAACAGGAGCCCCAGGTAACATTTTCCTTTATTCCTGTGAGTTATCTCAGCCCCACTAAACACAGGTATTTGCCCTCAAGCAACCTGAAAACCATTTAACAAGACTTTCCAAGAGTTGAAGAAGCTCCCTCAGGTGAAGACCTTGCAGCATTTTCTCACACATGATTTTTACATTTCTCTTAAACTTGGATCCATCCATTTGCAGTTGATATCTCCTGAAAGAAGAGTCTACTTAACAAGACCTACACTTAAATAAGGAAGTTTTATTTATGTAAAAGTAGCAAGTTGAAAGTAAACTGGAGCATTTACCTTTTGAAGCTTGAGTATAAACATTTAAAAAGTTAAAATTAAAATTCATATGATTTTTTGTGAGTTTATATAAAGTAGGAGAAAATTTAAGGTAATTTTATTTTTGGGCAACAGATTATACTATCAGCAAGATACAAGCCCACAGTTATCTTGTGCTCTCCAGTATCAAAATTGTTAGGCAGCTTTGATAAAGATGGACATTTATAGAAAGAGTTTTTCATCACTTGCAAATTTCAAAATGTCAAAAAGATAAAGAATTAGTCCACACTTTGATCTTCAATGAAAAAAATCAGTGAAAAAAATGCAGAAATCAACCAAGTCCATCACCTTACATTTCTCTCAGATCTAACAAAAATATTAAATCACTCAGAACTTCTGTCAATAGATCACCCAATGATTTTAAGAGAGTCAAGTCCCAATCAATCTTAAAATTGATTGGATTAAGGAAGACACTTCGTTTTTCTCTCCTGCCACCTGTCCTGTCACAGTTTTCCTCCTACTTTCAAAAAAACCCAAACAACTACAAACTCATTTTGTAGTACTGTCCCATGTTTAAAATCCTTCAGGCCAACAAAGGAAAATTCAAGACACTATAAATTTCTTTCTAGCTAATAAAGACATTATATAGACTGGAGATATAGCTCAATGGTAAAGCATTTCCCTGGTGTTGATGAAGCCCTGAATCTGATCCCCAGCAACATAAAACAAACAATACAAAAACAGTCTTAGCTACAAGTATTTTTTTAAATTTAAAAATAATATATCATTATGGCAATTATTCTCTAACAATTATAATACCTCCATTGAGACTAAAATATATGTGTGTGTGTGTGTGTGTGTGTGTGCGTGTGTGTGAACTTATACTGTGCGTGTGTGTGTGTGCGTGTGTATGTGTGTGTGTGCATGTGCATGCCCTGCAGATTGAATGCAGGCCCTCGTATATGCTAGGCACATGCTGATCACTGAACTACAACCCCAGCTTCTAGACCTATAAATTAATATATATATATATATATATATATATATACACACACACACACACACATATACATGCTTATCATAGAAATATATGGTAGTATGATTATAAAAGACAAACACAAAGTATAACACATTAAGATGAGTACTGAGGAGAGCTGGAATGGAAATACAATGTCAAGGAGAAAAGGGAATGGCATAAAATTGCCTTTTATTAAAGAAGAGTTTATACTTATATCCTTAAAAAAAATCACCTGAATGTATTTGGCACAATTGCAGGAGAAATTTAAATTTTTAAATCTTAGCTAGACAGTATATAACCTTAAAATGCCATTTCTTCTTAAGATTTAATGGGCAACTATTTCTTAGCATTGGTTTCGTAACTAAATTCACCATGTCATGGTCCTTTAACAAGCACAAGCGCTTGTTATAAATACTAATACTAATGTAGAATCTTACTTGAAAGGTGCATATAAACTTTTTCTTTTAATTCGGCAATGGATGAAGGGCTCTGCTGGAGCATCCCGACCATCTACCCTGGTTCACGGCCAGTGCAGGAAAGGCCTTTGGCTTTCTGCCATCCTGCTGCTATTCCAGCTGTCTACACTCACAGAAAGAAAGAAGCCTCGGTTGTGGTACTGGACTTGGAGAGGTGCCTCATCTCAAGCCCACCCAGACGAGAAATAAAAACTATCTCTGAACAATGGGAATTGGAGGGGACAGGAAGGAGTGGGAAAATGGAAAAGGGAGAGGGGAAGGATTTGTAATTTTGTCATGACTTGTATATGCACACAGTACTCAAGATCAACGTAAACAGTATGTACTGCATCTATACATATCAATAAAATGGGGGGAAAGGCTATCTCTGAGCTTCCGCTCCCCCGCAGCTCAGCTCTGTCCTGCCCCTCAACAAAGAAGAAGTACACCACTGTTACGGGCAACAAATCTGTACAAAAACTACACTGGGTTCTTGTGTGACATGTACAACTACTAGTACAGCTGCTTTTTATCATTTACCCCACTCCAAAATAGTCTGTAATATAAAATTACGACTTCAAATAGCAGGCAAGAGCCCGAAACCATAGGCTGAAGACATTTTAGAGGCTGGAGAATGAGCACAGCAGTTAAAGCACTTGCCTTGCAAGGACAAGACCCTGAGTTCAAAACTCCAGCACCACATAACTGGGCATGGAATTATATCCCATATTTCTGCCATGCCGTGTCCTATATTTCTCCCATAGCCTCCAAAGTGTCTAGTGCAGCCCTAGACATGGATTAAATAATTGATAATGACAAATTATCTATGGAGTGGTCTTTACTTAATAAGGAAATGTAACTGCAACAGGGTTAAAAAAATTTAGATATGATTCTGTGAACACAAATTTATGAAATATTTTAAGCTACTTAAAGATACAAAGGGTTGGGAATATAGCTCAGTGGTACAGAGCTCTAGCTTAGCTTGGAAAAGGCCCTAGATTTGATCCCCAGATTCAGAGGGCAAAAATGCAAGGCAAGTGTGTTTTATTTATAAATATAAAATTATATTTATAGCATAAGTATAAGTTATACAAAAAGGGCACAGGGTTGGTGACAGAGATCAGTGATTAGACCACTTGCCAAGGAGGCAGGAGGCCCCACATATGATTCCCCCAGCACTGCAAACTAGCTAGGTATGGTGGCACACACCCATAATTCCAACACGTGAGGTACTGGGGCAGAAGGGCTGCCATGAATTCTAGGCCAGCCTGGGACACAGAAGGAGTTTAAGACCAGCCTGGGCTACATGTTGTCTCAATGAATGATTATTATTTCTGACAGTTTGATCATGTCAACACAGTTGGATGGTATGTGGGAATCTTAGAGATATTGACTTTAGAATATCAATATAGACATCTACACGGAGTGAGGTCATGAACAAGTGGTCCCAGGAAGTAGAGTTATCCTTTAGGACAGTTGTGAGCAGTACCTGTGCGCTGCTCATGAAGGACTTTGCAAATAAGCCATGGCAGAACTAACACTAAAACTGCTTTCCTTTGCCAGTTTGAATTTGATTTCCCTTTTGAGACGCGTCTGATGGGTTTAACACGGTAGCATTCCAGAGGCTGTGACAGAGAAAAACCTCCCTGGGGCTGAGATCACTGTTTCTGTGGCGTAGCTTCTGTCGTTCATGGGAACAGCTAGTAAGCAAACCCTGGACAAAGGCTGTAATGTGACAAACGGCCGTACTGTGGGCTACTTGGGAAACGGAACTAATGGGATTTTAGTATGGAATATCTTGGCTCATTCTTTTTTTCTGGGTTGTAATGGTTAGTCAGGCCTCACAATATTCTCTAGGAAAATTAAAAGTTTAAAACTTTTTGCTCCTAAAGCAATGAAATTCTGGTTCTCTCCCATTTAAAAGTGTTACATCCCTCTGCTAACTGCCATGCTGCCCTCCCTCTGAAAGCAAACCTAAACCCTATCTACCGCTGAAAAAGCATGAATGGTTAAAAGGCAACACACAGGCATTACAAACATTTTGGACACAAATGTTACATATAGTACTTACTGTTTTAAATATTACTTCATTATCAGTTATCATAAAATAATTAGCTCAATACTGGTGATTCTTTATAAAAATATCAAGTATCTCAAGATCACTATCTTAAATACAATGATAAAATATCAAGTAGAAAAATGCTAATTTTATGTTTGGTTTATAAATTAATATTTAAGAAATTTTTTGAAAATTTAGTAATTTTAAAATATAGATTAAAAGTTCTGCTACAATGTTTTCATTAAAAATATGCATTATTACCAAGAATCCTAAAAATACTATAACTTAATGAGAGATTCCCTCGGAAACAAATTTCTATCTAAAATATTTATACAAAGATATCCAGTAACCCTTTCTTTGATTTATTCTTTTACCTAGAAATAAGATAAAAACAAATCAGTGGTCTAAAAGTAATTTTAATTTTCAAGCCTTTTTATAATCAATAAAAACAGCATCTATTTTTGATGAGATTAAGGAATACATGTGAGCATAATGGATTGCCACCATACGTTTAGTTTTAATTTTTTTAAATCACTAAAAGTTAGCATTGAAGCTGGACCTGACGGTGCACACACCTGTAACTCCAGCCCTCAAGGAGGCTGCAGCAGGAGGATAAACTCCAGTCCTGATTGAGCCACTTACCCAGACGCTTAACTAGACGCTCTTTACTTCCTGGCCATGATGAGGTGAACGGATTAACCATCATGCGACTGAAAACAAGGCCAAGCCAAGCACAGACTAAATCCTTTAAAACTATAAGTCAAAATAAACCTTCCACCTTTTAAGCTGATTTATTTAAGGTACTCATTACAGTAAGAGAAGGCTGACTAACATAGCCCGTACTGTTGTATAATATTTAAACAGCCATAGTAATAAAGACATTTGGGCTGGAGGAACAGCACAGTGGTTAGAATGCTTGCCTAGTAAGTGCAGGGCCCTGAGTTTGATCCCCCAGCATTAAGGAAGCCAGGCGTGCTGGCACACGCCCATAATCCCAGTACTCAGGAAGCATACAAACAAATAACTACAAATATACTGAAAAGTTAAGGAACATTTGTTGCACAGGTGAAAACTGACAATGGTAATTGCTTATATTTCATAATTAAAAGATAATAGATAGCATCTTTAAATATAGGAAATAGGAGCTGGAGGAATGACACAGCGGCTAAGCACTTGCCTTGCAAGCACAAGACCCTGAGTTCAATTCCCAAGCAGCACATAAAGCTAAGCATGATGGCGCACACCTGTTCTCCCAATACTCAGAAAACTGAGGCAGGAGGACTGCCATGAGTCCAAGACCAGCCTGGGCTACAAAGTGAAACCCTGTTTCAAAAAACAGTAAACAGAAATACCAAGCAGTTATTCAGAAACTCAGACATAAGTAAGTAAAACTTGGCAAAAAGCAGGAAGTAGAACCTAGAACAGAGAGAGTTAGGGTACAGGCTTGCAATATTTTTTTTCATTACAAGGTTTGTAGAAACTTTTTGACTTTGAAAGTCATCATATATTTATAATTTTGATAAGATAAAAATTAAAACAACAGCAAACAGTGTTTGAGATGAGGTGACTAGTTCCACTTTTAGGTTTTTGCTATGTCTACAGAAAGTGCATTGTTGACATCACAAGCTCAGCAATAGCTATAAGTCCTGCTACCGTACAACAGCTTAGCTCTTCCCTGTGGAAGAGGAAAAAGTACCCTGCTGAGGGGCTCATGTGGTCTAGCCAAATACTACTGAAAAGAACTTTTAAAGATTGGTTATGCGGAAAGCAAAATTGTTGGTTTTGGCCAACACATTATAAAATCCAAAGAGGTAATTAAAAAAAAACAATGTTATTTAATAGATTTCGTTCTGTAGTCACCAAAAATATAAAGGAAAACCCACATGTGAAGTTAGCAGAAACAGGTGGGGTCACTTTGTCAGTGGCTCTGTACGATACGGCAGGTACATTCAGCAAAAGGATTTTCTCTATCGCTAGCCTAGAAGGCAGAGGAGCTGCTGGACCTGCATGATGACAGAAGGACAAGAGGACGAGTGGTGAAGACACCGGCCGGTGAGCGCGACTCCTAGACCGGAGAGCGCCTGGAGGCCCAGAGTGCGAGCGCGGACCACAGCAGTGCGTGCTTAGGAGAACTGCAGCAAGGGCGGCAGCCTAGAAGACACAGCACGATCCTGCGGCTGTGTGCCCCAGCAAAGGCCTCTGGCCATGGCACGCTGGAAGGGTGACTCATTTTCGGAGAGGTGAGGAAGCAAGGCCAGGCCCAACTGCAAAGCCTCAGAGCTTAGGGACTGAAGGCTGGTCCACGGAGTCACAGGGCTGGAGTCACAGCCACTGGCCACTGGCAGGGCCAGAGAGAAGAGCCGGAAGCACACTGTGAGCTCTCTAAGGAGACAGTCTGTCAACAATTCACACTCCAGGAAAGCCCAGGCCCGTTGCGAGTTACTAGGGGAGAGTGCTGGCAACCAAGGGTCAGAGATGGGGGAAAAACTGTGATCCTCCAGAAAGACCTGAGCCTAAAGCTATCAAGTCTTAGAAAGCAGAGTTTGTATCTGGCAGTCCCACAGCACAGATGGGAAAAGAACCAGCTTACCCGGTGCGGCTTCCACAGGGAGTGGGTGCAGGAGACGTAAGCACCTCTGGACACAGGGCCAGCCTGCGCTACCTCAACTCAACCTCCAGAGTGACAGAAAGTACCTCAGTTAGGACATCTCTGCACAATGGCACACAGGAAGAAGAGAGAGCACTAGTCAGACCTTACTTCTTGATAAGGAGAAGCTAAGGTCTGGATGGTGAGACTTAACAATCAAATAACAAAGAAGAGTAATTTTTTTTTTAATTTTACGCTCAATTAATACGGTTTTCTGTGGGTATAGTAAACTTGCATTTTCTTTGCTAGTGATTTACATTTTTTATTTTGTCTTCCCTTTATCCTCTTCCTATTGTTTCATTTCCTAGTTTCTGCATAATTTTCCACCTCTAGTAGCTCGTTATGCCCTTCTTGAAAAGCTTTTTTTTTTTTATAGAAAATGGAGACGTACTCTATTTCATTCATTACTCTCCTTGTTTCTTCTTACATTTGTTTCTACTGCTTATCTGCTTTCTTCTTATTTTTTTCACAGAGCTCCATCATGCTTCCCCGGACCCCATAAATACTTCTCTGCTTTCTACCACACTCCAAGAGATTAATCCTCAGTCTCAGGCTGCTCCCTCCCTACCACATCACTTTTATTAATAGACTGCTAGGTATTTACAATTCAGTCATAGGGATTAACATATTGAGAAGCAATAAATTTATAGCACTTAGCGAGACAGATCATTAAGGTATTTCTCTAATATTATCAACAATACTTTAGTGTCATTGATCACGAACTCTAATATGCTATTAGACAATTCGGGCACCCTCATTAGCAGTACAGATCACATTTCAAATGTTAGGAGTGGAATGGTTATATGAGTTGCTATCTTTTTATGATATAGCCACTATGTATTTAGCGATGGTGTAGACTGCACCTTTTAATGTTAAGGGTAGAGGGGTTGTAGTACCAAACTTGTTATTAAGTTCTGCCAATACTTTTTCAGTCTCAGGTTATAATGTTATTGTAGGTCTTTATTAAATTGTAGATGATGGCATAGGCATTGATATTGATTTCCAATATATGCCAAAAAGTGTCTTGCCTATAAATCATATAAACTTCTGTAATCTGTTCCTACGTCACCAAAAAGTGGAGGAGTTTAGGGAACCAGCAGAATGTTGGTCATGGAGAAAACACCCATAATGAACAAGTCAGTAAACTGAAAGTAGACATAATTATAAAATCAGAATGAACTGAAGGAAAGTCCAAAGAAAGAGCCTAATGGAAAAACCTACACAGTAGAAAGCACCCATCAACATTACCTTGTCTACATCCTATAGCAACGGAAGGATCGAAACGGAGGCAGTAAATCTCCTGTGAAAAGGACCAACTCTCTAGAAGTTGATATCATGTGTCTTGAAATACCAGAACCTACAAAAAAGTAGCTCAAAAAAAAAAATAAACTTATTGGCCAAAGCGCTCAGACAAGATATGCTTAAACAAATGTACGAGATGCTCAGTGAGTTCAAAGATTTAAACAAACAACTAAAAATCTCAATGATTATACAGAAGACACAAATAAAAAGATTCTAAAAAGACAATGCAAGAAATGAAGAAATAGTTTGGGACTGGAAGGGTTCCAAGCTGAACACCAGGATATTAAAATCTTACATGAAAACATGGAATATCAGCTTGGGCGTTTTGAGAATGGATTATCAGATACTGAATATAAGGGATGAAAAACTGGATCATATGATCAGTGGTGACTAAAAATCAAAAAGGCAAGAAAGACACTAGAAGCAACAGCTGATGGATGACTAAAAGAGAAACAACCTTAGAATTATGGGCATGCAAGGGAAAGTGGAGGACAGTGAAAAAGGTATAAAGGACATTTTCAAAAACAACTATAGAAGAAAACATCCCAAATGTAGGAAAAGAGGAGCACACTGAGTTACTGCAAGCATACAGAACCACATAACCTTGACCAGAAAGCAGCCTCTCTATGAAACATCATAATCACAACCACAGATGCTCAACACAAAGAAAGAACACTAACAGCTCCAAGAGGAAAATAAAAAAGCAGCCTACGATGACAAACACATCAGAATAATTGCAGACTTCTCAGTGCAATCCTCAAAGGCCTGGAGATCAGGAAGAGACAATCACTCAAGTGCTAAAGTTTTCTAAATTAAAACTCAGACTATTATATTCAGAAAAATTATTCAAAAAGCAATTGATGCTGGCAGGGTTGTGGGAGAAAAAGAAACCCTTTAACACTGCTGATGGAACTGTAAACTGGTACAGCCACTATGGAAAGCAATAGGCAGATCTGTCAAAAAGCAGAAAATACATAACTCATCCCATCCAGCAATATCTCTTTCCAAGAGATAAAAGTACCATATAACAGAGATATATGCATATAATGTTTTAACAACACAACTCATAACAGCTACATCATGGAAGAGGACAAAACATCTATCAACACACAAACAGGTTTAGCAAAATATGGTATAAACATACAAGATTAAATACTGCAGTTTCTCTAATACAAGAAATCCCAATTATAAATAAGAGAAAAAAAAGACGAAAGTCAAGGGGAATGAACAAAGTGGTGGGATGGTGAGAAAGGGGGCAGGGAAGGAAAGATAAATTTGTTGCTACACATATGTGCACAAAATTCTCAAGTTTAATGTAACCATGGTGTATTGCACACACATGTTAATAAAAATGGGGAAAATTACCAGAAACATTTTTGAAGTTTGTCAAAGTAAAAAAAATACATTTGCTAATTGACTCTCTCCATATGTAACAGAGTCTGGGGCTGCTTCTGAGTAATCATTTGATTGAGATTTTTAATAAGCAGAGTCCTAACTCCCCCTCCCCCGGCATTTCAGATATCTGGTTTCATCTGAACCTTAATTCCATAATAGTTTATCTTTATTTCTCATTTGTCCTCTTTTATCACAACACTCTCTTTTATACTGACAGTCTGTTTTCTGAGCCCATTTTTTTTTCCTGCCAAGTTAAAATTTTCCCTAACGCAGACTCCATGGAATGCTATTCCAAACACACACTTAACTTCCTCAGCTGTCACTCCTTTCATTCTGAATCAATATAAATATCCACCTTCTCATTGCTATAACTGGGCAAATCAACACAAGCTGCGGGAGAAGAGGTTAAAACCTGTTATCACTACGAGCTTCTCTTCAGACAAATCTGACTTGTTTTCCATGATAACCTCCTTTGCGCCCACCAGACTTTCCAAACATTCACTTCGATTCACTATTGTATCAGTAGATGATCTTACCTCCCACCACAGTGTAGAATTCCATATCAAGCATCCATTCTCTCCAAGCTGACACCCACACCCATATCTACATTCCACTAATTAAAGGTGACAATGATGGCCTCCCTTCCTAAATGCTTATTTTACGTCAAATCCCAATGCAGGCCACGCTATCTGTACCAATGAACACCCAAGAGAGCAGAGCGCTGGTCCATCGATCTGACTCTTCAGGAGGTCATCTGATGCGCCACAGCTTCCACGTTCTCATCCAATACACACCTGAGGGGGTGCTTTGCTACATACATTTTAGAAGAAAAATTCAGGACAATGAACACCAGTAAAAGTGCTCCCTGTCTTTGTGACACTGATGAGCAACTAAATCAGCAAGGACACTACAGCAAGATGACTGTTCCGATGAGGAATTACTGCGTGCTGAAACGTGTAACAAGGCTAGACTGGAGAGCTGAAGGGGAGGTGAGCGCGGCACATGTGAGCTACTGACAAAAAGACTGAGACAGAAAGTAGCAAACGTTACACTAACTAGCAAAGCAAGACCAGGTTGTGAAAGCCCTGTCCAAAACCTTGAGATCACATCCTTTCTGCAGCATATACTAATTCTTATCCTTTGCTGCAGTTTTCGTAGCAACATATAAATTAGCTCAAGTGGTTTGTGTTTAGAAAACCCCCCTTATCTCCTACCATTACTGTCCACCTTCTTTTCCTTCTACGTGCTCTCCTGAAATTCTCTGTTTTCAAGCCACGATTTCTAATCTATTTGCACTGGCTGGCTTCTGTGACGTCACACTTGCCTGGCTTTCGTCTTATGACCCTTGTGGACGTCTGTCTTTGTGCCAGCTCCTTATCGACTGGCTGCATCCTCAATCTTGACCCTCTCCTCCTAGGCATGTTCACCCTTAGTGATCTCAAGCACTCTCTCAGGGCTTCTCCTGCCCATTATCCATGGATAAATTCTTTGTTTCAGTCTCTAGTTGAGATTAGTATTTTCAATTCAAAAGCATTTACCAACCTTCCTAATGGGCTACTGGACATCTCAGATGCTACTCAAATTTATATTTTAAACTAAACTCATTCATTTCCCCATAAAGCCTACAATAACCTCCAAAAACCAAAACTGTCTACTTTGTAGCCCAAATTAAAATATCTATTATCATCCCTGACTTTTTTCTTTTCTTTCCTTATCACCCCACCCACTGGACCATCCGTTTTTATCAATGCTATATCCTAGATAGTTCAACTATGTCCTCTAATCTCTGTTTCAATTATTCCTATCTCAGGTCCCATCATGCCTCTCATTCAGATTACTGTGACAGCTTTTCTGCCACATGTAGGCCCTTCTTTCAGTCTCCACATCTACAAGAGTGGCCTTTTAAAATGGGAATCAGATTGTGTCAATCCTGACTTCAGACTCTAAAGCTCTCCCCGGCCTACACGGTTGCAGCCTGCTGTCTCTCAAGCTGGATATATTACAGCCACCCACTTCAAAGCCCATGAGCCATTTGCCTAAAATACTTGCCAATTGTCATCGTCTACCCAACCTTAGTCTTCAAGCTCTTTTCTATGCCTCTGGGTGACCATGAGGGAACACAGCTGTGGCTTACACAACCATGCTGCTCTGACCCTCTGGAATGACTTTTATGTACTTCATTCATTCTCAATACTTAAAGGAAAAACAAATGCCTTGTAGGGACAATTTATGTTTGCTACAAAACGAATGCTGTTCATTATGTTGCTCAATATTTTTCCTACAGTGGGACTCAAGATCAATGTCTTTGGAGAAACAAAGAAAATCTTTTATTGAAAAAATTGTTAATTCTACTGCCTCACTACCTCATAGACCTTGAGAACAATGTAATTAATTACCATTCCCTTGAGTAGTAAGATCATAATTAAGGTTTAGATATTTTTAAACCTAAAGATTTTCTGAGATAATTTCTCTTTACTCCTTGACTCTGCTCTTTTGTTTTAAAATCACTCTTTACACATGCTACATGCTTATTTATTGACAACTACCTTGAAGCCTGTTTAAAATGAAGAAAATCAACTTAAAGATGACACATTTTATATCTATCCACCTACAATATTTTGGAAATAAAATTTAATGTCAGTCATAGAAATAAAAAATAGCTAAGAGTGGAAGGGCAGCTCAAAGGTGTAGAATCGTTAGTTATCTCCATGCTGATAATATCCGCAAAACTGCTTTAATATTAGAAAGAACTGTAACGATTTTCTTAGAAACTGGGGTATATTTTATCTTCACTCTCTTTTATATTAAGAATCATTTCCCAATATTTTGTATGCCTATTTTCTCTTAAAGTCATAGAAATATATATTTTTCCTTTTTTCCACAAATTGGCCCAGATGGGAAGAAGACACATGCTGCTGCACACGTCCCTAGAGGACGGGTCCCACATAGCCTCATTTATCCCTTGGGAAAGCATGCAGAAGCCTTCCACGGCCTTCACGCTGCACTACATAACAAGTCATATGATCAACTGAAATTACATGGACTATTGTTTATTTTATGTATTTTCAATTTGCCTATCCACTCACAATTAGAAGGCCCCATGAGCGAATATCTATCAGCCTATGATTAGCACCTAAAAAGTATTTATAGTTTGAGTAAGATATAAAATAAATTACACTTAAGGTGACTACTAGCCAAATATTTAAAATGGTTAAAACAGGTTATAATGTAACACAAATCAGGCCAGACATGGTGGCAGCCACTTATAATCTCAGTACTCTGCAAGACTGAGGCAAAAGAATTATAAGTTCAAGCCTAGCCTGGGTAAGTTAGCAAGACACTGTCTCAAAAAAAAAAAGAAAGAAAAGAAAAGAAAAGAACTAATGTAGCTCATTGCAACAGTACACAGACACTAGACTAGATCCCCAGTATCACAAAAAGAAAAAGAAAAAAAAGAAAAACCAAAACAACAACAAAACAACCTGTAACCAAGAGACAAGCTCGGTCTGACTATCCTGCCATCATTAGTCCATTTTCAATTACAGACACTTATTATGTACAAAGTAACTGGAATTACTTACAGTTTATTGATTACCTAATAATTCTGAAAGTATAATAATGGCACTAATTGCTATATATATATATTTCCTTCAAATGTTGTAAATGCAAGTGTGCACCTTACAAAGTGAAAGCAAAATCGATTATTTTAGTTTCATAAGCATGAAACCAAGGAGCTATAGCTTGAAAGTAGGGGAGATGAAAACTCTAAAAATTATACTGCAATACTCTTCTACTACTACTAACGCTATCACTGCTACTGCTAATAATAATAGTAATATTTATTTGGGCATTTATTGTATTTAGTACATTATTTCAGCTAACAGAGGAATCTCTGAGTGGATAAACAGTAATAAGTTCAATTTTTGAGTTCTGGATACAAGTCTAAAATAGTACAGAAAATACATGAAATGTTGTCAGAAGTTTTCTATGGACTTCAACATAAAAACTTGAAATCTAATTGAAAATTTTTTAGTTCCTATGTATATATGTACATGGTAATTTACATTATAGAAAAATAAATAAGAATATCTGCTTTATAAAAATAGAAGCAGCAGAAGTAATTTATAAAGTCTACAATGTTCATAATTTCATTTCACAAAAATTAATACAATTACTATAGGACTAAAATATGAATTTTCAACATTTAAGAGCCAAAAATATAAGTGTAGCTAAGAAAAAATGTTGACATACTGTAGCAACTAAATTATCATTTCCTAAAAAATAATGTCCTTAGAGCATAAAATACCGAGTGGCACTGAGTAACTATGTAAATAAGTCATGTTACAGAGAATAGCACCTTGCTGCTAACAAATATTAAAGTCAGAAGCTTACTGTACTTACATCCAAAAAAGATCTATTGTTTTGGCATAATTCAGTTGTACTTCGGTGAAATATATTTTATGGAGCAATATTTACCCACTGCCAACAAAATGTACAAATAGTGTAGCAGTCACTGTGTTTTGGCAACTTAGAGCAACCACAGTTCCTTCAATTGGGTGCAAAGGGATTAAATCCAAAAAATCATATAAAAGAACAGTGGAAGACAGAATGGCATTTTTAAAATGCAGGCTACTCCAAGACTCACTGTTTCACAAAAAGTCACATCCACATGAAAACAATTTATAATACACAATAAATATTTAATTACAAAGAATTAAAGGATCATTTTTCCTTGATAGGTCAAAAATCAAAGATTTATGTGCAACTACTGCAAGTGCTCTGGTAGTTGTCACGGTTACAATATATGAAAAAGAAAACCTCTCATAAAAAATCAGTTTGGAAAAGTACAGAATATAATTCTTAGAGAATTATCGTAAATTTATAAAAGTGTTTGCCTGAAAACAGAAGTAGGAACCCTGAGGCCTTGCGTGCGTGCTACATCCAGGGCCTGTTCTTGGAAAGAGCTGTGCTTCCGTTACAGTTATCTTTCATGACTGTGACTTAATACCTGTCATGCACAAATTAGGGAAGGAAAAGTGTTATTTTACCTCACAGTTTCAGAAGGTCTTAAGCCCATCCATAGGTGGGCAGCTGGGAAACAATGGAATCACGTGGCAGGGCAAAAGCCTGGTCCAGGGCCAGAGCCAGAGCTCTTCAAAGCATGGCAGAACAGAGAGACTGAAAGGAAGGGCAGAACCAGCACACGCCCCAGGGGATCACACCCCAAGCATCCACCCCATCCAGGCAGGCCCCAGCTCCCAACATTACACAGTATCCATAGGTACATGAGGCCTTTGGGGGACACTCCCGATCCAAACCATGACAAGCCAATTTAATTTTTAAACTGAAAAACTAAACATCTTCAAATTCTTTGGCAGTTTTAGTAGATTCATGCTTCAGATAAAGTCAGATTTTCCCTTAGTAGAAGGGGATCAACATATAGGAAAAGGGAATCATAACAGGACTGTGTACCAGGATAGCTGAAATAACTTGAACTAAAAGCTTTCCAACATGATTCTACATAACAAATGAACGCAGGTGTCACATTCCATGTCCCCACCAAATTACCAGAGAATCAGTGGTTTTAAGCAAAGAAAAAGTGCTTCCTATGAGGATAGGCTATTATGGTCTTCTGGACAGAGATAGTAATCCAGTTTTTCAAACACTGATCTTACAGAAACTAACAGCCAGGGATGACTGGAAGCCAAAGAAACTATTCCTTTCTGTCCTTTGCTTCTCCTTGACCAACACACTCTCATCTGGATGGATGAATTCTAATACTTTTCCATCTTCAAATGTCACTGTATAGATCTCTTTTTTAAGATATTAGGAAATGTAGACAATGACACTACAATCTAGGGAGCAATTCCACGGTTGAACATATGCAATAACTACTTCAAAAGCAAATTCCTAAAGCAATGTCCCGCTCCTGTGCAATGACACTGTGTTTACTATGGTTTAGGCAACTTTTCACTGCCGTGACAAAATACCTGAGGAAAACAACTCAAAGGAGTGAAGATTTGCTTTGGCTCATAGTTTTAGAAGTTTCAGTCCATGGTCAACTGGCTCCACTGTTTCTTGGCCTGAGATGAAATGAGACAGTATGGTAGAGAGCAAACTGCAGGCAACACATGTCCTTCAAAGCCACCTACATGTGATCTGCTGCCACCACATGGTCCTCAGCCCTAAAGCTACTCAACAATGCAGTCGCTGAAGGGTTAATTCACTGATGAGGCCAGCAACCTCATGATCTGACCACGTCCCTAGGCCCCACTTCTAACAATTACCGCATTGAGGATCAAGCCCTCAATACTTGGTTCTCTGGAAAAACTTACATATTTAAACAAATAGCATACAAAGAAATTTCTACAAAAGTAAACTTTACACAGTATGAGAGAATGTTCATTAGTATTATTTTAAATACTTTTCGTTAGTACATTCAATCTCAAAAAAGACAAGTACATTTTGGGGATAATAGTAGCAGCATAAAAAATATGGATATATCAACATATAGGACCATAATCAGACTCCTAATATCAAGACTGGCAACAGCACGACACAGCCCATAATTATACCCTAAAAATACCTCATTTCCCGTATTCCTGCACTGGGCCCTAGTTATCTTCTCGCCAATTTAACAGACAGATGTGAAAAGAAGAGTTATTTCTGTTTTTTTTTTTAATTAATGTGGACTGACCATCAGAAATAACAAAAAGAAAAAATTCTGAAACAATATCTAAAAATAAAAAAAGAGTAATGCAAAACAGAAACAGTCACTGGAATCCAAACAGAAAACATGACACCTTGTGTCATCACTATGAACTACCATTGAAAAAGTTCCAGAAAGAATATTTCAAACCTGTAAGACACAGCACAAAAACAAGATTACAGAAGAGAACTTGTTCATAATTTAGCAGGGAGAAAAAGAGCGGTGAGGCAGATTTTTCCATTGTTATCTCATCAGTGAGTAACCTACAGGAACCACCCTGTCTGGGATTAAATACTATTTCCTTCTCCTTGCCAACAGCATTCTATAATTCTTTTTTTAAAGACAAGTAGCTACTTTGCTCTTATGAAAAAAAAAAATGCTTTCATAAGATACTGGTGAAAAATGTATTTTTTAAAATTCAATATAACAATCTTAAAAAAATAGAAGTAAGGTCTGCAAAGGATGGGCTAACCCAAAACCTAACAGGATAAGACAATATACACAGAGTATACTATAAATTTCATCCTTTTAGACTGACAGTTTAATAATTCTATTCAGATTTTTCCTGTTATTCTAATCACAGAGAGAGCCACAGTGGAGATTCTATTAATCATCTGTATTTAAACCTCCAATACCCTAATTCATCATTGAAGTCCTTAAACAATCATAGTTTAGAATGCTCTTAAGGACTAGCAATGGTTGGCAGACTGGTTGAGAACAGTTGGAAATTTTGGTAAAGTATTCAGCACATACCAACAAATCAGTGCATTTTAGTATCTTGCAATGAAAGCATCCAGGGCCAACTGGAAACTTCATCTTCTCTCAGTGCTCTGCTGAGAGGCTGAATGTGCAACACTGCCAGGGAAGTCCCACATCCGCGTATTTCCTTGAAAGAAAGAGGATATGAAGACACTGACAACGGTGAAGGGGCTACAGTGCCACTGCCCCATCACGGCACTAATACAGATTAACCTCTGCAAACCAGAGTGACTCTACTGACTCATTTGTGATAGTTTAAATGAAGTTTTGCTTTCAGATTTTTCAGTAGTGTTAGGGAGTGCAAACATACTTTTGTCTGAGTTGCTTCTGGCCAAATTACATTCATTCCTCAGTATCCACAGGGAATTAGTGTAGGCTATCCCATAGATAAGAAAAATCTACACAGGCTTAAGTATCTTATCAAAATATATGGTTTTTAAATATTAACCTACACACAATTCACCATATATACATCTAGATTACTTACAATATCTAATCCATTGTAAATGTGGTGTAAGTATACTATAAGAATAAGAAATGCCTATACATATTTAGTATAAATGTAATTAAAATATTTCCACCTCTCAAATAGTGGCACCTCTAGATGTAAAGCCCACAGGTAGGTACGGGCAAGTATATACACACACATGCAATGAGTATGCTGATGCGGGAGCACAATTAGCTCAATTCCATTCCATCTAGTGTGTACTGGAAAGGCTGCTGACGGTTGGGAAGAGAAGCACAGACACACTTTCCATCTTTCTGGGAATTATGGTCTGGTAATAAAAACCAAAATGTAGTCATGCAATGAAAAATGCAGCAGAATTTGAGTAGACTGAATGGGCACAAAGCTAGAAAAAAATCATGAATGAAATGGAAAGACACTGAGTTGGGGTGTGTAAGGTGAGCAGTGGATTGAGACAGTGCAAGAAGAAACCGTAGAAGGTATTTCTTATCTACAGAGGCAGCCACGAGGTCCCGGGGCAGACTAGGTAGTGGGAGTGGACTACTGTCTTGTGAACCTGTGCTCCAGCATATCAAAATTTCTAACTTTGGGAGAGTTCAGACATTGAGATATTTTAAGTATAAGCTTCTTATCTTAAGCGGTTGGAAATATGTTTGTTTTCTGCTTATAAAATCTAGACACAACATGTACACTGGTCATATTTGGTTCTTTGCTAACGACAAGATGGAACACTCAAGTTTGTTTGTTTGTTTGTTTGTTTTAAGTAGGAGAACTGTAGGATTCCATTCCTATTTTAGAAATGCCCCCTGGTGACGGAGGAGGGGAAGAAGGACCAGAGATAGGAACTGAAGTGGTTTCCAACAGTAGCAGCAAACATGATGGTGGGGTTAAACTTGGGCAGCAGAGAAGTAGAGACAGATTCACCTCACTGAAAAGAACTGAGGACTGGGCAGATTTTGAGAGGTAGGAGAAAGTGAAGAGGAGAAACTGATTACACAGGAGAAAAGGTGAGTGTGAACTGAGAACACATACAGATGTAACAGAGTAATTAGAGCTGGAAAAACTAAGAGAAGTAAATGTACAAAATTAGGAAGAGTAAAGAATTCTTCCTTTCCTGAAACTAAAGGCAGAGACGCGTACAGACAGAGGGCAGGCGTGAGGATGGTGGCACAGCACTTGTCAGCCGGTTGAAGGCTCCGGGTACAATGTACAACAACGCCTAACACACACAGACAGACACATATGTGGAAGGAAAAAAGAAATACCTGTTGGCTTCTATTACCCAGTGAAGGGCAGAATTCTGAGGCTGGCTATCAAGATGCCAATACTCTGGCACGCACACAGGGTGTCATTCTTCACTTTTGTGTATTGGTCACAATTTACAAATTTGATGGGCTATTTACTCCTGCAGTTAGATTAGGCTATGGTAAAGCTCACTTACGAAAGAGGGATTATTCTGGCTGAGTCTGATCCAATCAGTGCACCTAAATGAAACTGGGTTTTTCATTATCAGTGGATATTAGATTTGAGGGAAACTCTCAGCTGCTGCTCTTGAAGGAAGGTGCCATGAGAACGGCCCTTGGAGCCAAAAGCCACCTTGAACACCGGACAGCGAAGGAACAAACCGCGGCAGCCAGCGCGGGCCCAGAAGGGGAGCGCGGCTGTCTGGTGACAGGCAGCGCTGCTAACACTTGGACCTTGGCTGCACGAGATCCCGGCCACACCTGGACTTCTAACCACAGAAAAGGAAGATAAGTAATCCTGGCAGGTGTATTGCTAATTTCCTAAAAAAAAAAAAAAAAAAAAAAAAAAAAAAAGTATTATCCAGCAACAGGAAGGAAACGTACAGCAAATAAACAGAGCATACTGAAGGAAGCCCCAAGGACGGCTTGAAGATGAGAGCAGCAGAACTGCAAGGCAAGCAGGGCCAGCGGGACTGGTTCTTCCAGCAACTCGGTCCCATTTCATCCAAATGCCACATCCAGCACAACACGGACGAGAAACAGGGGCGTGTGCTGCACAAAGCGTCACAGTCACAGCTAGCTTTTCGGAGTGTACACCTCCAAAAAGATTTCAGAAGACAGTGCACCGGTGCCGCAAGCTCACGAGTCACAATGTCACGAAGTACTTCACTCAGTCGTTAAGAAATAAGAAAAAAGCTCATAAGTCATGTCATGAGTTCAACACGTTCAGAGGGTTCTACCTTGAGTGACTAGAACAAATCGTATCTCCAAGTTCTCACTAATAGAAAAAATGTTTCCACTAACACTCTAAAATAAAACTGACAAATGTATGACAAGAGATTAATACATAAACCACACACATTATTTCATAAAGCACTCCACAAAGTAGGGCAGAAATAAAATTACACGACAGCCCTGGCATTACTGCAGCCCAGGTGGCCTTTACTCAGTCGGCCTAGGAGCCCTCTACTTGCAGTCCCACTCACGGCCTGGTCTGCACAGGAACAAGCGTACGGCCTGTTTATTTTAAGTACTGAATTCTGAAATAGGAAGGGATTCTTCTCAAAGTCATACGCTCCAACCAAGTTCCTAGCCAAAAGGAGCATAGGAGACCAAACACAAGCGAGATGCATGCGAATATCAGCCAGGCGTCAGATGGAGGAAGGGAACCGCCAAACTGCAGCGGCTCTACCTTAAGAACAGGAAGGCGGCCCAGACTGGTCTACTGCTTTTCTCTTCAGGGAGACAACGCACTCAGGACAAAATTGTGTCCCCTTTGTTCACTTTACGTTAACAGGCAGAGTTCTTGCTTTGTGTGTCTCATCCATATCTCCTGTTAGCTTTCCACTCTCTTTTTCAGAAGCAAAACCAAAACACCTCATTAGATTAACAGCAACCAACCACCTATTCTAAATCGAGTACAGTAAGAAAAGCAATCTGTGAGGAAACACAAATTAAAACTCCAAGGTGTGAGGCCAGAGCACAGCTCAGCATTTGGAGTACTTGCTGAGAAGAGGTGACGCCTCTGGCGCAATCCCCCAGGGCCACATAATATAACTGGGCATTCTGCACACGCCTGTAATCCCAGCACTCAGGAAACTGAGGCAGGAGGAGGACGGCTGCGGCTCGGAACACCAGCATGGGCTACACAGCAAGATCTTGTCTCGAAAATAAATAAAATCCTGAGTTGTACCATCGGCATGTAGTTTAACTGAAATCAATGTACTTCTACAAATTTTAGTGACAAAGAAAATAAAGTCATCTATAATTTCAAAGAAGAAATAAACTATAAAAATATTTTGTAAGAAATTAGAAAATGAACATGAAGTACATTCCTTTAAGAATATAAACAGAAAATAGATAGAACATAAGAGTGGTAACTAAATTTGAACTGCAACTCAGAATTACTAAGCATGTCAGGTGGTCATCCCCTGCCACCAGGCCACTGGGTTGGTGGCCCTGAGATCATCACCTGTTCTAAGACCCACCAAGGCACCAGTATCTCAGATCACTGGGTCTCCCTTCTGCCTCAGCCTGGGGATTGTGCGGCAACTCCTCTGCCAAGGAACGCACCTCATGAGCTGAGGCTTGGGCCCCCATTCTTCAGTCCCACGGGAAAGCCCACTGGAAGCTAGGTACTGCAGGGACGGCACAGTGGTCACGACGTCTGCCTGGAAAGCGCAAGGCCCTGAGGTGGATTCCCCAGCACCAGCTGGGTGTGTGGCGCAGGTCGATAATCCCAGCACTCAGCAGTGAGGCCTCTTCTTTAGCGGCAAGCCCCGGTGTGCTGTGCTTTGGTTGCTGCTCAAGTCCCAGTATTTCATAATCTTTCTTTTAAATCCATCTATGGTGGTGAATTTTCATGTGTGTGTGTGTCTCATGTCTGCAAGGGAGATGATCTTTTTGTAATTAAGTTATTACAGAAAATTTGACTGCAATGTTCTCTAAGAATTCCTTGGTAGCCTTCTACAGAGATAAATTCTTTCATGTCCTACTGTGAAAATAAGTGTCCATTCTCTAATTACATCACAAAGGGATCTTTGGCTCACCAACCCAGCCGAATAACCTTAATAAAATACACTGTCTACACCTTCTGTTTCCTCAACCATATATTATTGTTTGAATGAGGTATGTTAACAACTTTCAATTTGACATTGGATTCTTAAATTTTAAACTTACAACCAAGTACACTATCATGTTATGCATCGTGCATCATAAGGTGAATACAGATTCTTAGGATGATTATTTTATTGACTTCAAGTACGTATCTTGTATTATGTCAAAATTGCCTCTTATGTCATATTTTCATTAGTATTTCTCTGGTATATTATGGCTAAGCACTTCTTTACAACATTCAATATCCTTCCTATTTTACATTATGTTTCTTGTAAAAACCATAAAATTGGAATATGGCTTTACAAAATACATAGTAGGTCTTTGAAAATGAGAAGTTATGTGTACATAATTATTTTACCACACTATTATGTTTCTCCAGTTTCTGTTTGTGCCATTTTGTTGTTTACTGTTCCCTTTAAAAGCCGTTCAGTGACTTAAATTTATAATTTTGCATTGGTTTCAGTTTGTCAGGATACTTCACCTTTTGTGGTGATGACCCCTTGCCATCATGGCTGTGCCTTAGGTAGGCACACTGGACAATGCCTGTGGCTGAAATGTCCTGTCCTCCCATATCTTTGGGGAGGGGTATTCTTTCAGTAATAGTCTCACGGGCACGGGCTTTGCCGTTACCCCTGCATAGCGTAGCACTTGTCTTGCAAGTGTCCCACGAGTTAGCATGATCTCGGAGCTTCCGATCCCTGGGATGTGGGCACAGGGTAAATTCTTACTCTATTCAAACACATACAGGGAGGCTCCCACGCCCAGTCCTGCTCCTTCATCTCCTATCACCATGCAAGCCCTGAATTCCAAGCCCAGGTCCACAGACTTCACAGAAGGGCCGAATCCCCACTCAGGTCATGAAATCAAAGCTTATATTCTGAGGTTTGGGTTACTTGCATTTCTGAGCCTTACGTTTGCCCCACGCCTTCCTGCTTCTACGCCCTTCCGTTGCTGGGAGGAGACAGCGCATTACACCCTCGCTCAGCCCTGAACTCTTCCCAAGGCTCACACTACTTTTGTAGACCGCGTCTGGTGTTGAGTGTTCACCTAGAAACAACTGTGGCTGAGCCCTTATCCTTGAGAAAAAGTGTAACATTACACAATCTACATTAATTGAATGTTTTGAGGTTATGAATTTTTAAGCAAAAGAACTATTTTTATTATGCCAAGGATAAAAAGATCGCATTTATTTTCATTCTGAGTGAAAAAAAATGACAAATGCTATACGTTTGTTCAAATTTCTAAATCTCTGCAATGCTAGTCTATACTTTTTTCTTTGAGACAGGGTCTCGCTCTATAGTCCAGGCTGGTCCCTGACTCACTAGGGAGCCAGGCTGATCTGGGACTCATGGCAATCTCCCTGTCTCAGCCTCTGGAGTACTGGGATTACGGGCATGGACAACCACGCCCAGTTTATGTAGAGCTGAGGAATGGAACTCAGGTACTTACTTAGCACTTGACATTGCACTTTCTAGGCAAGCACTATAACCACTGAGCCATTCCTATAGCCTTATTTTATATTTTATAATAAGATGATCTCAATTTCCTACTTAATCCAGAAAATTATTTAACACTTATTATTAGGAGCTCTATTTAAAACTAACGAACACATAAAAAACAAGACAATTACAAGTATGGCAACAAACAGTAATTTCCTATTTCTACTTTTTTGTAGTATTGTCAATTAAAATGATTACTTGGTTTATGCTTAATCACTTATGTGTTTTCACAAAAGAATCAAACATGATTCGGAGATACAGCCTTACTAAACCTAGGAGAAAATATGAAAGATTGAAAAAAGTTTTGATTTAATTATCAACCTTATTTTTGTTTTTTACGGCTTAACCAGGTATAATCGGCAAAGAAAAATGACATAATGGTATGTATCTAAGGGGTGAGAAGTGTTTCAAACATTTGTATTCACTGCAAAACGATTGTCACAATCAAGTCAACAGCATGTGGCACTTCACAACACTACTTTACTTGTGTGTGTATGTGTGGAAGGAGAGAGAGCACATTTATGAAGTACTCTTAGAAAATGCCAAGTCTACAATTCAGTAGTATCATAAACTAGAGTCACACTGCACATCAGAACTATGAAAGGTGGTATTTTAAACAGCAGAAAATTTAATATATATGCTACCAATCCCCCAAATGACCCAAATTGCATTTTTTCATTTACCACTATATCACTATTATTTTGATAGGGAGGTTGGAGCCTTTAGATGTAGCTATATTCCCAGCCCTTCTTACTTCTGACTTCGAGACAAAGTATCCCTAAATTGGCATTGCCCAGGTTGGGCTGAAATTTGCACTCCTGCCTCAGCCTCCCAGAATGTTGAGATTTCAGGTGTATGCCACCCGTTATTGTTTAAAATTATGATTCTTAATCTTTTTTAATAGCTACAGAGAAATTTTTGAACTATAACCAATATTTATAAGGAACAACTTAAACTCGTGAAGGTTATGCACAAGATGTACTGATTGAATACAATTCATTATGTTCTAGAATTTAGGATACCATGGAAATTTAGACAGTGAGAAACCGAAGCTTTCTTCTTAGTAATTTCTCATACAGATCACAAAGGTAATTAGGGAAAATATAACTTCTTAATAGGTCAAACTTCTTCATAAGAAGTTAGGGCAGTTTTGGAAAATTACTTTTAACAGCCAATGGGTTTTTACTTTGTTTTTGTTTTAAGAACCCTAATTCTAGTATAGCATTTCTTTAAAACAATAAAAACTCCATAAAGAAAACCACTGATCTGCTGGCTGGATCATCTAAGACCTCAGAATTTCTGCACAGTTACAGAAACCCAAAACTTTCCACCAGCTTCTAGCAGTTTTAAAGCCACATTACTCTCAAGAGGTATGTTTCTGACACAACCGTCCACATCGCAAGTGAGGAGCATTTTCATATTCTGTACGACCTCCTTTCTTCCTCGCTGACCATTTCCCCAGGAAGTCAGTGTGGAGCCCTCAGGGGTCACTGCCGTGAGAGCGCAGCACCCAGGCCCATCAGGCGCGCGGCAGGGTGAGCAGCGATCCGAGGCAAGAATCTGCGGTGCAAATCAAAATTTACATCTTTACAGAATCCCAGACAATCCCACGTCACACATCCTTGGGGACTGCTCATGATTTCTACATCAAACCCATAACGAGGATGCCTAATGTAAACCATGCTTAGAATGTGACACTGGGCCTCTCCGGAACCCACTCAAACTGTCATGCTTCATTGTGTTTAGTGGTGTTCTGGCGACAGACATACAAGTATAGAAATGTGTCCATTAAAACTGCTGCCTTAAGAAGACCGATTTCCAAGTTTAACACCGCTGGTGAGCAGAAACGTGGACAGCTACAGGAAATGTAAAAGAAGGGCACCCTTATTCGAGAGACCTCTTTAATTGTCATTCATTCACAACTATGACTCATTTAGGCTCTTTTAGGCTAACAAATAATGGAGAATCAAGGTTGCTTAAAATTAAGCTAAGCTAAGGAGGACGGACACCAAGCCTGAGAGCCCACAGCAGCAGCAGGAGTATCACAAACAGCCACAGATGTCCGCCACATGAGCGCAAACACAGGGCCACGGGACGATGAAAGCCTGCTGTCCCCTGGTGCTCACCGCAAGGTGTGAACAGCCATCTGTTCTTTGTTTATGTTTCTAGAAACCCAGTAACTTTAGAGATGCATTCACACAGAAAGAAGCGTGTCAAAAGCAAAAAGGAGAAAATTATAAAACAGCTCTTGCAAAGTCTGTGTTACACTTTGTGTGTAGACAGTAGGAATTAATCAAAAGCCTTCCAACACATTTCTTTGTTTCTTTGGCTGAAGAGGTGGTCAGAAGTTTACTGGTACTGGCAAACTCTAGGAGCTCTTTTTGCAAATTGATATCATTGAAACAAAAACCTGAAAATAAAGAAATGAAAGAAAAAGAAAAATTTCTTTCACATTAATTATTCTCTGACTCATTAAAGAATAGCATAGCAATGTTTGAGAAATTCATTGGAAGTTAATTAAAATTGAAAATAGGAAATTGGGTATTAGTATTTAGCAACTTTATTATGAAAATAATAAACTTCCATTTTTAAGTAAACACTTGATTTCAAAAGGTAGTCAAAAGCAATGACTGACTTAGAGATATATACCAAACCATAATTTTAAGCATACAGTGCAAAACCATTGTCGACATCAGGAAACAAAAAGTTTATTGCACTGAACAGACTACAAACTCAGGACAAGACAGGCAATGCAGGTTTCTATCTGTCAATATTCTTTACACTTCTGCTAGATAAGACAAACGAACAAGTGTCTTTAGTGATAGAAGGAATATTACTGCAAGAGAAACCCACAGCAACTTATCATCAGTGTCATTCTACTGAGGCTACAGAAAGTGCAGCCATGTGGACTTGATTTGAACCGAAAATCAATGAAAGTCACATATATTAATAATTTTTAAGGAGCTCACTAGACTTCATCAATCAGATAGTATTTTATCTTACTGATTATAAAAAGGCTTCACTTATACTTATTTAGCCTCTTCTTACAGTAAATAATTTCTGATAATTCATCCAGTAAGAATGGAGCTGAAAGCACTGTGGCCACTTTCTCACTGTGTGTTCTGTTCTGCTTCTGGAATCTATTTCTCACCTACTTTCGAGGACTGTGATACCTAAATGAGCCCCTTTCTGCATAACTGCCAGATCAAGTACCTAAAAAGTGAAACTTGGAATATTGAAACAATTTTTAAAAATAAGTATTTTCAAACAATCAAATTCAATTGTGGTTTTAAGTGAGAGACGGTAATTAAACAAGGACACAGAAAAACAGAAACAGGCTTGCACTATTTCTTGTGGCACTGAAGTGTCTGCAGCCCAAGAACAAACAAAACAGAAATCATAGAAATATATTTAAAAGAAACCTGGAAACTCTTCTCAAAGGCAACTGCAACTTTCTTTATGAAAATGCGATCTGATGAAAATTCTGAAGGAACACATTCTAAGAAAAGTATAAGTAAGGGCTGACAAAAATAATCATATGTTCAATCACAAATTTGAAAGCTAATTATTGTAAACCTGTATGCCTACTTGAGTTTCTTCTTTTTGTTCCCTGTGGTAAGATGGCTACACACACACACACACACACACACACACACACACACACACACAGTCTTTCATACAAAGTACCTCTTTAGAACTGTAGGTATTTGCACTACAGTTGAAAATTATATCAAAATATCTAAGTTTCAACCTTTAAAAAAAGGTGAATTTTACTAACAAGAATATTTCAACACATTGCACCATGAGATTTTGAGTTGTCATCATGCATGTTAGTTAACAATTTTCATGAGATTTTTGAGTCCCCTGAAACTTCTCTGCCCCTACTTTTCTTGTCTACAAATGAACTTCTCATTTTTTCAAACAAGAAGATATCAGTAAATAAAAAGGAGACTCACCCTGTGTGAAATAAGAGGCGAGATCTTCTTTCCCCTGGCAAAATGTCTTGTCCACACACACACACACACACACACACACACACACACACACACACAGAGCCTTGGTCATGAGAAACCGTATCCTAAGCACGTCTTTACCAAGTTCCCAAAGACAACTCCTCTCCCTTCAGAGTGACCCCTCACTTCACTCACACAGCACTGTTTTGGAACATTCACAGGATGTACCAGCACTCTGAGTCAAATGTCCCCACCATCCTCAACCTGTCAGGATCTCCAATAACCCCACTGTAGTGAATGACAGTCCTGTCGAATATCAATTCCCTAAAGAATGGAAGTCATTGACCTTGTAAAAATATAAAAACAGAATTTGAAAATACAAGCCAATTTAAAATGAATGATTTTAAATAATATAAATATGGATGAGTTTTGATAGTTTTAAAAAGTCTAAAATATTTTATTACTTCAAAAATGATCACTGGGCTGGGGGCATAGTGTTTGCCTAGTAAGTCCAAGGCCCTGGGTTAGATCTCACACAGCAGCACAAAAATTAGCCAGGTGTGGTGGCACACATCTGTAATCCCAGTACACTCAGGAGGCTTAGGCAGGAGGACTGCCATGAATTCCAGGTCAGCCTGGCCTACAGAGTGAGCTCAGAACCAGCGTGGACTACTGAGAAAGACCTCAAAGAAGAAGAATTATTTTTACATTTTCCAAGTAACTGTCTGCTTATGAGTCTCCAAAGTTTCCAAAAATTCCACAAATGCCCATAAGTTACAGAAGTTTCAACTTTTAATATAGTTGTTCTCTTAATCTGTATGAATAAGGTATAGTATTAATTAGGGTGTTTTCATAATCATTGAAGATACAGAGTATCTGACAAAGCCTGAAGAATAGAATTAGCACAGGAAAGAGTGTAACTATACCAAGTGAAAGAAATGAATGCTTTATATTTTGGTCAACATTGATCACAGAGCATCATTTCTCTGAAAGTGCCATATTTTCTATTTAATAACTAAAGAAAAAAGTTTCATTCAGAGAAACTGGGCAAAATTCCCTCTATCTCCTAAAAATTACAAAATTGTTATTTTTTCTTGAATATAATATACAACTGTTTTCTGAGAGGAAAAATATTTAATATTATGACAGAAAAGCTAGACATTAAAATGTCTTTACCACTCATAGATTATTTCCTCTTTTTCCTCTTTGGTTTTTCAAAATCCATAATTTTATAAAATTTGACATTAGTACTATCTTTTCATGAAATAATTATTTAGTTAGTGTACACTGGGTGAATTTTACTGATTTGCTCTTAAAATGCACTCAAGACAAAATATTCTTTCATTAATTGATAATGATCTTATATTATTAACATAAAATCTTTCAATACTGGTTCTAGAATATGAACAATGATTTTTTTCATAAACTATAAAGAAATCCCATCCCTCTGGTAAACTATCATGTATAATATGGTTGTTTTCCTGAATTACTACACAAAAATCTTTTAAAATGAAAACACAGTTATTAGACCATCTACTCCACTTGCTGTCACGTACTTCCTCAGAGCAAGCATTGACAATGACAGGAGGTGACATGTTCCTCCTTTACGTGGGAGAAAACCACCACTTCACATATTTAAAAAGTTCAAAGTCACTGAATGTAAGGACTTTTCCTCAAGTTGTTCTGAAGAGATAGTCTCACGTAAGTGCTTAGAGCGCTTCCTCGTAAGTGAGGTCAAGTGAGCTGGTCCTAGCTCTATGTACAAACACTTCTAAATTGTATGTGAATGGTATAACAGTAGCACGTACTCCCCATCTATTTCTATATTTTTGGTAAGCAGCTAATAGGGTAGACCATAGATTTCAAAATAAGAATAGGAATTTTCAGTAAAAGAAAGTCCATTTTTTTAAAACAACTTTTTATACACCAGTTTTGGAAGTTCTTTTACGTTATTTTAAAATTTTTTTCTTATTTTTTTCCTCAGTTTCTGGAACTCTTTGTAGAAAGTGAATTTCCTAAATCGAAATCAAATTTTCTTACTTTTTCCTCTCATTGTTGATTTTCTTTTAATTTTACTTCCTGAAAGTAAGTTCACAAGAGTATTTTTCTTTCTCACACAGTGTATCTCCTATTTTTGTTCCCTCATTTATATAAAACTGCCAATTGTACATTATTCAAAAGTTATCCCGTCTCTTAAGGCCTCTGTTTCCTCAAAGCTATTTTATATTTTCATTTGTTCTGATCACTATTTATTATGACAGTACTTCCCCAAAAACCTGGCCATGCTTGGTTATCCATTTACATATAATAGTAAGAAATGTAGAGAGAGAGACAGAGAGAGAGAGAGAGAGAGACAGAGAGAGAGACAGAGAGAGAGAGAGAGAGACAGAGAGAGACAGAGAGAGAGAGAGAGAGAGAGAGAGAGTGCTGCTTGCCTACTGTATGGGAAGCTTCAGAAGAGTGAGAACAAAGAGAGAGGACAGACCCCATTCGGAGAATGCCCCACCCCTGGAACTCTCCGTCCACCACGTGCCAACACTGGGGACCCTTCCTTCGCTCTTGACTGCCTCTCATTCTTGCACTTGGAAGTTCTAAGGTGAGCTGCTACTGTTCTTGTAACTGAGCAGAGAGGGAAGAGAGCCACTTCCCATTTCTGATTATGCAGACTCCCGATTAATTCTCAGGAGTTTTGCACGGCCCCTCAGCTGTACTGGGTGTTATAAATCCAATTTTTTTTTGTTTGTTTCTGAGAATGACAGCGACAGAATCAAGCATATGGCTGCCTGGAGGTCTAAGTGCCCCGTGAGCCATCTCACTCCTTTAAGCACTGTTCTACATCCCCACTTTTAAGAATAACTGATACCTCGATCCCCAAGGTTTCCTGCCTCGGAATAGCTTGGATCTGCTGGAACCTTCCCTAGAAGCACGGACAACCTTTTTCTTGTACCACCTGCTGAGTGACGGACCCAAGCGCGTCCATCTTCCAAACTCTCACAGCCACAGTACCGTGGCATGTCCTCCATGCTCTGTAGCTTCGTGAATGCAGAGTTTCTGTCACGATAATGGAAGTCCCACACAAGCCATTTAAAGCAATCCATGCCAACTGAAATTCTGCATCTACACTAGCTAAAGGGCCAAATATACCCAGCTTAAAGCTCTTCTGCCAAAAGGGATAGTAGAGTGGAAAAACTGGAATACTAGTAAGCAAAATCTCTGACCCTCCAAAACTAATGAAATAAGATTATCAAAATCCAGTAAGTCATCTTTGTTCGTCAATCAGGCACAATTTAATCTATTTGGCTTCCTCATCATCATCACAGGTGTCAAAATTCATAAACCGACCTCTCCCCGGAAGTTTTAATAGCATATCCTGACACATTCACCCTTCTATGAATGAGGTCTAATACAGAACACCAACATGGGTGCAGCACGGTCACTCATCGTCTTATTTCATTTACAATTCCCACTACTAATGCACGTAAGTTGCAGCCATAAGCAGCATCTTCTTAGCTGCATAACAAGCTATGTTGACAAACCGCCGCACATCCACAACTCAGTGAGTGAATTCACAGCAGACTCAAAACACAGAAAGTGAACCTGAGGTCGGTCAAAAAAGCACTGCCAAGAATATAATAAAGAAACCTGTTTATTAAATGCACGGCTTTAAATGGAAGGAGAAGCAGGACTTCTACATTCCTGATGGAGGACCGCTGGCCACCAGCTGAGTGACCGAAGATCGGCTTGTACCCCTACGGTAGCACCCTAACCCAGGAAGCACAGGGAGGGAAGTTTCAGGCATCAGAACAAAGCCTGGGACACTAAGGACAACTGGGAAGAGAAGATCAAGCCCCATCTAGTGAGCGGGAACAGTTCTGCTGAGCTGCGGGGACAATGACGGGGGCTCAGGGCAGCAGACAACTGGACCAGGCAGGATGGCTAACGTGTAACAGACTGACCACACCACCCGTCGGTGACAGTGACGATGAATGGCTCAGGTGCTGAATTGTTACAATGACGTAATTCTACAATACAGAAATAAAATTTTGTAACACATATATATCAAAATTAAATAGCATTACATATATCTTTCATTAGGAACATTTTATTTATTTTGCTATAAGCTTCTTTCTTAAAGATCTGTATTCCATGCCACAAAGTATGAAAAGAATGAGTGTTTCTAGATATAAGCTGTTTAAATCAGTCAAAAAATAAGTCTTATGTTTTTAATTTGATTAGAATTTCATTTTTTTCTTTATTATTGGTAAAAATAGTAACATTTTCAGCACAAATAATGGTTTCTCCAAAATATTTTATAGTCTCATTTAATCTATTCTTTGAGATTAAATTAGATTAAATATTTAACCATCTGAGATAAACAATAGTGTATTATGATTTTTAAAGTATCCTATTTTTACATAAAAAAATCTAAACATGTATAAACTTATTTTTCTGAGGTACATAAGTTATAATTATATCATCTGAAGGTATAGCCCAAATTTGTGGCCCACAATTCCATGTTCATTTTTTTATACTAGGTTTTTTTATTTACAGTATGGCTATAACAATATGTAGTAGACACCTACCTTTATTATACCAGTATGTTCCCATCATGCTTTTAGATTTCATCTCATGTAGAAGGAAACACCACTTTACTGAGCCAGCAAAACGAATGTAAATACATCTTTTGGAAATATTATCTTTCTTGGACTTTTTTTTCATTCTTTTCTCAAAAAGGTACGTTGGTAAAAACTGTTTTTTCTCAATCTTAAAATGAGCTGCATTATATTTCCAAATACTCTCTCCTTGTACACTGAATTAATGAATCCATTAAAAAAAAATTAAAAGATTTCTGGGCCGAAAGGGCTAAGTAGTGGGCTTTGGGATGAAAAAATCACTTTCAAATATTTAAATTTAGAAGTCTTGGGTTTTTTTTTTTTTTTTTTTTTTGAGACAGGGTCTCTCTCTGTAGTCCAGGCTGGTCCTGAACTCACTACGGAGCCCAGGCTGGCCTTGGACTCAGGGTAATCCGCCTGTCTCAGCAAGTGCTGGGATGACAGGCATGCGCCACCACGCCCAGCTTATGTGGTGCTGGGGAATCGAACTCAGGTACTTATAAACAATACTTAGCAGAAATTACTGCTACTAATATTCAGACCAACCAGAAACCTAAATTCACCTAACACTAACATTACTATTTAGATTAGTTCTTACAAGTTTTTGCTTTTGCTTTTGTTTTTGCTTTCTGTACACGTAATTACCTTACACAAATACAAATTCAGCAAAAGAGGTAAAGAAGAAGTTGAATATCTGTTTAAAACAGAAAGGAAAAGAAACACACACAGAGAGAGAGAGAGAGAGAAAGAAAGAAAGTAAAAGAAAACTGTGAGGATACGTGACCACAATAATGTTACAAAGTTGAATAAAGCAAAGTACTTTCATGAAGAATAAGTGATAAAATAATCTTCCACAGAATGCAATAAAAGCCCCATCACTTAACTTGAAAACTAGCCCAGACAAAGCACTCAAACTCCTATGAGAACCAAGCTTCTGTTGGCAGTGGAATTGCTTTGATGAGTGGCTTAAGTTTCCAAACATGGTTGTTATTCAAAAGACAAAAAGGTAGGCCACATTCTCCCCCAGAGTATACAGTATCTGTAAATAACCAACACATAAAGACCTCATTTCAAATAAAACTATTCTTTTAGTTTGTTTTTATATACATAATTAGCAGTCCTTTATCATTAAACATATTTCATTTCACAACCAATCTGAAAGCTAATAATATTTATTTACTCATTTTAAGCTATCACTTTCCAGAGAGCATTTGAATATTTATATGACAAACCAATACATAAAAATACATGAAGATTCAGTTCATATTATTCATGTAAAGTCAGAAAAATGAACAAAAAAATAGTAGGTTTCGAGAAAATATTTTAGTATAAATTTTATGTGATTTTTATGAGAAATCTTTTTTCAAAAAGTCACCTCCTCATCCTTGAAACCTATAACAACTTCCTGTGCAGAAATATCTGTCTTAAGTAGGTCCCTCTATCAACCACACAGTCAAGATTATTTTGCATGAGCACAAGAATGTCACACGTGACACTGCCTCTCGCTGCATTAGCTGCTGTGCAGAGACAAACTCGAGTACCCTCAGCTACCTGATCTTTGATAAAGGAGGCAAAAGCGTGCACTGGAAAAGGCACACCATCTTCATCAAATGATGCCGGGAAAACTGGACAACCATATGCAGAATGGTAATGCAAGAAGACAATCTAGACACAAACCAATCATCATGTGCCAAAGTTAAACCAAAGTGGATCAAAGACCTAGATATTAAAACTGAAACACTGAACCTTCTGGAAGACAAGTTAGGCAAAAACCTAAAAAATTCAGGCGTAGGCAAGGACTTTCTCAATAAGTTACCAATGCAAAAGAAAAAGCCCCAGAATTTAAAAAAAAAAAAAGTGGGATTATTTCAAATCAAAACGATTCTGCACTGTAAAGGAAATTGTCAACAGAGTAAAAAAAGAACCAAGAGAATTGGAAAAAAAATCAACACCTATACCTCAGACAGGAGGCTAACTGAAGACAGACAGACTACTCAAATTAAAGACCCAATTAAAAAATGGGTAACGGAAGTGAATAGGCAGGTCTTAGATGAGGAAGTTCAAACGGGCAGTAAATACATGGAAAGATGTTCAACATCCCTGACCCTCAGGGAAATGCAAACCAAAACATCGCTAAGACACCATCTAACCCCATAAAGAATGGCGGATACCAAGAACTTGAAAAGCAATGAATGCTGCTGAGGCTGTGGAGAAAAACCAACCATCTCACCTTGCTGGTGGGAATGTAAACTGGTACAACCACTACAGAAGGCAGTATGCAAATTCCTCAGAAGGCTGAAAATAATTATTCCCTTTGACCCAGCAATACATCTTCTGAGAATCCTCTCAAAAGTCAGTCAAACATCATATAAAGAGATGCATATATGCCTATGTTCACGACGGCACAACAATAGCTAAAATGTAGAGGACACCAAAATAACCATAAGGAGACCAAGGGATACGTAAATTGTGGTGTATGTTCACAAGGGAGCAAGCACTGTTTGTGTATAAAGACAGACAGTTTTGAGCCTTTTGTAGATAAATGGATGCAACTTGAGACTATTGTGCTCAGTAAAGTCAGACGCAGACAATGAAATATTGAATGGTTTCTCTAATATGAGAAACCCAGAATACAGTCATTTCATAGAACTAAATGGGGTGGGGGAATAAAGGGAACTAGTGGGGAAAGGAAGGGCCTGGAAGGGTCAAAGAGGGAGAGTGGAAGGGTTTGTAATTTTGATGCAATACATATATGCACAAAGTACTCAAGTTCAATATAAAAATTACATATTGCATATATATATCAATAAATTGGGAAAAAATAAAATTCTTACAATAAAAACTATATCAGCTGTTGATGTGTATGTGATCTCTATGATATTGTCACTTTAAGAATTTTATTTTATAAATAGAATCTTACAGCACGCAATCTTTCAGAACTATTTCAGTGAATACAATTTGCTTGAAATCTGTACAAATTTACTGCATTAATAATAATGTATTCATTTTCATTGTTGAGTATTATTCCATGAATGGATGTACCATCATGTGTCAACCACACTAGAAGATATCTGAATGGTCACCACGTTTTGACCATGAAGGATGAAGTTACGTGAGCAGGGCGGTGCGCACCTGTAAGGCCAGGGAGGCCGAGGGAGGAGAGCTGTGAGTTTCAGTTCTACTTGGACTGATCAGGAAGACCCTGTCTCAAAAACTTAAAAAAAAAAGATAAAGGTTGTATGAACATTACATTACAGGTTTTGTGGTCTATGTAAGCATTCATGAGTCTGGGATAAAAGGTTGGGGACACGACTGCTAGGTACATAGCAACTCTACATGTAGTTTTACGAAAACATGCCAAATTGTTTTCCAGACTATCTCTGACAATTTACCCTCCCACCAGCAACACATATGTACTAGTTTTTCCACGTCCTTGCCACCATTCTTACTGTGACCTCCATACACTACTCCCTGCATAGGTAGGAACATAACGCTCGTCCGCCGTGATTTTAATGGGCATCCCTCTAGTAGCTGCTAGCGCTGCCCATCTTGGGGGGTTTGGGGGTATGGGAGCTCGGGCCCAACTTGGGGGGGGGGGGGGGGGGGGTACTGGAGCGCGGGCCCAGGGCCTTCACACTAAGTTTCATCCTCAGCTCATTTTCATTTTTGATTTTGACACACGGTCTCACTAAGTTGTTCCATTACCTCAGCCAGGCTCGAATTGTGCTTCGGCCTCCAGAAGCATCAGGATTACACACCTGGGCACATACTTTCTTTGCCACACACCTATCCCTTCTGGTGACACATTTGTCCATGTGCTCCATCCATTTTTAATATAATCATGTGTTTTTATCATTTTTGAGAGTTCTTTATACATTCTATATGCTCATATTGGTGGGTATATCATTTGCAAAAGTATTTTCTCTCACATCAGCTAGTCTTTTCATCTTCTGCACAAATTATTTTTTGAGGTTCATGTTGAAATCCTGCTTTTAATGCTTTCAGTTGGAATTTTCACTAAGCCCTGATTCCAAAAATTATCCCAGAGATTTCTTCTTTTCCACTAAAGGTTTTACAGTTTTCTATTTGGCAGCAGAAACTCGCCGTGAGTAATCTTTCTATATGGGGTGAGGCTTCGGTTCAGCTTTGTTCTCCTGCCCAGGGGGCACGGCGACTTCCGCTTGCCCCCTTGTCCAACAAGTTGGCGTGCATCCTCAAGTGTTTACGCACTTTCATCACACTCAGGCACAAGAGAAACGTCGGGCTGGTTGGCAGTTACAGCTGCAGGGGGCTGTCACAGTTTCCACTTCACTCGCTTACACCCTCTCCTCCAGGGGCACCTGTCCAAGCCCAAAGTTGTTGAGCCAAATATTTCTGATAGGGCAGAGCACTTATTAAAGCTGGTATTTTTTTTATTTATTTAGTGATCAGTGAAAGAAATGGCAATGTCTTCTGTCACTAGGAAAAATGACATTAAGCTAGACCTGCTGGTAGATGGTATAAAATACATTTACTGACAATTTATGGAATTTTTCTTTTAATGATAATTTTTGACTATGTCCAAACGTTACCTTCAGCCCTGACTTTAGACCCCCTTCATGACTCTTCTCTAAATGTAACATAATCCGCCGTCATTTCTACAAACTCACTGTCATTAAGCCTGCCACTCCCACTTGGAGAGCCACACACAGACCGCTCATAAGGTGCTCTAGGCTTATGTTCATATAAGACAGTTTAAGAAGGGATCTGTCGTTCTTTAAATAAATTTTATCTTGAGATCATTTTTTAAAAAACACATCTCTGTATCAAGTAAGACGTATATCCCCATATAAAGCCCATTCTGACCAGGAGAACCGCAAGTAACACACATAATCTCCCAAGTAACTTTATCATGGAGGTAACAACTCCAGCTGCAGTAAATCCAAAACAATCCTTCTCAATGATTTATAGTTGTGTGACACAGCACAAGATAAATTCCCAAAAAGTTAGGACACACTTCCGGAGTATGGAATAAACCTCAGAAGTCACAGGTCCAATAACTTTTGTCACTGTTCATATCCCATCAGTGCAAGGATGTGCTTGGTGTGTGTGTATGTGTTCATGCTATAGTTACTAATCACGCAGGGCAGTCTTCCTTCAGCCAATGACAGCATCACCACATCTTGGAACAGGCTTTTTCCTTACTTGAGCAGTTAGTTAAATTACCTGGGAAACACTGTGTACTTCAAGTGACCTCTGCTACGCAAACAGTGTATCATCAGACCACACAGTTATGCTGCCCTCAAACCCTGACCTGAACAGTCACACTAGGAAAACTTAACATCACATATATCACATGGTGACTTCATTACGACTGATTACTATGAAAGGGTGTAATTCAAGGACTACAATAAAACTGGACGATAAACAGAGTGATAATTTCTTTTTTCATGTTTTCAAAAACCTACTGTAATGCAAACCACAGAGAAAGCAATGCAAATAAAATATTTTATGAAGAATGACCGCACTGTTCAAAAAGCTATTCAAACAATTTTTAAATAAGATTCATACTAAAACTTAAAAATATTATAATGTAGCCACTATTAGAAGATCTGGTTTGAATTTTAGATTTTGAATCTGTATCAAAGACATTTTTTTCTAGTTTAAGGCCCTTTTCAATATATAATTTCAGCAACTCCACCACTTAAAAAGATTAATTTCTACTTAGTTGCTTACTTAGATCATGCGTTAAATAGCAAAATGGGCAATAATATTTGTTTAGGTGGCAGTACTTCAGCCAGTCAAAGCTCAATAATCGTTTTCGAGTCTTTGTGGGTGGTCCAATTTCATGTTGCAGCTGGCTTAAAACACAGTATACCAAACAATTTATTTTTCTAATAGGTAGAAATAACATGCTCTGGTCTCACTGCCCAGAACTCTGAAAAAGGCTACCATACAGACCATTTACAACCAACCAGAGCAGCTTTGTGAGTTAGTATTATCAGTGCTCTTGTAAATAACTGCTAACAATATTATCTCTCTTGATAAAATACTGCTTTGAGTGGGAATTAAATATTTCAAAATACTGAGTCACACAGAAATGTAATTTCTTTGATCAGCGCTTCAAGACAGAAAGAAGAGCGATAATTATAATTAAGAATACTACAGATATTTGTGGAGTTTTTTTGTCGGGTTAAATGAATTACTCATTTTTTTCTGAAGCTGACTTTCATCATTGTATTACTATTAAACTACAACATACTACAAAAACGTAACATTCTATGGTATATGTATATGTTTTTAATTCTCAAAAACATCAAAACCTTATATACCAGTAGTTTAACTAACTGCTCAATTAGAGAAAAAGGATATTAGACTGAATGGAGCACACTTTATTACACTTTAGCTATTTGAAATGTACCTGCTGAACCTGTTAACTAAAGAGAGTAAGACCCCAAAATGAGCAAGCAGAGAACATCATAAACTCAGGAGACTTGGCTCATAGCTCAAGATCCATCAGAAAGACCTCTCTGTGTGTTGGTCCAAACATGGGTCTGGCTGCAGAAATTATTAAGAAATAAAAACATATATCATTATGGTTATAACAACATGTTAATGTCATGATCTGATATAATAAATGCACTGCTTATCATTTTGATTTAATAAAGTTCTTATTGCTAGTGTATTCACTGTACAATTTTATAAAAATAAACTCGAGCTTTTACTGATGAGCGTTTGAGTATGCACAGCTTATTCATTTGAGTAACATCTGACACAAGCTCTATTCTCTCATGTCTTTTGCACAGTTTCATCATCATTATTATTATGACTACTATTATAATTCTGAATGCTCTCAGTAAGCTATTTCAGAAAAAGGCACTCACTCACTCACACCCTAGCAGCACATCAAAATAAAATTACCTAAAAAGCAAAAACCAAGAGCCCATCTAGAAGTTTAAGACACATGCAAAGACAACCTGAGAGTTGTTCCTTCACTGAGCACCTAAGCGCATGCGGTACAATGCTAAATGATCTCATACGTTCGTCTCATTTTAATTCTTGTCATATTAAACAGATAGTAACACCCACACCTTTAAAGTGAATTTAACTGATAAATTCATTTGTATTTGTCACTTAAAACTTGGTGGTTTGAAATATGTATATACTGTGAAATACCTAAATCAAGCAAAGCAACACATGCATATTTCAACTGCGTATTTTTTTTTTTTTTTTGTAGTAAGAAGTCTTAAACATGTTAGGAATTTTCAAGAATAAAACACATAGTAATTACAGTCAGCATGTTGTACAATCGGTACCTTGAACTGTCCTATCTAAATGAAATTTTGTATTTTCTAACCAACATAAACGCCAAGTTCTACCCTATTCAATCCTAGGTAACCACTGTTCTACTTTCCCCCTCTATAAGATCCACTATGAGCCTGGTATATTTCACTTCACAGAATATCCTCCAAGCTCATCCGTGTTGTCTCAAACAAGAGGCCCCCTTTCTCTCATAGGTCTGAGGACTCGTCCCTCCTGTGAGTTGTGTGCTTGGGTAGATTCTCTCTACACGAGCAGTAGAAATGACAGTGAGGTTCAGATAGGTTAAGGCAATTGTCAAGGGTCAGAAAAAAGGAAAGTACAATTAGTGGTCAGAATTCAGACAGATTACCTGACTTCAGACTTGGTGTAAATTAAACACTCTGCTTAATAGTCTCTTATCTAGTAAGTATCTTCGATATTAATTTTTTATTATATTTTGTAGTAATAAGGAAATTAAACCCTTTTCATTGTCCTACCAAAAAATCATAAAAAAAGAAACTCTTGAAATTCAGGTTTCTAAACTTGTGGAAGAAACAAAAATGAAAAAGAAATGAAAACCAAAAAAAAAAAAAAAAAAAAAGGAGAGAGGATTAAGGTAAATGAAGGAAAAGGTCAACCTCAACTACCAATAAATGACATCCATTTGAGAATGTATCAATTTTCAGGAAACCATAGCTAAAAGAATGGGGAGTCAAATACTTGTGGAATGCCCAGCGCTAAGCTACAGCATATAAGAGTTTAAATCTCCCTTTCAAGAAGACCTCATAAAAACAGATCAGATCTTATAATTCCTTCCTCTCCAGAAGACGTCTCAACAATTACACACTTTTGGAGAAATTCATCCTCCCATTCCAATTCAGGCATCACAAAATGTACACTGTAGAGGGTTGTCCCATCACTACCTGCACACTCACACAGCCACTGGAAGCTGAGGACAGGACCCCACAAACTGCACTGCCAGCTGCCTGGGCACGACCTCGGCCTGTTACTTGTTTCCCCCGACTTTGCCCATCCTGTTTGAGACAGCTCAGAGAAAGTCTCCCTGCCAGATTGTTTAGTCTCACAAATCTCACCATTTGATGCTTTTTCCTCAAGTTCAGCCCAACTGGCCCTTTGCTTACTTTCGTCTCAAAAAACTCTTTTTCTGTGTCAATACCAGCTGCTTACTTTCCCTGGGAACGTTCTACTTTTCAAATACAGGCATGACTTTAATTAGACAAAGCATAAACTAGGACAGCAAAAAGACTGATTCAAAGAGATTAGGTCAGCATACCAATTTCTGAAGAAGCAAAAAGTTCAACAATATAAACACTCTCTTGTTGAATTACGGAGAAAACCACGGGGCCTAAGGGAACAGAGAGCACAGATGCCATGACCCAACTCTCCTGCTCAGCATGGCCATGCCGCGCCCATAGGACCAGCCCTGCTTTAGACAGCAACTACAAACATCGGACAGAATACGAAGGCAAATAATTCTAAATACTCTTCCCAGGGCTTTGAATTGAGTCAGGGGCCCACTGCTTCCATTCCGCACAGCTAAAACTTAACAAAAAGCAGGAGACGGAATCTTGGGAAAAGTACAGGATTTAGAATAGGGTGTTATGGGAGAATGAGGAGAATCAGAGAAGGGAAGCTCCAAATTCTACAGACAAAGAGTTCAAAACTCCGCTCGCCCAGTGGCGCCGGCCAGTAATGCCAGTCCTCAGGAAGGCAAGGCAGGACAAGAGGCCTGCAGGTCCTACTCCAGCCTGGAACCGTGAGTACATACGAGACAGACTCCACGCAGCCACTGCAGGTGAAAAAAACGGACCTGAAATTTCAGCTCCCATCTATCACGTGGCAACAGAATTCGAGGTTAGAGTACAGCCAAGTTAACTGCTGGAGAAAACAGACAGACAAAAAAGAAACTCAGTGCTCACCAAGTGAGTCTAACAGAATACACTCTATTTATTATCAACCATGATGTCCAGTAGAACATAAAAGTTATCGACAAATTAAAACATAAAAACATACTGGAGTCTGACAAGTTTACCCAAACGCTGGAATTACTAAAAAGGAGCTTTAAGTCAGTTACTACAAGATGATTAAAAAAGTAAACTCTAGTATCAAAAGGGTGGAGAATCTACAGGGAGAATAAAAACTATAAACAGGAACAAAATGAAATATTAAAAATGAAAAAAATATTTTTAAACTCAAAGACTGAGACAAAACAAGAGATAATGGATTAAAGAGTGAATAATGTAAAATAGCCAGTTTATAACAGGGAAGAAAAAAGCCTTAAAACCCACCAAAGGAAAAGTAGAGAAAAGAATGTGGCAGAAGAAAGACACTGGGACTACTAGTAATAGTTGAGATGTCAGTTCACAGGTTGAAGAAGCTTTGGCCAGCTCTACAAAACGGGCATTTAAAAAGTTCTCTCCCAATCGTGCCCCACGGCCAGAGTGCTTAAGGTCGAAGACAGGATGTATTTAAATCATCAAGGGTGTGTTACGTTTAGGAACAGGAATCCAAATGAAAGCTATCTACTCATTAGAAAAAACGGAGACAAGAAAGCAGGAAGCCAACATGTTGAAATTTATGGAGGAAATAAACTTCAATCTAGTACCCTGAGTTTCATGAAAAGATCCTTAAAGAATAAATGCAAAACAAAGGCATTTTAGACAAAATAAAGCTAAGAGAAAGTCATTGCCAGCAATTTACACTCTGGGAAATGCTATGGGGACTTCCTCAGTCTGAAATGAAATGACACCCAAGAGAAACACATCAGCCGAAAAGAAGCAACAGCAAGAAATGATGAATTCCAACCTCCTGCTTCAGGAGTAATACAGTTTCCTTTCAATTACGACAGAAAGCAAACCACAGCTGCACAGCTTATAATAGGAAGCAGTGAGTTCTTTTAACATTGCACAGGTAGCTACTTTGTATTACATTTCTGTATTTTCATGTCAATTATAGGCGTAAGAGGCTTTAATATGTCTAAGGGCCCTCTGTTTAAATGAATGGTAAAGTGACTACGATAAATTTAATTCTCCAATTCTCAAATCAACATTGGTTTTTTGGTAAAGGAATTCAATCTTTATATCATCCTAACAGATAATCATTCCTATTCCACAAAGTTAGAAAAAGTCTGTAAAATAATCAAAAACAGTTTATCATTTTTCAATAAAGAGTATCCTAACACTGTGACTATTGGTATCTCTATATAAGCTGCAGTAAGTATAAAAATCACCTGATGATCAAAACTGTATCCCAAACAAGGCAACTGAAAAATATTTATTCTAACTAGAACTTTGTTAAAATAATTAAACAGGACGAGCATAATGGCACAACCATCATCTCAGCTACTGAGGAAACAGAGGCAGAAGACTCTCTAGTTCCAAGCCAGCCTGCACAACTTACTGACTCCGCCTCAAAATTTAAAACATTAAAAGAAAAAAAGGCAAGGGCTGCCGCTCAATGGTAGCACGCTTGCCTGGCAGGAGCAAGTTCTCGCTGCAACCCCAGTACCTCAAGACATGTTCTTAACAAACAATTTCCCTAAAGAGATTTTTTTGTGTGTGTGACAACCTCTTGCTCTGGGGCCCAGGGTGGTCCTGAACTCACTATGAATCCTCCTGTCCCAGCCTCCGGAGTCCTGGGATTACAGGCATGAGCCACCATGCTTGGCTTATGGGGGGCTGGTGAATCAAACTCGGGTACTTAGTGCTTGATTTAGCGCTTGCTAGGCAAGCACTTTAACCACGGAGCCAATACTCCAGCCCTCTAAAGGAAATGTTAATAGTGCTTAAGATCCACCACTTTCGGGGGAGTGGGGCGAGTCATGGCTGAGATTTCTGAAAAATTATGGTGTATCAACGTACAGTGGAAATGAGTACTCGGAAGCTCTGAGACGTCACTGACAGTGGCCGTGGGAAGACTGTGCCCTCCACTGCTCCGAACAGCTTGAAGGAGCCTATCTTAACTGACGGAAGGTTCACCCTGAGAACATTTCCAAGCTGCTTAAAAGCGTGCCGCCTTGGCCCAGCATGCACTGCCCCCTGTGGGTGGCCTGTCCTCCTGCCCCTGCAGGGGCCCTTTCCTGCCGCTCCTGTTCCCAAGGCCCACACCTTAAATGTCGCCAACGCCACATACTTTAAGCTCAACTCAATGAAAACTGGACCACATGAGTCATGTCAAAACCTAAAATGCTTCGTGTATTACATAGTAACCGGCCCTGTGCTCGCGAACCATGCTGACTACATTCTGTCTGTGCAGTGCCACTCTTGGCTAAATGGTAAGAATGGGACTAGCTGGGTAGAGTCGTCAGCTTCATGCGCACTGCGCAGCACAGGGCAACCCGCTCAGGGCCAGGGGCTTGCTCAGGAAGGCTGCCATAGGAGGGAGATACTACAGCACGTGCAAGGGCCCGGACCACAGGAGCCAGCGCAGCTCATGTAACCACAACTCACAGAAAACCAACAGGAACACCGAGAGAGGATGAGCAGACAGCGGCGCAGTGCGAGGCCACTGACATATCGCAGCCACACCCGTGACAGATGGAAACTGCCTGGTGGTTTCCAATACAAGACTTTCACCTAAATATGTTAAGACCTGACCTATGTCCAATTAATATTTTGGAAAGTTCACCAAAGAAACACATGGCACATAGTAAACTCACTTTAAAATATGTAATACCCAAAGTGTTAACATCCTTAAATAAGAACAAAACAATAAGCTCTTATAATTTGAGGAAAAAAGAACATTTCATTAAAAAAGGAAAAGACATTACTGATAATACACAGAAAGATATAAAAATGACCTGTACATATATGAAAAAGTGCTTACATTCATTCAGAATTAGAAAAAAATATGAATTAAGAACCTGAAATTCCAATTCTCACTATCACACTGGAGAAAATTAGAACTTTAAAAAGCAAAAAGCACAATGTGTTCTTCGGATGAGGGTATGAGGAATCAGGCAATGTCAGATGTTGTTGGTGAAAATGCCTACTAGCCCAACTCTTCTGGAGAGGAACTGGTCAATATTTTTTTAATTAGTACTTACAGATATTTTTGACCTAATAATCACACATTTAAATTTTTATTACAAATTTATTTTCCACTGAAATTCTGCTTTATTATTTGAAAGTCATAAATTGAACAATATTGAGCATGGAGAAGGCAGCAATGACATAAAGGCATGCAAATCAAAAATTATACAATAATCAGAAAAGAATTCAAAGGATTTCAGGCTTCAATACATTGAGGAATACATGATTCAAGAACTTAAGAGTTGTATTAGGTATGCAATTTTAGCTTTCTTCTTGCCTGTGTGTGTGTGTGTGTGTGTGTGTGTGTGTGTGTGTGTGTGTGTTTTGTCCGTGCATGAATTCCAAATTCTGCAGCACCTTAGACACAGGGATTTGGGGCATCGATGAGCATCTCTGCCCACCCCTTTTCCAGCGGTTCACCCCTTTCCAAGCTGCCCACTGTCCTTCTTTCTACCCTGTCACTCATGTTGCGGCCTGCACAATCTATTAATTGTGTGGATTTCATAAGAAGAACATGTATCTATAATCAGTCTTTTGTGTTTGGTCCATTTCACTAAGCATTATTGATTCAAGGTGGCCCCATTTTCGTTCAAAAGCTTATTCCAAGTTTAAACGCTCACACATAAGAGAGTGATCCAAAGACTGATAAATCCACATAATGGTGTATTATGTACCTAAAAAAGCAAAATATAAATATAATATCTCTATAAAGTGCTACCCCTTATACAACAAAGTAATAAAAATCATATCTCTAAAGTGCAACCCCTTATATAACAAAAATTATATGGGATGGATAAGCCCAAAACAGTGAAAGTGATTACATGAACTTGGGTGAGAATACAACAAAACAAGTACAGAAAGGGGGAAAAGCTCTAGGGATGATGGGAAACAGCGTGTCTTTAAGTGCTCCTTTTTAGATAGCTCTGATTTTTCACAACTATTCACATAGCAAAAAGTAAATAATTAATGTCAAATAGAATTTAGACGACTCCAAAGTGAAATAGAGACACTGAAAAAAAATACAGAAGAACAGAACCCACTGGAGACATCTTATAGGTACTCTAAAGAAACACAAAAGGAACCATATGCAAATAGCTCGATATGGTTAGAGATGCTGGGCTTTTTGCAAAGATATAAATTAGCAACTCTTGGACTACTTTAAGTGTATGCAAGGTTTGAGCACATAAGTGACTGCATTGTAGACAACGAAGCCAAAGTTTACAAAATCGGATACATTACAAAGAAGAAAAGGAAGGAGGGTGAGGGCCTATCTGGAAAGAAAGAGAGAAAAGAAGGAAGGAAGGAAGGAAGGAAGGAAGGAAGGAAGGAAGGAAGGAAGGAAGGAAGGAAGGGCAGGCAGACTGGAGCTCTGAATTCATCTAATAATCTTGACCTAAATACCGATGATACACATATATGCAGCTATGTGTACATGGTATTATCAAAATATACAGTGAAGGCTGTTGCGAGGAGCCAACCAAGCCAAAGTTAGGTTCACAAACACACCATAGTGTGAACTTGCCCACCCTATTCAGGGCGTTCTGGTACTGTATGACTTCTGGCTCTTTCTCATAGTCAAAATGGCCATAAAAATAAACTTCATTTTCTTATTTTGTAGTTACATAAATTCCAAATTCTATAATGTATTAGAGACATGGGGCTTGGGGAGTCAGTGAGCATCTAAGTTCATCCCTTTCTCAGGGGTTCACCCCTTTCCTAGCTGACCACTGCCTCCCTTTCTACCCTGACATTCATGCTGGGGCCTTTTTAATGTCATTATATTTGTGCATTTCACAAGAGGGACACACGTCTATAGTTTGTCTTTTGTGCTTGGTCCATTTCACTGAGCATTACTAACTCAAGGTGGCCCCACTTTTATTCAAAGCTTCATACCTCTCTTTCTTGATGGCTGCATAGTATTCCACTGTGTACAGGTACCACATCTTTAACCATTCCTCTGTTGATGGGCAGGTAAGTTGTTTCCAGGATTTGGCTATTATGGATTGTGCTGCTATAAACATGGATATGCATGTGGTTTTTTTATTTATTTGTTTGGTTTTTTGGTATGTTGACTTTATTTCTTTTGGAAAAATGCTTAGTAGACCAGTAGCTGGATCAAATGAAATTGCTATTGTCAGCTTTCTAAGAAATCTCCAGACTGCTTTCCACAATGGTTGTACCAGACTGCACTCCCACCAGCAATGGAGTAGAGTTCCTTTTTTTTCACATCCTTGCCAACAATTGTTTTTTGGGCTCTTGATGTAGGCCATTCCCACTGAGGTGAAGTGAAACGTCAATGTTGTTTTTGTTTTCATTTCTATGATGGCCAATGATGAACTCTTTTCATATGCTTGTTGGCCATGTGTACTTCTTCTGAGAAGCTTTTTTAAAATCAGTTTCAGAACATGGAAATAGCCACAGTAGTGCCACTAAAGACACTCACGCACAAGAGAAGACTTTCAGAATTATATGAAAAAGTGGGAGGAATGATGCGTGTTCTAAAAAAGAGGGAGCATTCTGAGGAGAATTAATGGCAATGTATCTTTTATTGTAATAATTTATTTAAACATCCCTCCTTTATTTTGATTATCCCTTGAATATGCAGACGATTTTCAACAAAATGCAAAGAAAAATATATAGTGGAAAATTCAACAAATGTTATAACAGAATAGCCATTAGTAAGAACAAATTTAACTTCAGTCCATCACACACAAAAATCAACTCAAAATTTACCACCAATGCTATGAAATTATGAAGGGTAAATCTATAAAACACATGAAAACAAAGGGGATAATCTCTGTGATCTGGGTTAGGCAAATATTATTAGGTATGACATCAAAAGCAGAATCCATAAAGGAAAAAGATTTAACTTTTAAAATTAAATTTTTTCTCTTTTCTCCCACAAATTGAAAATGAATTCCTAAATTGCACGCGTACCATGAAATATGTCCAAATAAATCTTAAATATGACAACTTATCAAAACTCAATAAACAAGCAAGCAACCCAATAACAAAAACTATGCAAAGGACCTGAACAAGTACATCACTAAGAACATGTACTGATGACAAAAAATATGATTAAGCAGTAGAAAAATGCAAATTCAAAGACAGTACCCTCTAAAATGTCTAAAATTTAAAATCTGATAATATCAAGGGTTGATAAGAACAGAAAAGAAATGGATCTCACCACTGCTGGCAGAAATATGAAATAACTGTATAATCACTATGAAAAAATCTAGAGCAGTCTCTTAAAAATTAAACATACACTTACCACTTAACACAACTGTTCTAATTATATCTAAGCAAAAAAAAAAAAAAAATGCCAATGCAAAGACACAGACCCAAATGCTCATAATTATATTCTCTTCCAAAATCAGAAACAAGTTAACATGCAAATACATAAACAAATGAGTTTATTTGGAAATGAAAAGCCAGTAGAGACATTAAAAGTTGATAGAGTGTTGAATCCTACAATAATGTGAAAACAAAGCATTTCAATGGGGGGAGTACATCCTATCTGACTGCATTTTCAAAATTCTAGAACATGTAAACTCATCTACAGTGATGGAGAGCTGGTCGGTGGCTGTCCAGAAATTGGGTGGGGAGAATGGAGGAGGGATTACAGCAGCATCAAATATGGGGACAGGGTGAGGACTAATCTTGATTGATTGTGGTAACAGTCTCATGGTCAAGTACACACTGTGAAATGTTATCTATTGTATGTTTTATAAATGCACCTTATATTCTACGGTAATTGCAATAAAGCTGATGTAAAGATAAAAAATACATGAAGACTTCCACAGGAATGTATGTAGCTGGTTTATTAAAATTATAGAAAAATTTGTATATACTACTTTCTACTTGCAGAAATAGAACTAGAAAACACCTACATTTCCATCACAAAGTTTGTAGGTCTATACAAGAGAACACTACTAGCAATCAGAAAGAATGACTGCATAAATAATATAAATTTCAAAAACAGTACAACATGCAAATGAAGTTACAAGCAAGAATCACCTGTAGGTCCACGTATATGAAGTTCTAAAATAGGCAAAAGCAGTTCAGCTGTAGTGACATATAACGACAGCATAAAGCTTCCATGACGTGGAGAGCTGGGGCCACGGTCAGAGTTAGGGCAGTGCAAAGCACCAAGGACAAAGAGGCGGAAAGCTGTGGTGTGTGGTGAACACGTATACTCAACACTGGTACACTGGAATGCCTGCATATTATACCTTTAAAAAGCCATTTAACAACCTGATTTTGTATTCATTAAGAAAACCCAAATTCTGTCTGCCTGCCTCTAGCCACTCACTTACACCCCAGCACCTGTCTCCGGACACACCAAGAGACAATGTGGAGTCCATTTGGTGAAATGAAACAATACAGACTTAAGAGTAGGTGATCTGGAAAGTGATAGGGGAATATTAAAACTAGTAACATGCAAAATGAATTTTACAGTATAATTTATGCATGCTGTATTCTATTTCTATTATAATGCTGTTTCCTAAACAATCCTACAGTAATAAAACCTAAGATACAAGGACTTTGAAGTATTTCTTGAAAGAAAACATTTTATATCAAAGCAGAGGAGCAAGAAAGGCAAAAGAGGGTGGAGTCCTCAAGCAAAAAACAGTATAACAAATACAACGAATATTCTGCTAAAATTAATTCTAAAATCTTTTTTGCTGGCCTGATGAGAAGATGTACACTTTAAGAAGAATTTCACCACAAACATTACTAAATCACTTCCCACATTCCCAATGTATTAAGGAAATTAAAAGGTATTTATTACAGAAATGTCATATGTACAAAAGTAATTTTATCACAAGAAAAAAAAAAGAATATCATGACTTCGTTTTCCAGTATTTGAACAACACATTTTCAACTCAAACTCCCACAATCCTGAAAGTCATCAGTATTTTTGGCAAAGTCTTTGGCATAGCACCACAATAAATGCTCCAGCTCTGGCATTTCATCTGGAAATGGCCTCTGAGCGCAGGCCCCTCAAACCACAGGACACATGGCAATAATATAGGATTTTAGACTGCTGGTTTTTTTTCAAAAAAACAAAGTTGTTCTTCTTGGCAAACTTGTTTTATTTCATTTTCATATACAGAAGAAATGTATTTAAATGGAAAAAGAATTATGAACTTATGAGTGCATTTTCCCACAAAATATAAATAAAAGTAATGATATAGAGTAAGATGCAGAATAGCCTTTACCTCTCTGTCAGTCATAACATTTCTTACACTAAAATATGACTGAAACACGTATTTGTAATGAAAGTGTCGAGACACACCCCCGCAACCAAAAAGGCAAACCTTTCCGAGTGGCAAATGCTTACACCTTTCCTGGATGTTAACACACATGTTCCTTACTACCTGTCCTCTGTCTTCCACAGAGCAGCACACAGACGAAGGCTGGACTGAACAGATGCCCTGCGTCTAGGTGAAGCCCATGACCACAGTTCTAGCTGAAGTGACGTGTGCAAAGGAATGGAATGCAGTGTTGGAGTGGCGGCCTTAGAGGAAAGGCACACGCCCCTTACTTGCTCTGGAACGTTGTCCTTCATTATGTAATAGTGAGGCAACAACCCAAACCATGAGACATAAACCACCCAATAAAAACGACAAAGGGGCTGAGGGCACAGCTCTGCGCTTACAGCACCTGTGAGCCTGCACGCGGCCCTGGGTGTGATTTTCCAGCACCACATAAGCCCAGTGTGGTGGTGCACACCTGTAATCCCAGGCCTCTAGAGGGTGAGGGAGGAAGACTGCTGTGAGTTCAAGGCCAGCTTAGCCTTCACAGTAAGTTGAGAACTAGCCTAAACTACAAAGCAAGACCCTGTCTCAATAAAACAAAACAAAACAAAATAAAACAACAAAACAACATGATCAAAATAACCTAGGCCTCTAACAGCAGAAAACCATGACATCAACCTAGAATTGCAATTCGGATTTTGGTATCACAGAAAAACAAGTCTCCATGCTACTTCACCAAAACTGTACCCAAAGCCAGAGTCTGACTGCAAGAATATCACACACGGGCAAACATAAAATCATGTTTAATTTTCCTTCACACTTCACAGATTTCCTTCATGAGGCAATATTTTTTGAAACATAAAACTACAATATGTTGCATTCCTGGGAGGAGTCTCAGAAACCACTATGAAGCTTTACAGGTGAGACAAGAGACACGACTGTGGTCAAGTTTAATAACCAGGCAAGGTTAACTCTTCTCAGAAATAACTGGGACTTGTTTGGCGACACATAAGCCACTTTTTTCTGGAGAAACAGAGAAGCTATGAATGAAAAAGAGGGAGAAGAATATAGCAGGAATGCAGGTGCACTGCTAGGATGATGAAGCATCTGGAGCAAAAATAGCAGGAACACTAAAAGGCAAAAGGAAGCCGCGATGTTAGGATCTAGGATGTCAGGAAGCCTGTTAGGATCTACTGAGTGAACGACATCACTGAATAGCACTGGAGTAGCAAGGGCCACAGCACCTGCCACCGGACAGAGCAAAGGAACCGGTGGCCTGATGTCATCCAGCAAGGGCGCCAAGGAGCTTCTGTTCAAGTGACCACACTGCAGTTATTTAAAGGGAACATCCAAGTAGACCTTAATTGAGATCTGGGACTTATGAGCTCCAAAGTAATCTCATGAAAACCATGGACCTGCTACTCCCACACAATTAAACAAACACCTCACAAGGGCTAATAAATTGATGATTCTAACATTTAGACAAAAACATAAGTTAATGTTTCCAAAAGACCAGGTATTTTTGAGTAAAAAAATTAGTGGTTAACCCCTTCATTTAAAACAATTGGTATAAATGTAAATTTTAAACAAATATTGCATGACTTGGATATTCAAAATGCTGCAGTAGTGCAGTGACTGCAAACATACCACACATCACCATGTAATACTTTTTTTATTAAGAGCAACACATGCATAAAACCTCTGGTGCTCAGAGGTGTCAGCACGGCAGCCGCCTGTGCTCAGAATCTATTGGGTGCTCTGTGACATGGAAGAAATTTAACTTCATGTCAAGAAGTAACAGACTTCACAACTTTTTCAGCTAAGTCTACTTCCTTTATTCTGAGTTTAGGTCGGTTTTTGGCAACAAAGAGAAGACTGTGCCATCAAGAAAAGCATTACAAAATCCTTTTGGAGTGTGGGGTCATCTAAGCACAATTTAGCCTCAGAAAGTATTCAGACATGTGTCCAATTGTGAACAGACTTTAGCCAGCAGATGAATTTACAAGGTATTGTCATTCTGAGGTCAGTTTAGAGGACCACATTCTGAACACTAGGAGATACCAGGGCCGTCTGGCCACATGAATTTGTCGTTTTTCAACTGGATCCCTTAGGCTGACCACAGCGACTGAGTTGTACCTCATTTAAATATACAAAAATATCCACGTAGTTAGCCAAGCCGAGGATACACTTCCTCTTAATACCTGTTCTAGGAGGAGCCTATCTCATTCTCAAAACCAAATAATGAAATAAAGAGATAAATAAGGAGATGGACATCTAAAGTGGTATGCCCCGCTTCAAGATGTCTTCTTTTGGGACACAACACACATCGGCATTCGCAGGAATCATTTTTGCTGCTTGCATTCCTTGAGAAAACCTACTGAGTGGGGGGCTCTGGTGAAGCTGATTAGGTTCGAGAGGATACGAAACCTTTAAGGACTGTTGTCAGCTTTTCCTGCAGACATCAGCCAAGCGGAGTGTAAAAGGCATGAGTCACGAGGAATTAACGTCCTTTCTTCACAGAAGCCCAAAAGCAGATGTCTGGCAAGCATGGCAAGACCTATGACCACCACAGTGCACACCTTCTACCTTCAAATCAAAGACACTGCAGGCCTCCAGCTTCCTCACAGGTGCTCACTACCTTGGGATTGTCACGCATCAGCCTGCGCAAAACATGAAAACCAGAAACGACGGCAAGGAACAACGCTCGTCAATCTACACGAATGCTCGGTGAACTAGAGACGGCAACTCCCCAACTGACAACGATTCGCCTCAGTTTATCGAAAAATAAATCAGCCGTTCTACAGTGTTCGGTATACTACGATTGGGCGTGGATCACAGGAAAGAACACACGTGAGCAAGAAATGACCACATTGTGGTGGCCGGTACAAAACTTCCTATGTTGCTATTTTATCATTTTAAGGAGCTCAGTAGAGCTTTTTTAAATTGCTCATTCATGTAATTAATGCCATAGCACTCAAAAATTAAAAAATTAGTACATTTAAAATATTACTTTTCACAAGTAACGAATATGAAGCTTCCTATTGACTTTGAAGCATTCTTCCAACTTGGAAACCAAGTACTTTCTAAGCTGTTATTTCTGAGGTGGTCTGGCAATCATATGACAGGTACTTAAATAAGAACATAATCCTCCAATAAGAGAACGTACATTTTACCATTTATAAAATGATGGGAAGTTTTACTTACTGAAATATCCTTCAAGTTTTTCTCAAAGGAGAAATGACAGTCCTCTTTAGAAAAATCAAACTTGTATGTGTCTGCTGGTCCTGCTCCTGACACCAGGGCTTTTCTCAGTTCATCAACGTATTTTTCCTTTTCCATTGCCATGTCCTCAGCTTCATGGCAAATTTCTGATTCAGAAACTATGGGAAGCATCAATAAAAGTTGTCAAATCAAAAATTTTTCAACATGGAAAAATATTTACCTATTATTACTTCTTTATCACATGTAACAGAATTTAAGTTACATATAAAACTAACCTCTGTACCACCTATTTTTAAGTTAAATTACACTTTTCAATGAAACTAGCAATTTGAGAAATTCATCAGTCTCAGATCTCATAAGCAAATCATTAGACTCTCAGAATCCTTTCTGAATCCCCAGGTGTATTATAAATTTCCATTGAAACTACCACTTGGGGTACTTGCTCTTAGTTCACAGCCAGATAAGACATTTCCTAAGAAGACAGGAGAGCTTGGTACTTAACAATAGCATTCTTCCTTGCTTCAAATATCCAGTGGCTAATTATTTTTACCCTCACATGGGCAGACTTGAGTTAAGTCAAAGTGGAATTCACTCTTCTCATCTCCTATGTGTGCCAACAGAAAAGATGGAGGAAGTTAGGCATGAGGAAGAAATGGGAAGGGAACTAAAATGTATCGGTATCTACTCCATAGGTGACGCTACACTACAGAATTGACTTCCAGTTCTATTCTCTGGGCATCTCTAAAGCTGATATTTATACAACCATTGAGCTTTTCATTTCAGTCACTGTATTTTCAATTCTAACTAGTCTCTCTGTTTATTTTGCACACTACAAGTTTTGTTCTAGGCTTGGTTACACTTTGCATATGATCTGTTCCCCATGGGTTCCATGTGGCCATGGGGGAGATGGCGAGACCTGTCGGAAGAGGACCGCGGGTTACTATGTGCCATCTTCGGAAGTAGTTCTTGTGCGACCCAGTGGATCTTGCAGGAGTGAAGTGCTATAAGAACAAGCTTGATTCCTAAATTGCTCTCTGCCTTTCTATTCAAGATACAATCTCTTCCACAAACGCTGTCACTGCTTTGACATTATCTGAGGTTAGGCCTTACCAGTGACTGAACCAGTAGGATCCCCCTTTCTTGGATTTATAGCCTTCAAAACTTTGAGCTACATAAACCTCTCTTCTTCAGAAGTTCATTGCCACCAGAAACAGTAACCCCAGCTGAAGGATCACAAGTTCAAGTGCAAACTGGGCAATTTAGTAAACCCCTGTCTTACATGAAACACACACACACACACACACACACACACACACACACACAAATGTGGGGGGGTGGGAGGTGGCAGAGGTATCTCTGTGGTAAAGCCTAGCAAACACGGCACCACAGGTTATTATGATGGAACATAAAACAAAACAATACACCTTTCTTTAAATATCTGATACTTAAGACCCTGCTCAAATTACACATTTTTTCATTTCTGAGAGTATTATAATTTTTTTTCCATCTTTTTTTTGGAGACAGAGTCTTGCTCTGTAGCCCAAGCTGGTCCTGAACTCACTAGGAAGCCCAGGCTGGCCTTGGATTCACGGCAATCCTCTTGCCTCAGTCTCCCAAGTGCTGGGATTATACACGCATACCCCACCATGCTCGGCTTATATGATGCTGGGGAATCAAACTTGGGTACTTAGTGCTTGACTGAGAGCTTACTAGGCAAGCACTTTAACGACTGAGCCATTCCTCCAGCCCCACAGAGTATTAATTTTTATCTTTTACCTGCTAACATTTTTGTTACTCTCTTTTCTTCCTTTGTAATGTTTGATCCTGGCTCTCTCCTAGCCAGAGTAGAGGCACCTGGACAGAAGTGGTATCAAATGAAAAGTGACATGCCTTTCTTGAAGACCGGATGGGTTTTGCCAGTTCTAAACCTGTTTTGAAAGTTAACTTTTTTAAAACATGGATTTTATCCTTGAGGCAAGGAGTTCAATTTTAAACCTCACATCTATACAGAAAACAGATTTAAGGTTCTGAGTTTCGGGGAGCTTTTATTCACTTGTATCATTAAGAATTGGTATGATACTATGCTGCATCTTTGGCCAAAGAGCAGTGTGCATAAAATGATTTCATCAACAGAATACCTCTTTTGATTTATTATCCTTATATTGAGAGTTCAGCTCCCATTACTTAAGAGGCCTACAAGCTCAGCACTCAGCCCTTCTCAGGCATCATAATCATGCCACTGAGGCAATTATGTAGGCCTGGCAAGTGGTACAGGGGTAAATCCACTGACAGGCGTGGGAGGAGGCCTAAGGTTCAATCCCAGTGTTGCAAATACTAGCAATAATAATTTCACATACAATTAGTTCAGATAATTCATGAATCTACACTGAAGCTTTAGTTCTCATCTGTTTTGGTTTTCAGATACCTTTCCATATATGATATATGATATTCAAGGATATTTTTCTTACATACCCTAGCAGTAATGTATGTCCATTTACTTTTTTACTTATTTACAACTAGTGTCAAATATTATAGAATAAAAGAAAATTGTGCTAAAGAATCCCTAAAAATAAGACTTTTTTTCAGAACTTTTGTGTATATGTTATCAAATATCTGGAAACCCCACGGCAGGCAAAAGAAGAAGAAGAAGAAGGAGAAATTATCATGTATCCATACATGCTACATGATCAATTTGGTAAGTTCTGATAATGAAATATATACTTTATATTTCACAGTCTTGAACACAGCCAAGAATAAAATACCTTATATTTCTGTAAGATTTTATATCTTCTAAAACATTTTCACATGTTTTCTCTCTACAGATACTGAAAATGATTACCAATTATCTCTCTACTGATTTTTTAAATAACTTAGCTCTTCTGGAGAAATACAGAAGATAAATATTTCCTCCTTAATAAATACTCCAATATTTTGTCTTGCACTATTTCTAAAAGCTACTAACACATAAAAACAAAAAAATATTTTACAGAGAAAAAGACTATCATTTTTAAGGCAGATACAGAAGAACGTGGAGAAGAAAACACAAAATAAAGAACATACGTGTATAAAATAACTGGTTAAAAGTGCTCTAAATTTCATTACAATGAAAAAGTATGTATCTGAAAATGTTTAACAGAAGTTATTCATTCAAAAATGCTTACTGAGCATATACTTTGTGCCAGAAATCAAGAATCTTGACAGTTTCCCATCAATTAAACATACAGACAAAAAAGCCAGCCACATGGGGCTCATATTCAAGTGCTGACATCTTAGGCAACACTGTAGGAATAATCCCAAATATCCCTCTGTTCCTTCTCCTATCAATTCTGTGCTTATTATGGAATACTTAATTTCTAAGAGAGATGAAAACATACATCAAAAATCATTTTTCTACTTATACTTTCCATTTAAAAATTATGCAAAAAGGATACCAGTTTTAAAAGTGTACTTTGACATATTCCACAAAAGTGAATATGAAAATTGGACTGCCTATTACTGGCAAAACAACTTGGTCACAGTTAAATTGTGAGCTGAAAACACTTGCAGAAAGCACAGCTGTAAGCATTCATTGCTCCAAAACTTCAGTGACCAAGAATAAAAGCAATGGAAATAATTAAGTTCGTCAACAATGCAGCTGAACCATGTCATAATAAAGCATAAAAGTGAGCAGACCAACGGGACCAAAATCCAAGGACCTATTCACACATGGCTACGAGCCAAGAAGCCGTCACTGGAACATAATCTGTACATAGCTGAAGATGCAAAGAAGAGTCTTTCCTACCATGCCTATGTGTAACTTACCAAAGCCACAACATCCTAAGCTCATGCTGGAGCTCAACAGATGTGGCCTTATGGTCCCAGTAGGAACATGGATGGTTTCCTGTCATAAATTCATTTCACTGTTTCATTTATTAAAATCCTTCCACTGAGCTCAACCACATCATTTCCATATAGGTCACCAAATAAATGTATGTATGTATGTATGTATGTATACGTGTGTACATATGTCTGTATATATGTGATACTTGCCAATAAGTTAATTACTATTAATTAATAAAGCTTCATTACTCGTCAGTAAATTTAAACCAGCTCCACAGATGGGTAATACACGTCTTACTTCTGACAATAGTTCTGCAAAGGTCATACAATGGTTATTGATCACTAATCCACTCTGGAACTTTGCCATGTGAAATAAACCCTCTGTAATACTGAAATGATGGAGCCCCCATGACAACTAAATGCCTGCCCAGAACAGCCCTTAGACAGGAAGAAGTTAGTTCAGTGTGTAGGAGACTACAAGGAACCCCACATCCTTTTAATTTCACTCAAGTAAAAATAGAAAAAATATTATCCAAATTGAAGGTTACAGTAATCAAAAAGTTGAACAAGGAGGAAAATCAACAGGATAAGGTATAGGAAGGAAATCTACTCTCATGTTTCAGTTATTTAATTGTTGCAAAGTTCTTAATCATGTTATCATGTATCTGTAAAGTACAGCATTATACTTATGTAACTTGTCTTAACCAAAGAAGAAACAATGATTTAATATTTGTGCATATATTTTTGTCCTGAAAACTTAAGAAAGAAAATAGAATTGTATGATGAAAGGCAGAAAATATGTAATTTAAGCTTTGTTAGATACCTTTGAAAATAAAAATGGCTACATGGTACACTACAAAATTCTCTGCTTAAGCGTTTATTCAGTACAGGAAGTCAAAATATTAACAAACCACCAGAGAATATACAAGTCTCCTATCAAGCTTCTGTCACACAATGAATTTATGATCGGTGTCAACTACAAACAGAAACAAATTTTCACTCAAAATTATATTAACTCTGAAGTGAACAGCTTTTTTTCTTTCTAATTTTATATACTTAAGACATTCTTCAATTCTTTCAATCAAAAAGACCAGAATTCTTAAAGAACTGCCCTGGTATCTGAACTTACATATCGTCTTCACACTGAAGAGAGGACTGCCCTCTGCGACACTCTGACCATCAAGCCAGTCGCTCCAACACAGGCCCTTGGCAGCAGCAAGCACTACCCTACTTCTTTACTGTACAATAATCCGTACCTTACACTTCTTGTTTTGTCATAACAAGACAAAAATGCAAAGTACAAATTCAGTCTGACTGTCATATAACTGAATTGGTAATATTCAACACAAAAAGAATTTCACAACACACTTTCATTTTAAAGATAACAATTATAGTAAAATTTTAAAGAAACTTTTAAAAGTTGGAAGATACAGAAGGTATGTAAATGAAGAAAAATTATTATCTAAAATATTCAAAACATACCTTTAGAATCACAACGTAGCATGATTATAGAAAAATTTTAAATATTTACATAAAATATTTGAGCACTAAAACTTTGTTGCAAGAGTGAAACATAAGCCTTATGTTTTATTTAGTATCTGTCACATTTTAATACTTTAAAAATACTGACAGCATTTTGAATAAAAGACTATTAACAAAAAAGTTTTTTAAATCTTAAGTCTCTTTCATAAAACACCCCCTATATAGTTTTGAACCTTTACAAAGCTTTAGGCTATGGTTCAGTTTTGCTTTGTTACAAATACACGTCCTAGAGGGTCTCCATGCCTGCAATCCCACAAACGCTTGATGGAACTAATCCGCCAGCTTCACCTCCCAATATGTGACTGGCGGCCAGGGAGGACACAAATGTTAAGAGAACTATTTATGTTTTTGATAAAGAGACCTTTTGGAAACTCTGACCAAGTTCAAGTAGTAAGACTCACACAGTAAACAGTATTAAACAGAACATATGTTTACTTCTCCATTAAGAACAATTTCATAAAATGGCAGTAAATATTATTAGTCCTTCTATAAAAAGATCGTACAAAAATTATTCATATACTTATGGAAAAAATAATTTTTATACAAAGTTTCACAGCTATATACGTAAAACTAATAGTAATACACTCCTACCAGTTGAAAAAGCACTTTAATTTGAAGTGTCTTTGAGGACTAAAGAACAATACATTTAAATTTTACTTTTAGAAATTTTGTTTTAAATTACCTGTCCCAGTCCACGCCAACTGACCATCAGTAAGCATAATAACAAAACCAGATCCTAGTGTTTTCTCCCAAGACACTTGTAGAAAATGAATTATATAGGGTGTAGAGGAAAGATAAATTCTGTTTACTTTTCTCTCCATTTCTGGTTACCTGTAATGTAAGAATAAAATTAACATATTTACAAGAAATGTAATTATCAAAGGATGACATTTTCTGTACTAGTATCTCAATATACATTATCAAGGAAATGAGAAAATAACTAAAACCAAAAGAGTGTATAACAGAGTCAATGACTGAACTCAGTTAAATCATAGTTTTGTTCAATACTAAACCACAGGGGTTTTTTAAACTACAGTTTTTACAGATGAGAAAAGCAGAGGTCACTAAGCAGAAAATGAGTGACACAAGTAATGGGGCTAAATAAAATAATCATCTCAATGACAACACGAAGTTTAGATTTTCCTTTCCCCAAAAGTCACTAGCCTCCTTTTCTAAACGAAACAAACTGGTCCCAGGGATTTGTGTGGAAGACCTGAGAGTGAACTCAGGACTAGAATGTGATGGTAATTAGTGAGGATAAACTTGACGATGTTATCTTAGTGTCTGCCTGGAGAAAGACTGTGTAAACTTACAAAGAGGTAAGAATAAATCACAGAAAAAGAAAATCTCAAGCCAATAGTTGCTTAAACACAGTCCCAAAGCAGGAGTACCCTGAACGAGAACAAGATGGATGACTTCCGACTATCACAACACGGGAACAATACTCTTTCTTCATTTTAAAAATGTTTTTACTGAAATCATGTTATACATAAGCAGACATGCATATGTACTAACAATGTAACTCAATGAATTCTACAATTGAGCAAATCCATGTAGCACTGAGGTCAAGAGGCAGACCACTTCCATCCTCCCCCACGTTCGGACACTCTGTCTCTATCACTAACACTTCAAACAGACATTGAGTGGCGTTTCCAACGTTTTTCTTCTACCATGTGCCTGAATTAGTTCTCTCATTATATTTCAGAAATTCACCCACAGTGTCTTATATGTACAGATCAATAGGTTTAGATCAAGCACCAAAGTATTATCTTACATATGAATAGTAAAATGCATCCATTCTCCTGGTGATAGGCACTGGGTACTTCTCAGTTTTGACCACCACAAATAGTTCTGCCATTAACGTTCCTGTAAATTACTATGCATTTCTGTTGGGGTTATCCCTACCAGTAGAACTGCCAGATGAGAGGATATGCACATCTTAGGGTTAGGGGCAACACAGCCACTCATTACAAAATGGATACACCAATATACAATTGATGTATGATAATCCTAATTACTCTACATCCTTGCAAACATCTTTTATCTGTTTCATTTCAGTCATTTGGGTGAGTACGCAGCAGTGTTGCATTGTGGTTTTGATGGTCTCCACCTAGTATCAGATGCTGAACCCTTTCAATGTATTTACCGAACTTTTTCACATCCTTATTTATGAAGTCTCTATTCGATCTTGCCAATGTTTTCATTTAGTTGTCTTTTCTTTCTTTTCTTCTTTCTTTCTTTCTTTTTCTTTCTTTTTTGAGACAGTATCTCAGCCTGTATCCCAGGCTGGTCCTGAATGCACGATAGAGCCCAGGCTGGACTTGGATCATGACAATCTTCCTGTCTCAACCTCCCAAGTGCTGGGATTACAGGCATGTGCCACCACACCCAGCATATGTGGTGCTGGGGAATCGAACTCCAGTACTTAGCGCTTGACTTAGCGCTTGGTAGGCAAGCTCTTTCCTGAGCCATTCCTCCAGCCCCCAGTTGTCATTTTCTTACTGATGTTATTAATCTGTTTTATTTTCTTTTTGATTTGTTCCTTATCTTTTTCAAATACGAATTATTTTAAACATTTATGTTTTGTAACCTCTCCCACTCTTGAGTTCCTTTTTCTCTCATAATGGTGGCTTTGCATTTTTAAAAAGTTATCTTTAATGAAATATAATTTGTTAATTTATCTACATTACAGCTAGTGCTGTAAGTCCTGTTGAAGAAAACATGGGTCACTAAATGTTCCGACAGGTTATCCAAAGCTTTATAGTTATGTCCTTACACTTATATCTCCAACCTGCCTGAATAGGTCTTTCACGTCATAGGTCTGTCATTCATCTTGACAAATATATCTCAAGGCTCGTATTCAATCAATGAAAGCCTTCTTGGATTACTTGTTATTACTTGTTATTACATCATCTTATGAAATACCATGGAAAGCTGTGTTTAACTGATATTTCAACTAGTCATTGATGGTTAATGTCCTTTGTCCTAGAGAATTGTGGTCCAATCTCAATACAGCAAACTCAACAGAATATAGCCTAGAACTGTCAAAATTACATGCTAAAATGTAAAACTATATTAAAGCGGTATTCTTCAGAGTTCCTAAAAATAAATTTAAAAAAAATAATTACCTTTTCAAAAAAAGTATAGAAAACCAACTTCAAGTGCATCTATATGTTATCATAAAATACATTAATTTTCTATTCCACACTACATAATGTAGACCAAAAGAACTAAGAGTAAACATACAACGTGGGATCAGAAGGGAATCACACCTGAGACAATCACCATTGTTATCTGTTAGATACTTTTGCAATTTCACAAGAACTTTTTAGTTGCTTACAAAAATTTACATTTAATTGGTTGACACACCACAAACCTATAATTCAGCCTATTTGGGAGTCTGCAGCAGGAAGGTAGTAGTTCAAGGACAACCTGGGCAACTCAGAAAACCTTTTCTCAGAATTTTAAGAAGGCGCCACTGGTGTAGCACAGTGTGCACCCTGAGGCTTGATCTCTAACAAAGCAAAAGAAAGAGTGAGAGAAAAGGAGAAAGCAACCAAGCTCCACAGAACTACATATAAAAACACTAATCTCGCCTTTTTCCAAACAAATTATCCTTATCTGCTCATTTTCCCTTCATGTTTTTAATCTACAGACAATAATAGACATTAGTTCATATTCCATTTTAGACACTTGAAAAAGCCTTTTTTTTTCTTTATACAGGGTACAGAGTTTCACATCTACCACTTTTAGTGAGTAAATAATCCAGTTAAATATTCCAATATTCATTAACCCTTAATCTTCACTAGACTCTAATGAATATGACACAACTATAGCTGGAACTAAAGTTATCAAGGGACTAGGGGCACACATCAGCGGTTCAGTGCTTGTCTAGCATGGACAAGGCCCTTGGTATGAACCCAGGCAATGTAAGGAAAATTAAGTAACAACAAAGCTACTCTGTAAAGAAACAAAGCTAGACCATCGCAGAGATGTAAAGAAGGCTCCTGCTTCGTAATAAGCATTGCCAAGGGAGGAGCGGTTAATACTGTGTAAAGTAAGACTTTCATCTGGAGTCACCCACTGAATGACAGTTCACTACTTTCTCCATCTGAAATCAAGAGACGTGTAAGAACCAAACAATTCAGTCTTAATACTGGATCAAGCAACAAGAAACAAATTTCCAGCTCCCGCCTCCTGTACCTCATGGCTAACTGCTAAACACGTCTACTGGGAACTCTAAAAGAGATTCCAAAATAGACTTTCCACAAATACTTATCCTTGGTTGTACTCAAAATTACCTCAAATCTGTCACCCACGGATTCTACACATCTTTACTAGCAGTACCCTCCAAGACTGTGTAAACGAGGTCTGAATTCTAAAACGTATTTCTTAAAGGTCTTCTCTTAGCTAGTTATTTGTGATTATTTAAAGTGATTTTTATGTGACTTCCAACACCTCAACATATTGATTATTTTTGGAATTTGTTCCAGTTCCTCTCTTCTATTCAAAACAGAGCTTACAAAGCCCAATTTGACACTCTTTCTCATGCTCCAGAGAGAAGATTGTTGTTGCATTATAAATACTGCATTTCTGTAATTCCAAGGGAATGCCAAATTTGAGTTTATTGTCTTTTATTTTTAATGGATATGAGTGGTAATAGTGGCTCAGTGTTTTGTTTTATACTTGGTAGATATATGATTCTGTGAATTCTATGTGACTTTAATGTCAATTAGACCTAAGCTTGTCTATGCTGCTAAGTCACACCCCATTCTAAGTTTGTAGTTTTTGATATGGGTGTTTTTCTTATCTAGTATGTCTATAATCTCCCCTGGTTCTGTCACTGAAAATGTGATAGACCTTTCTTCTAAGGTTCAAATAATTTATGTAAAATGCTGAGTCTGACATTGGAAACAAGTGCTCAACAGACACCAAGCATCAGTACAGCTCTCCTCTTTCTACATACGAGTCACAAGGGTATCGGGGGAAAGTCCTTGGAGAAATTGACCTGTCAGTCTAACAGTGCTATGTTTTTAAAAAGTGAGGTGTGGGTGGGGAAGAGTATCAGCTTTGAGTCATTATCTTAAAATTATCTGAAATAAACACCTTAAATGTGCAAAAGTTTATTTTTGCTCAAGGTTTCAGTGATCTCTATCTATGGTCAGCTGATTCCATTGCTTTTAGGCATCTACAAGGGAATGACAGAGGAAAGCTGCTCACTGCACTGCACCCAAGAAGAGAGAGAAAGGCACAGAATGAAAGAAACAAAGAGTAAGAAAGCAGGAGAAAACAGCACCCAAGGACAAGATTCCATCACCTACTTCCTTCAAATGGGCTCTACTTCCTGTTCTATCACCTTCCAACAATGCCGTCAAATTATGATCTCATCGACGGAATCATCCATCTGCTGGAGTGAGAGCTTTCATGACCCCATTAGTTCCCCGAAGCCCCCTGACAAGCAAGTCCTCAACACAACGAAGCCTTTGAGAACAGATCAGACCCAAACCTTAACAGGAGGGCACAGTGGCTCTAGTCTAATCTCTAATGATTAAAAGTTCCTATTCTATGATTTGAAAGGAGTCTCTATTGGTAAAGCACTCCAGAATTTTGGCTGGATTGCTTTCCGACTTAGCAAATGTGGTATGATATATTTTATTAGTTCCAACCAAGTAACTGTATTTTTTCTAATACTAAAGTATATTTGGATTGTGAGCACTTCGTTAAATGAATCTAAAAAGTAAAAATAAAATTACAGATTTTCAAAGAAAAAGCATTATAAAAAGTTGAAACCAAGAACAAAGCACAAACCTCAAAGACAAAAAGTTATTAGGCAGAATTATTCTTTAATCACATAGTGTGAGTCTTTTCTAGAAGATACAAAAAAAATTAGAAGAATGTTTTCTTTTTATTCTCTTACTGGCAAAGGAGTGAATAAAATTGCCACATAATACATATTCACACACATATAGGCATTTCATTGAGTAAATATGTTGCCAATTAGTTATTTATAAAATCTGATTTTTAATTTGCCCACTCAATCTGAAACCATTCTTTTCTCATAAATAAAGCATCCTTTTTCTTCAATTTACAACTGAAAATTACAACAACCATTTTGTTAGTGCTTCACAAAAGGTTGGGGGGGGCAAATTACTATAAATCTCTACCCTCTGGGTGTAGAAGGATGGTTAATTATAGAGCACTAAAGTAGTACCCGCTTATATTAAAGGGCACAAGGAACCCAGAGAAAAATCCCAGAAGGAAAGAAAAAAGCCTAAAATTAAGAACATAAGACCCCACACCTAACTGATAAATTAGCAATAATTCTAATTTTTATCTAAACTTTGCTTGGAAAACCATTTAGTCTTCCCACTGAAAGACAACCCTCCCCCGCAAAAAGTAGCTCCCTCAACTAAGCATGTCAACTTCTTAAATATTCAAATTTACACGTTTGATGTCAAAATCATTGAAAAGAAGAATACAATTTTAAATATTTCTTAGTCAACTTTTCTCTACAATGATGAGACCTTCTTTTTCTCCATGTGCTGAATTCTGAAGTGCTTTACCTACCTGTGAATATGAACTTTTAGAACATCTAGTCACTATACATAACATGCCTTGTAACTCTTTGAAACTTACTGGAAAAGTGGATGTTACCCTTTTACAATACCAATATGACTGAAAATCACATGTAGTTAGAGGTTCACATGATTCGAATGGGCTCCAAATCCTAATTCAGGGAAGGGAATTTGAAGTTATACTTACAGAATAGCATTTTTTGCCTCTATAGTACTTATACACAAACACATAGAAAAGAATACACAAAGATACACACACACCCAGATTACTTTGTCTCAAACATGTCTTAAGAGCCACATCTACTGTTAGCACCATATTCGTGAAAGAAAAACATAGCACTTGGAATTTCTCTGCAACAACTGGCTTTGCTGCATCTTCTTTTCTTAAGCCATATTTGAACAAGTAACAAATATCTAATTACAGAGAAAATGTCACTTAAAACCCAACAAATATTCCAGATACTTGCGAGTCACTCAGTCCACTTTAAGAGGCTCCAATTTCAATAATATTAAAGATAAATTAGAGATCAGATTGCTTTAAAAATATCTTGGCATTAGTCACCTTGCAAATATTTCCTATTTTCTGATTAATTATAGGTACTTAGGACAAGATTAAATGTTCTTTAGAGTCTATTATTTTAGTGCACTGGGATTTGAGATGTGGATGCTACTGTGAACCACACCTAAGTACCTAACATGTCTACCACTGGCTCACATTTAACAACTTAGCATCCTTGAAACATCTTGCACCTCAGTTGCCTCAGGTATACTTCCTTTTAATGAAATCAGGGTTAATTTCCTGATGATATTCTTTTACTTACTGAGGTCATTCTCTCATTAAATAGTAAACTAAAAATAACGAAGGATCAGCCATACTAACAGAAGAAAGAATGACATGAATGTCTGTCAACATTCAGTAAGAACAAATCAGCCATCTTTGTGCTTCCCAGCCCACAAATGGGAAGAGTCCACCATAATTATTCACCCCAAGATGACTTGAACGGAATCCTCTTCAGAGGGACTGCCTCACTCGGGCCATAAGAAAGCCTGTGTTTTGCTTTTCAAGTCCACTAAAGGTCACACTGTTATCTTCACCTCTCCCAGTCTGAGCCAAGAATCCAAGACAAGCCTGCAGGTGGAAAGAGTTGGGTCCCACCCCAATTTGTACATCAGTAGCTTTATTGAGAGCTCAGAACAGTTGAGAATTGAGAAGCTTATCTTTAGTACTTTGTGTCTTTGGTACTTGGCCCCTCTCTCAGAAGAGAGAGAAGTTGTTGGCTGGTATGCAGTTGATGTGATCTACACTCCGAACAAATGCCATTCACATTTGCTTCTGAATAAACAAGACACTTTTTAAATTAGTTTACAAAGAATTGTGTATGCCCTCCTGGATGCTGATAGGAGCAGAGCAGAAGCCAACTCTTAGGTCAGCTCAACTCAGTCACAACACTGTGTCATTGATAACACCATTTTGAACGTCAGCGGCTTTTATTCCCTTCACAGTCAAGTTATGGCTCCTTTTCAAGCTGTCTGGGTTGCAGGTGCTCAAACTTCTGCAGCTCTGGCAAGAAGCTGTACTTACAGATGAGAAAGGGCTACTAAAGGCATGTTCTAATGAAGCAATTAACTTAAGTGCCCCCTTGTTGAGAAAAGTAGCTGATACCTAAAGTGAGTTCAGAATAATGATTAGCACGCAGCACAAGCTCTTAATAGTCTGCAATTACACTCCTGGTCACATTACTTTGATTGACCTTATTTAAAAAACAGGAAAGAACAAAAATGTCATTGCAAATCCAAAGTGTGGTGACACTTTTAGAAGTTTTGGCGTAGTACAAAATTCAAAGGCTGCAACATATAAAATTGCTAGATAAAAATGAAAGAAAGGTTTATGCAGTAATACCACTTCCTTGGGACAACCAGAACCCCACAAAGCAGTGTAGGAAGACTAAATGCAAATGAAAGGGTGGCTGTATATTTGTTGTCTGAGAGTACTGTTTATCTTTTGCCATTCTGTCAGTCTCTGACATTAAAGACTTTTTAAAATCAATAATTTATTCCTAGCATTTTTAGTATGAATATCATGTCCACTTATTCACTAGTGTTTATCAAAGGGCACATTAAAGACTTCTTTGAAAAAATGAGCACAAAATCAATTTATCTTTAAATTTCCAAGACAGCAGAAATATCAACAACACTTTTACAGAAAAAGATAGAAATTATCTTCATGATAGACTTTTTAAATTTCAAAGAGGAGAATTTACGGTTTTATTAAATGTCTCTCTAATCCCATCAGAATTAACTTCACTCTAATAATTTCCAAAATAACTGTGAGGTAAATGTTTGTTCAGGTTTGCCTGAGATTTTCTTATTTGAAAACTGAAAGTTTCATGAGCTGGATATCAGGACAGCTGGCCATCCTACCCTTGTAAAATACACTTGCACATGTCAACATTAACATGTTCAAAAACCTGTAACAGGCAAAAACTTGCTCAGAGAAGACACTAAACTGATTTAATGCTTCAAGAATAAGACATCAGAACTAAAGGTCTAAAAAATAAGCCCTCTCTATCATTATCAGTCTAGTCTCAACTATCTCTTATGACTGAAATGCTAGTGGCTGTCACCAAGTATCATATTACTGATCAAGGCCTTTGCTTATCTTTAGCAAACACCACCAATAGCCATGAGCTTCAGTGATTCATTTCAACTCCATTTCTTTTCTTTTACCCTAGGAAGTAGGTATCACAAAGCAATGAAATGGCCTAACGCTTGAATAAATTTTCCTAAACCATCCTTCTGTAATCCCAGCATACTGGGAGGCTGAAGCAGGAAGATTGGATGTTCCAGCCCAGGAGGATCAAGTTAAGAGATATAGCAAGACCCTGTTTCAAAATAAAAATTTTAGGAAAGGGCTATGGGGGCCCGAAGGCATAACTCAGTGATCAAAGCAGTTGCCTGGGAAGCCCAAGGCCCCAGTTTGGTCTTTAGGGACCACATAATAGCTGAATGTGGTGGTGCATGCCTGTAATCCCAGCACCCAGAGGCTGGTGCAGTAGGATTGCAATGAGTTTGAGGCCAGCCTAGGCTACGAAGAAGTTCAGAAGACCCTGCCCAAAAAGGGTAAGTCCTTTATGTCACCACTATGATCATTTACTGCTAGACGTTTAAACATTACAGTTGTGAAGTGTAACATGAAGCAACTAACTTGTATTACTTTTATTTTGAAACACCTCTTTTTAAAAAATGATAAAACATTTAAAAAGGAAGGAGGAAGGCTGAGGATGTAGCTCAGTGCAAAGGTGCTGGACTCAATCCCAGACACTGACTTTAAAAAAAAAAATTCGATCTTATCTGATATTTAGATCTAAAATGTCTTTAAAATTGGACTCAAAGTTCCAAAACCATGATTTCTTTCCAGCCCATCAAAAAGCCATTCTCAATTAAAAATAACCAGGGCAAAAAGAATGAGTGCAATTGAAATTTTTGAAACTTTCTAGCAGTATCTGAAATACAGCTTTAACAAAGCAATGGCCTTTGTCAGTAAGAACTTCTTTCACTATGATTTCTTAAGCCTCAACATTGTCCATGCTTCTCTTACGCTTTAACTTCAGAAGAAGGTACTTCCATGAAGTATCATCAGCTAAGGTCACGGACAGTCTTTCTTACTCAGAAAACATGTGTCTCAGAAATGAAAACTAGATGCACTTGTAAGGAAAAGAAACAACCTCTGCACTGTACTTTTTCTTCCACTCACAAACCTATCATTTACTTACAACTGCATTCATTCATCTTTCTCTTTATTAATGGCAAACAAAAGTATGAACGAAAAGATTGGAGCACAAGACAAAAGAGAGTTGATCTTGTAGGAGGAAAAAAAAAACCTATAACATATCCTCACAATCATTGATAGAATCTAATTCAACCATACAAAAATATTTAGGAATCATAAGAAATTGCTAATATTTAACAATGTTTAACATATAAAAATGGCGATTTCATATGGTTCAAATAAAAGTAAGAGTTGTAAGCAGCACATGAATACTTATCCTAATTGGATGACTGATTATACACTTACTTCTCAGGCTGCAATTTCTAAGTCATTTTCAACCACATCCCCAAACATATTTCAGACAACTCTAGGCAGGAGGAAGTTCCAAAGATATAAGCAAAAGATTATCTTTTGAATTCTCTTGGGTGGTACATTCTCAGATTGAACTGAAAATTCATACTTAAAATTTAAATCAAGCCCTGTTTCCTTTAGTAAGTCCGAATACCTGCATGGGCCATGCAATGCAGATCAGGTGTAACTCCACAGGAATTTACTGCATGAAGTGTGGGGACCATGGTGAAACACAGAACTAAGTGACTGGACACTGATGGCAGCCATAACTTAAGCACAAGGCAGATGGTTATCAGGAATGGTTATTAGCTGTCGGTAGCTTGCCGTTTGGATTGCTTGAGAAACTGACAAATCCCTATTTTCATACAGAAAGGCTTACTGGTTCACATTTTATTAAAATACTAAATACAGGGGTTGCAGGAATAGCACAGTGGTTACAGTATTTGCCTAGCAAGCACAAGGTTTCAATTCCCCAATACCACATAATCTGGGAGTAGTGATACAGGCCTATAACCCCAGCACTCAATTTACTGAAACAGGAGGATGGCTTTGAGATCAGGTCAGCCGAGACTCCACAGTGAGTTCAGAACCAGCCTGTACCACAGGGAAAGACCTCAAGTCAAAAATTAAATTAAATTAAAGAAAGAAAAAAATAAAATAAAACTTTAAAAATAAAAATATTAAATATGTGTAGTATAACAATATATCTGGTCTTTGCCCCTGATTCTTCACACAGTTCTACAACCATGGAAATTTTGTAATAATAACGTCCTGTTACTAATGAAGAACACTTCTAAATTTGAGTTTTTGATATTGAGGTAACTCAGGGCTGGTCCTCTAAACAGCATCAGACACAGGAGTTGGCCACCAGAAAGAGCAAATGATTGGAGGTTTGATATTTTCATTCCTACACTCCCTCACCACTGAGCTCCGTAACATCTTTTGCTGTGGTGGTGGTGGTGGTGGTGACGATGGGAATGGCAGACTGATGCTAGGTCCTTCAAGAGCGCTACATCCTCAGTCCATTTTTATTTTTCACTTTGAGACTGGTTCTCACTTGAGTTACTAGGTTGCCCAGGCTAGGCTAAATCTTGCAACCTTCCTGCCTCAGCCTCTAAGAGTGGTGGGATTACAGGCTCCATAACATCTTAAACAAAAACATTTGGAGACCTTCAAGATGCAGGCAAGGATTACACCAGTATGGGGTATGGACAACATTCAAACCTGCAGTTTTAAATAGGAAAGTTGGGATAAGCTTTATCGAAAAGATGACAGCTGAATAAGTATGTAAAAGTAGTGAAGGAGTTACCTCCATAACTGTCTAGAAAAAAGCATTCCAAGCAAGCATGCACCCAATGCACAAGCACAAAGAAGAAATGGACCCACGGTATTTAATAAACATGGTGGTGGCCACAGGGGCCAGTAAAGGTAAAGGAGAGAATGCCAAGACATAGATGGAAGAAGCAAAGGAAGACCACACTGCGTAGCATTTTGTAGCTCAAAGCAAAGACACTAGCTTTTAGCAGGAGCCAAATTAAGAGTGGGAAAAAGATTTTTATGCAAAGAAACAAGGTTCCATTCTCTTTTAATTAGCTTTAGTTTTCTCCCAACTCTCAGTCTACAGCTAAGCTGCAGAGATGGTGAAGAGAGCCCATATACACCCAGTATCCTCTAATGTACCATCTTAAATTCCCATGGTTTATTTATTAAAACTAAAAAACCAACATTGATATATTAGTAGCAACTAAACTCAGGTTTCATTTGAATTTTGTCAGTTATTCCATTAATGTCCTTTTTCTGTTCCAGAATCTATCTAACACACTGTCCTTAAAGTTCATTATATCAATAGAATTTTATACTTTTAACTTAAAAGTATTACTCTAGTGAGTACATGAAAATAAACTATAGGAAAGAAAGTTTAGGAAATAGGAATACTAATGAAAACATTTATTACCATACTCAATCAAGAAAAGATAGAGGCTACTAACAAAAATTCAAGCAAGGGCTGAATTAACGGCAAGTTGTAGGAAACTACTGAATTCTAGATATACTATAAAGGAAGCCCACAGGATTTCTAACGGATTTAATGGAATGTAAAACAAAGAGAAATAACCCTGAAGATTTAACTTGAGTAAATGGCTGTATAGGTTTGCTATCAACCAAGACAAGAAAACATGAAACAAGGCTGGGAGGAAAGCAATTCAGTTCAGAATGTATGAGGTACGTATTAAATATACAAAAAGAGACGCTAATACAAATAGCTGGTTATGTGAATCTAGAATACAGAAAGAAAAGGGAGTAGAATTACGAATGTAGAAATCTTCAGTATACAGACACTTTAGGTCAAAAGACGATGATATAACCAAAAGGAGATATAAAAGGAAAGACAACCAAAAATTATTGCAATACTTCAGCAACAAAAAGTTGAGAACTGCAGTCCAACAGAGTCAACTACAGAGGAACAATCAACAACCAAACAGGGAAGAAGTAAACTTAAGAGTATACGGTCCAAGAAATTAGATAGGAAAAATGGATGACAGAGAAGGAGGTGACCAACCGTGTAAAAGGCTTTCGTAGACTAAATACGATGAAGGATGAGAATGACCAACACAGAGATCAAGGTGACACGACTCAGGGCAACTGGAGAAGCACCGGAGCAACTAAGAGTGAGCTCAAGAAAGAACAGAGCTGGGCCTGTGGCATGGGCCTGTTATCCCAGCACTCTGGGAGGCTAAGGCAACTCAACAAAACTTATCAAAAATAAAGAATACAAAAAATCTGAGGATGTAACTGAGGGTAAAGACCCTTGGTTTACTCTCTGGTACCCTATCCCTAATTCTACCTCCTCCCCCAACCCTACCCCCCACTCTAGGCGATAGAATCTACATGAGAATCAAAGAAATCAACCAAAACCATTCATTTCTCTTTTAATGTATGGAAAGAGAAAAAAAGTAAATAATGTAAAAGGAAACCATTAGCACCCTAATTACAACTTGATAAAGCAAAAAGAGAAAATTGGAGAAAGTGACCCAGTAAGATAAAGGCAATTCAAATTCCAAAACCATTCATTGTATGCCTAATATATGCAAATCAACCATTGTTCCATTATTAGCCACCCCCCCCCCCCTTAGGGCACTTTTAACTTATTTAAGAAGAAAGCCTTGCATACAGCAATAGCAGGCACCTACTGAGTGCTTACTGTTTGCCAAACAATTGGACAGATGATTTATTTGTATTAACTTGTTTAATCTTCAGCACACTGAAGAAATCTTTGCTCCCTCTGAAATATAAAATATGTACTATTTGTATATTTACTATTTATTATTTGTATTTGATAGAATATGTAATATTTGTCATACAACCCTAGGGAAATCCAAAAACCAAAGTTAAAAATATTCTTCCAGATACAAAAAAAGACAATTATTTTGAAACAAAAGGTTTTACTGTTAGTAAGAAAACAACTGGAGGTGGTTTGAAAAGAGAACTCAGAGCAAAGATACCTGGAAGACTTTTTAAAATAATGATGTAATATCATAGCTAAACTATTTTCACGGTAGTGAAAACTAAAAGCAGGGGATTTATTTGTTTAGTAAATATGCAGCTCAACAAGGCCTGACAGTACAGGTCTAGAATAGCAGCACTTAGGGAGGCTGAGAGAGAAGGATCTTGATTTCAAGCCCACCCTGAACAACTGAGACCCAGTCTCAAAATCAAAACTAAAAACTAGGTTGTGGATTGTCATATTCCCAAAGATCACGCCACATATCAAGATGACTTTGTAATTTTATATGAATGCAATAAACACTATATATGTTCAGTGTAATCTAGTTGTTTCTGGATAACTTAAAAATAAGGAGCAAATGCTGTTCTCTACTACTCTGAACCTATACTCTAAGTTAGCAGTGGTGGTATATGCCTGCAATCCCAACTACTGGGCAAAAGCAAAGGTCTGGAGTTCAAGACCAGCCCGGGCAACATGGTGAGACACTGTCTCAAAAAAGGAATTTATGGTCCCAAATTTAATTCATAAGTATAACTAATAAATTGTGATCTATAACAACTTCAGCTTCCTGGTACTCTTCACAGGCAGCCTGAAGCACACCTTTATATATAAGTATCACTCCATTAAGGCACACCTTTATATATAAGTATCACTCCATTAAGGCATGGTGGCACATGCCTGTTTGAGCCCAACCTGGACAACTTGATGATTCAGCAAGATCCTGTCTCAAAATAAAAATCAAAAGGGCTGAAGATGTAGCTCAGTGTGGAAGGCCTGGGTTCAACCTTCAGTACCACACCCACATGTACCACCTGACATGTCACAAAGACAGAGATGATCAATCTTTACATGACAGCAAAGGCAGTTATTCTCTGTACAGACATTTACTATTCCAGAAGCAAAGTCTGATGAGCTGCACAACATAATTTCCACAATCAAATCAGGTTTATTCAATTTGAAATGTAAGGTATAATTTAAGGTAATTACAAAACAACATTAAGTTGCTTGTAGAAGGTACTACTTTATAACTTATTTTCTTCTTCCAATCTGCATTAAATTCCTCAAAGGAACAGGTTATTTTTCTTCCTCTGCTGCAATCTCATAATCTCATGAATAAAGCAGACACTCAGTATATCTTGTTAATGTGTATATTTGACAAACTCTTGACAACTCCTACAGACTCAAAAATCAAGTTATGACTGAAAACAAAATATTTATATTCAGTGGCAAACAATGCAATCATACACAGCAGAGCCCCAAATTTTATAGTCTTTATGTTGCCCTAAATATTGAAATCTCATAGCTTGGCAGAATAAAATTCAGAAACACCTCACGTGAGTTTCCTTCCCTTCTTTCCATATATACCTTTGGGACAATTAAAGAAGAAAAAGGTAACATTCTGCGAAGAAACTAGTGCTGCCTGGGGAGGGGTGGGGATTGGGGAACAAACTGCACATTTGGAGACAAAGGATTGCTATAATGTTCTGATTCACCAAAGGGAGCTGACTTTTGAACCATTCCAGGAACTACGTAAACTGAACACATCAGAGTGCCTTTTGCTCCATCTACAGAAAGTGCAGAATGAAAAATGAGATCAAATAGCACGTCACCTACTGGGGTTATCATAATCAAAGAAAGCTAAATACTCCTACTACTGGCTAAAAGAAAAAGATAGGTGGAAGGCACAGATACAGCCAAAACACTTCACCATGTGAAAAGAAAAAGTTGGCACGCAATTTCTCTTATTGCCTGATCATTTCAAAAGCCATCTCATCAATTATGCAATCCATAAAAGGCAGTTCCTTCCCACCAGCCGCCATACAAATTTCTTTCTTCTCCCCAAAGGCACTAGAAGGCACTAATCCACTAACTGCAAAAAGCTGGAGACTGGAAAGAGAAAAGTCTGCTATAGGGGAAATGATCCACTTACTCAACAAAAACTTCGGCTTCACGTGCCCTGATTATTTCTCAATATACACAGGTTTGGTTTGGTTTGGTTTGGTTTACCCGTCTTGGGGCTGGAACTCGGTTCCTTCACATTGAGCTACATTATCTAGCTCACCCTTTGGTTTTGACTTTGAGACCTGTCTCGCTAAAATGCTTAGTTGCCAAGGCTGGGCTAGATGTTTTGATTCTCCTGCCTCAGCCTGCCAGAGTGCCGGTATGACAGGCCTCCGCCCACCAGGCTTGGCTCTCACAGAGCATTTCGAAAGAGTTCCTCATTCCTAAGAATCGCTCGGGTGCCCCAGGAGAACTAAAATACGGTGAACCCAATAGGTGCGCACTCCACACGTGAGGCCAGGCAACCCGAGGACCCACAGGAAGGCCCAATAGCTCACCACTGCGTATTAAATATCATGGAACCACCACTGCGTATTAAATATCATGGGACTAAAAACAAAAGAAAATGATAAACAGGACGGAACATTACTTGCTTTTATTTAAAAAGGCCGCCGCCACTTAGGGACCCTACCTCTCAGTAACTCCACTTCCGGCCTTTCCTGAAACGCCCGCTCCCACAGATAAACGTCCGCAGCCAATGAAAGCGACAGTCACTTCCGCAGGACCGCGCGTCTTCCTGCTAAATCCCGCCTATTCCTGCACAGGGGAGCCTATCAGAGAGCCTTATTTGAGAGGCTCTGGAGGAGGTGTCCTGATTGGCCCAACCGGACTGCGGGGAGAGCGAGACGGGTAGGCGGGACATGCACGCTACTTCCGCCCTCGGCCCGGAAGGGTGATGTGGCTGGGGCATCGCTGGCCTCACTATGGTAAGGACTGGAGCGGCTGGGTCGCGGTTGGGCTTTGCGGAGGGGTAGTGAGTGGGCTGGAGGATTTCGCGGCTGCCCTGAGTGCGCAGGCCAGGCAGCATTGTCCCTAACGCGATTGTCGCGGCGCTGGGGAGGGCGGTGCACAGGTCGTGCGGCCGTATATCCTGTGCATACCGGGCTAGGGAGAACCCTGACTGACTGTCCCTGGAAGATCCCGGCGGCGCGGAGCCCGACCCCACCCGAAGAAGCTCCTTTCCTTCCTGTGTAGCAGAAACATTAGTTTGGCTTAATCTGTTGGTTACATAGGTGATCTGTGGCCAGTCACCCTTTGAGACAGAGCTCGAGTTTCTGCCACTCCCTACCCCACCCCCAGTTAATTTCTCTCGTCCTGTTTGATCCGGTGTTTCTCTTAATTTTTTTTTAACATCCTCGATTTTCTGTTTCGAATGATGTTAAAAGACATCATCCACTCAATTCTGAAGATGCTGCTTTACAAACCAGATGAATCTCTGTTGGGGCCTTAACCCGTAGTGATGTTTAGCCTTAGACGGGGCTTCCATCCTTTTATGCCTTTCTTCCGTTAGGATGTCAGGCATGTATTTGTATTATGTGTATTGTGGATTTCTTTGATAGTTTGGGCCTTTTAGAAAAGCTTGAACCCTTAAGCTGCAAGATCACAACAGAAATTTCCAGGTTGAAAAAAGGTGAAGTGAGCGTGGCCACGGGTAGATGTATGTAATCGTTGTTGGTGATAAAAATGTCCTGAGCTACATCTGAAGACATTTTATCTTGGTTAGGGAAAGTGCCAGAAGCCCCTAGACAAAACTTTCAAGATGATTTATGAAGCTTTAGTGCTAAATTCTGCTTTTATGAGAATCAGTTTAAGGATGGGATGCATGCCTAGTATCCGAACCCCAAAAGGCCAAGGATTTCTATGGTGAAAAGTTACTATTTGTGTTCCCAGAATTCGCTGCAGAGTCCCATGCAAACACGGTCCTTAGACTAAAAAAAATCCATTGTGGGGGCTGGAGGGATAGCTCAGCAGTTAGAGCACCTGCCTAGCAATAGCAAAGCTCTGATGTTCAGTTTCCCAAGTACCACATAAACCAGGCAAGGTGGCACACACCTGTAATTCCACCACTCAGGAGGCTGAGACAGAAGGATTGCTGTGAGTTCAGGTCCAGCCTGGACTGGAGAGGAAGACTCAATCTCAGAAAAAGGAAAACAAAAAAAAAAAAGAAAGAAAAGAAAAACACCACACCATTATTAATTATCATACCTGGATTTTTTGCCACCTACTTTGATTATGGTGGAGGTATAAGTTAATAGTTTTCCTGGACATACTACCTGATAAAAAGAGGTGTCATTTGTTGACACTTTTTTTTCCTCTCGTTAGGGATTGGACTTTCCATTTCAACCTCTTTTCCCATCTATCCAGGAAGGGATACACTTGCTCTTATGGGTGTCATGAGTGAGCTGTTACTTTCCCTATCCTGCCATATGCATTAGCTAAAAACAAGGCTGAGTTTAAGATAATAGACGTGTGCTGTCTTGCCATGCTTTTATTTTTCCAGCAGTGTCAGTCACAGCTTTCCTCTGTTGGCAGTTGCTGCCTAGTCTCGTTCAAAAATGTTACTTTATAGGCATTGTCTTATTTTAAGCTCACACCTGAGTGTATGTTTGCAAAGGAAGGAAGTGAAGCAGGAGAGACTGGCTTTGTTGGAGTAATTAACTTACCAGATAAGGACACCAGGACTGAAATTATTTTCTTGTTCAGCTGCTAAAGTGCTTTATCCTATTAATAGTAACCCATCAAATGTAGTTAAAATAAGCCTTAGTGATTTGGTACCCTCAAACGTCAACGTAATTGTTTTTGTGTTATCTTGGGAAGTGGGGGTTGATCCCAAGACCCTCCCATGGTTACCAGAATCTTGTGGTTGCTCAGCTCCTGTCTATAAAATGGCATGGTATTTGCATTTGGGTATACACTTGACTGGTGATGTCAGAAGAATTTGTGCTGAATACTTTCTCCTGGATATCGTCTAATTGCTGGAATTTTTTTAAGCTTCTTAGATAGGTTTTGGATTTTTTGTTTGTTTTTTGGTGTACATTTTGTTTCTTTTTTGAGACAAGGTCTTGTTCTGTTGTTGCCTGGCCTGTTCCTGGACCCTGTGGTCTTACTTGCTTCCACCTCCCAAGTCCAGATTATTGTTGTACTTACCTTCAAGTACTGTAGGAAAAAGCTTGTGCAAAAGCTTGTATGGTTTATAGGTATTACTGGCCACATTTTACCTATTAAAAAAAAAGATGAGAAATGCTTAATTGTTCTGTCCAAGATCACATTACTGATAATTAGAAAAGTTAAGATTAAAGCTTGACAGTTCTTTGTTACCTCATTCTGTGCCTTATTTACCATGCAGGAATGTCATTACTTCTACAGAAAAGTCAACAGGAAAAGCAAAGTCTGTATAAGACGGAGAGGGATTGAGGTAGAGATTATGTTTCCACAACTCTTTCCTTTTGCTTCCTCAATAAAAGTAGCATCACTAGAAAGGCAAAGGTCTTCTTAGTGTTGTAGAAGTAGTTTTGACCTCAGTAATCCAGAGAGGAATTCCATGAACTTCACTTTGAAAACCACTGCTAGGCTAATAAGAGTCTCATTAGGGTGCTGATTTTCTAGAAAAGTACTTATAAGTCTATTCACAAGTGGAAACTTCAAGGGAATTTGAGAAACCATAGATTCCAGGCCAGTAAGTTCAGACCCAGGAACATCAATTAGGGAGAAAAGCTGCAGTGAACAACCAGGTCTTATACCATGTCAGGCTCCCAGTATTCAGGTTTCCCATTACATAAGTAGCCTTTGTCTTGTCTTAATTATATCATCAGAGTACATTTTTCAATGCAGATTTGCTTTTTGTCCTTCATGATACCGTCCCTTGTCAAATCATTTTATCATGTGAAGGCATTTTCTTTATCATAGTTTTATCTTCTAATGTTTTATCTTAGTAACAATAAAATAATAAAGCAGGCTATTGCCAGTGTTGCCAGTGGAGATCGAAGTTTAGGTAGTCCTATTCCAAGCGACTCATATCCATGAAAGTTCTGGGGTAAAAGTGTAAGTAGAGAAGGTCCCTATATTTCTGAAACAGTAAGATCAAATGATCATTTAATCCAGCACCCTCATTTTCCAGTGAAACTGACAAATAAAAGTATGCATTTATCCATGTGCAGATTTATGAATTAACCAATCCAAATGTTTAGCAGCTGCCAGTACTGAAGACACAGGGTATGTGTTCCATCAGCCCCAGTCATGTGTTTTGGGCATGTGGGGGATGCGTATGTGTGTCTGTGTACTTTCTTTTCAGGCTAACATTCATTCCTGCATTTCCACGTATTTCCATTTTAAGATACAATAGTGGTTTGCAAGTAGAAGCTGATTGGAAGATGCTGACGTGACCTAGATTTGTAAATAGTAAAATGCTGGCCCACTTTTTCAATAGTGTATTATTTTTATTGTAATTGGGTCAGGAATGTCATGTCTATGTTCCTGTCTGCTCCAAAAATGCTACCGTTTTAACGTTTTAAAATTCTCTCTTTAGTTTTAAATTCTTGTTGTAAAGTGTTCGAGTTAGACTGGAAAAATTAATGTGTCAGTAACAAAGTTATTTCCAACAGAGAATGCAGTCCATATTTGAAACTTTTAAGACATTGTGATATGTAAAGACTTTATTCATTAGATAGGTTAAACAGTTTATTCTGCAGATTCTAAACCTAAGCTGCACTTAGCCAACGTGATACAATGCTAATGACAATAGTGTAGGTTTAATCAAAGTCCTTTTTGTAGATGAGTTGTGGTCACGGACCAGTCATGGAGCATCTCCTGGGTGAAGCGTGTTTAGCATATTAATCATTAATAATTAATGATTTTTTTTCTGCCTCTCAGTTTCTTTTTGTAATTTTGTATTGCTTGGATCTTTCTATTTCTGTTGTTTCAAATGGTTTCTTTTTAGGAGTTATAAGTTAAAAGTTTTGTAATGAATATTTTGATCAATTTGACTTAGTATTTTATACATCCAAAAAATTCTCCTGTGTTTAATTTTTATTCTTATATCTGTCTTGATCAGTGTCCCGTTAGTGTTCCAAAATGACTCTGTATATAAGATTTGTATCTTGATAGATAAAATATGATGTGAAAAACTTGAAATTTCTAGGGGCTGGAGGAATGGTTCAGCAGTTAAAGCGCTTGAGCAAGCGCTAAGCCAAGCGCTAAGTACCAGAGTTCAATTTCCCAGCACCACATAAGCTGGGCGTGGTGGCGCACGCCTGTAATCCCAGCACTCGGGAGGCTGGGACAGGAGGATTGCCATGAGTCCAAGGCCAACCTGGACTCTGAAGTGAATTCAGGACCAGCCTAGACCACAGAGCGAGACCCTGTCTCAAAAGAAAAAAAAAATCATGTAAAGAAATTTCTAACTTCAAATGGACATGAAAATGGAGATGGTTGATATTTCAACATTACACATAATTTCATGTTCAAAACACTAAGCTTTGCATTGATCAACCTCTATCTGTTCACTGATAAATTATTGTAGCTTCAACTGAGGGTGACCGTATGGTTGTCTGTAAACTATTATCATTATTATAAAAGACCTAACTAATGATGATTTACTGCGGAATAACTATGTAAAGTAACTGACTTGTCGAATTTGGATAAATTAACTTCTAGTTTGGGTAAATTAACATGTCAAAGTAGCAGCATTATTTCAAGCCCATTGGAAGCTTGTATTAGTTTTGTGTGTTATGATAGGTTTGCAAAGGTATAATAGAAGGGATTTGGAAGATTTTGGGGCCCTCCAGTGGCATATTTTAGAAGAATGAGAACAGCTCTGATGGTAGTGGCATAATCAAGGTACGATTGCTGCTTCCATGACCCCAAAGGTCAGAGCCTCAATTCTCATTGTATTTGGAATTGTGCTCCAGAGGTACCAGGCTACCCTGAGTTAAGGGAATATCATTGGATGCTTGTTTTCAAAAAGGACTATTTACAGGTGTGCTAGATAGAATACCTCCTTCCGCCCCAGACCGATGAATACTGAAACCTTACATGGTAAAAGACACTTTGAGAAGATTATCCTAGCTTATGAGGATGGGACAATTTAGTCATGGGGACCCATATGAGAATCCATAGGATGGATCATAGTCACAGAAATTGTGCCTTCCAAGGTCAGAGTGACCTGAAACTGTGGCCAAAGAATGCAGGTGGCCTCTAAAAACCAGAAAAAGCCCAGGAATAGATTTCTCCCCAAAATTGTCATAAGCATACCAAGCTTCTGATATCTATCAGTAGAACTGTAAGATAGTACACTTGTATTGTTCTGAACTGTTACATTTGTGATTTGTTATAGCAGAGTAGGAACCTACATTATTGCATTAGGAAGGAAAGCTTCATTTCTTCATCTTCCACAGCTCATTTAACGGACACCAGCCATCTGGATTCTATTGCAAAAGTTCTAATGTCAGTGAAAACAGAAATTTGTTTCATCATTTTACATTGCAAACTAGTAGGACCTATCATAATGTGAACAGAGAGGTTTTTTTGATCCAACAACTCAACTCCGTCCAACTACCTACACCAGTACAAGAATAAATTAATTTGACAATTGTACATTTTTAATAGTGGCACAAACTTGGAGACTAACTACCCATAATTGATGGTGTACAATAATATACTTTTATTTTTACACATGGGAAAGCAAGGCATAGGTAAGTACACATGGCCAAGGTCATAACAGTTAGGAAGGAGTAGATACAGGATTCAAACCAATCTCGTCAGCTGTGCGAGAGGCCACTGGTTAGCCTTAGCCATGACACTGCCTGGGTTATTAAGATGAAAATGAGGATGCTTCCCTTTGATGGTGGAAAACTAGTCATTTTACGTTGTTTTAAGGGAATTGTTAGAAAAATTGTATGTATAGTAGCTGCCTACTTTTAAGAAATTTTATAAATACATGTTTGCAAAGACAGAACCAGCATCTTTTTATGTGTCAGATTGCTGACAGTGATCAGTTTGTTTCTGTAAAGAATTGGAAGACAGCAGATTTTTTGTCTGTTTTATCTAGATGGTTAATATTGATCATGTACTTAAAATATAAAGACATAAAAACTCATTAGTATCTAGCAAATTAATTTAAACTGAGAGTATAGGGCATTGTGTGCCTATTTTACAATTACCATTTTATATGAATGTATAAGTTCATTACAAGTCTTTGGCCTTGCTTTTATAACACTACTATTTGCACTTTTGATTTCTGGTGTTGAAGTGTAGTCACAGCTAAAGTTATACAATGTTGTTTCTATGAGGGAAATGAAAGTCCAAAGTGTACATATAAATTCAGGATACATTAGTTTATTGTTACCTGATTTTATTTTTAAAATCACAGTCGCATAAATGAAATATCAAGTATGGATACTTCTTTACTCATCTACATTAAGATGAATCTGTGAAGCTTAAACTAAAACATTAGGCTCCTTTTCTTCCTTTAAAGTCAGCCTATTTAGCTCACCAACTGGAAAAACAAGCAATTATTTCTGTTGGGAAACCAAAACCAAGGTTAATTGACTTTTCCAAGCCATGGAAAGTGTGAAGGTAGTCCCGTCGCACTTGCCTTGTTACCCGGATCTCTCAGGGCTGGCTGTGCGAGTGCTGTAGATCTTAGGTTATTCCTAGTTGCACTCACTTACTAAATAAAAAAGTCCTAAAGATGGAATGCCAGTATGAGAGAAAAACTACTTAAAGAGCTTTGGGAAGTTATGCGCAATGACCTGATGCGGGCCTGCCTCTAAATAGATAACTGCTTTTTCACATGGAAATATTTTTTTTTTAAAAAAAACCTTGTTTTCTCATCAATTTAATTCTGTCCTTTTTTCTATCCTCTATCCTTTTCAGCTGTTCATGTCTTCAAATATTTCAGTAGTGTATTCATTCTTGGCAAAATTTCAACTTTATTTTGATAATGAATGAGTGAATTGATTTTATTGATAAAAGTCAGACTTTTAAGATAAAGAGCTGTTCTTTGTTATATAAGTAACTTGTTTTTTTAATAAGGTAGCTGGTAATTTAGTATACAGGTGCTCTACTTCTGATGGTGTTATATAATCATTAAATACATCATAAATTGAACACAGAAGCCGAAAGTGCACTTGTTACATCTAACTTACTCCAAATCGTTTCTTAGCAGCACAGTGTGCTGTAGGGTCTGAGTTCTTACCCTTCTGGTCATGATCCTGTGGCTTCCCAGAATGGCAGCTCATGGCCAGTGCTTGGCATCAGGGGAGCGTGGCATATGACCTACAAGTAGCTTGACATAAGACCCAAGCTTCTCGTGCGGTTTCTACTCAGTATATATTGTTTTTGCACCATCATAAAGCTGAAAAAATGGTTACTGTAATTGTGTTACTTACAAAAAACCATTGTAAACTGAGGTCTATAGTCTTAAAATAATATCACAATCTCTAGCACAAAATGAAGGTAATTAGCTCTCAGACTACCATTGAAAATCACAAACCTTAGACCTGAGAATTATTTGGAAATTTTAACAATTTTCTGCCATCTAACTAGTATGTGCATTCGTATAGATGCCTTAAAAGTATGAAGCTGTTGTGAATGAGGAATCCTAACTCACGCTGTCCAATGTGGGAGCATCTTCAAGGTACCTGCTTGGTACAGTAGAGCCCCAAATTCCTGGAGGTGAGAGAAGGTGCAGGTGTTAGGGACAGGTGATGCCAATCCTTCATTCTACTCCGTAGCCTGGGCCTATCACATAAGCACAAGAAACGCTTGTTTCTTCCACCTTGGTGTTCTGAAAATATCTTTGACAAGTAAATACGAATGTCCAGGGGCAAGTGAGGGTTTGTCTTGAATAAATTAAAAGAACTGTACTCAGTAGTCTAGCCTATCTTTTAAAATAGTATTTGTTAGTTTGGAATCTATGAATCTATGTAAGTCTTCTCATGTGTTAATATAGTCACTATCATTCATCATTTTTCAGTGACTATAATACTTGGTTTAGTAGTTACAGGATTGACAGGAACGTCCTTAAAACAGAGGAGGAGCAATGGTGGTACAGGGTGAGGGATTCTGTCATAGGAAGGTGTGCTTGTGCCAAACATGGGCAGAAGATCCTGACTGCCTGATGCACACAGTGGGGACAGAAATGCTTCACCGAGCATGTGATTCTTAAAACTGAAAGAATTAATCAGTTTTATCACCAATCAGGCAAACACAGATGGTATATGCAAAAAAACCCACTAAATAAAAAGACTTGATAATTTAAAAGTTCTAACAAAAATAGAACTCAGTGAATGAGTTTCACTTCCTTTATTGCCTTTTATCTTTTCCTGTGTTTTGTGACCATCTATATACTTCTCGGCTTCCTCCCTTTAATAACGTTTTCCCATTGAAAGTCTCAGTTATTTTTCTACTCAACAGGGACATCTGTTTCCTTTAACCCTGAGACTACAATTTTACATCAGTGGACAACAGATGCTAAGCATTAAGAGAAATGCTGTAGGTGACAGGCTAACATCCGTAACTTACAAACACTTCTGACCAGAGTCTGAGCACATCTAAAAGACTTTGCCATAGAAGGTTTTTTTGTTTAAATTTTAGAGTCTTTAAACCCCCAGAACAAAGTTGTATATATCCTATATTTCATACTTGTAAATGGGTTTGATTTGTAAATGGTCTCAAACACACAAGTATATACACACACTCCATGTTAATAATAGATGTGTTTTTAAGTGCCTTTTATCTTCTAGGATGAAAAAGAAACCTCAAACATAGCAAAGGTAAAAAGAGGGATGATAAGATGAACCTTTATATCCTCCGCATTTTTGTCAGGCCCAACCCTTTCCCACCACACACAGAGAAACCGTTTTGGGGGCCTGTCACGGAAGTATATTTTAAAAAGCATTCGGGGGAGGAAAAAGAAAAGGGGAGCAGTATCGTGAGTTTAGACTCTTCGGAAGGTGATGCGCACAGTTGGCACGTTTCTTTCCCAAACACCAGTACAGGAGTTTTTGCATTAGTCATAAGTCTGCTTCTGGTTCCTTGGACATACAAATTCCTCATTTTGTAGGGATTTTTCCCCCTGTGTTTCTGCCTCTACACAGAGCTTGTTCTCATCTTCCCCCATCCTAATTATGCCCTCAAAGGTTCTGTTCTGCTTTCTTCTCGAGTCTTAACCTTATGAAAACATTCCTTGCCCCAGGACAGAAGCCATCGCTGGGCCTGAGCTACCGTGTGTTGCTGTTTAGTTCTTGCCTGGCTTGAATATGAGTAGCTTGGCTTAGTGTAATCTGCTGAGTGCCCCAGTTGTCTCATCTGTAACATGGGGTCATAATAACGTCTGCTTTGGAGAGGAGGGTACATAGTGCAGCACGGGGCTCAGTCACTACGTACAGCTGTAAACCAGAGTGGAGGAACTGTACCACATCCCTTTTAAATTCCAGTTTGTGAGTCCACTCCCCTGGACATATTACTAAATGGACAGTTCTGTGTTGGCTAGGAGGGAATTTGCTTTGGATTTTATGAAGTTATTACCTAATACTCTTACTAATATATATATATATATATATATATTCCCCATATGTGACCATTGGAAGATGGGCTTTCTTGGACATTGTTTTCTAACAGATTAGCTGTTCACACTTCCATAGATACTTCATATAAAATTTAAAACTCAATTTGGTTAAAAACCAAGCATATTAAACGTTACCTTTGCTCTATCTGTTGTCTTAGTTACTGTCTTGTTGCTTGTTTCTTCATATCAGCTTTAGTCATTTCCATATAAACCTTAGAATCAGTTGTATGTTTCCAAAATAATTCGTTGGTATTAGGTTCATTGTATTCATTGTACAGAATTGCCTTCCAGCAGAAGGGCCTGCTGAGCCAGACTGTTCTTCTGACGACTCGCATGTCGTAAGCTTTTCCGTCTTTCCTTTGGTGCCAGTTCTGCACATTTCTTGTTAGGGTTATCCTTGGATATTTAGTTTTTCGTTTTAGCTACTATCATAAATGAAGTCTGTTTTCTATTAAGTCTTTCAACTGAGTTTATAGTATAGTTATGAAGGCTGTTGATGTATATATTTTAATTATATACCCAGACACCAGACTTAATTCCCTTAAGGTCTGTAAGTATTCATTTGCAGGTAATAAGTTTTCCTTTGTAAAAATTCTAGAACTCTTATTCTTTGTCTCACTGTTGGTTTCTTTAGGAAGTGCCTGTAAGCTTACAAAATGGGCATATTCTTGATACTGTGAGATTGATGCATTCCTCCTTCCTGTGTCTCATGAAAGTGTTATCTTCTGTTACATGTACCTTCTTAAAATTGTTTCATCTATTCAGGCATCTCTTCTTTGAGCTTCTGTGTGTCAGGAGCCCACAAGTTGAAAGCACCCTTTAGCAAATGCCATTACAAGGGTCACTGTGCTGTAGGAGTGAAAAAGAGAGCTCTGTGTGAAGCCCAAAAGGAGCCAGCTGGGTCCCCGGAAACTTCCGGGAAAGTGACCCAGGGAGCTGAGTTCTGAATGGAGTAAACCTTCCTTCATTCTGTTTTGACTGGAAGCCTATATGCTCCTGTGACTGAGTGTGGAAACTTAAGGTTTCTTAAGGTCACTATTCTTGTGTTAACTTTTAGGAAAAGAGGGGAAATTTTAAATAGCTTTGAGAGTCCCCAGTGAGAAGGCGCAGCAGGTGCTTTTCTTCCAGTGATGTCTAATAGCTTAGTATTTGTCGGGGCACAGAACATGATCTCTTAAATTCAAAGCATATTTATCATCAAAGTTCAAAATGGAAAGACACTTTAGTCACCGTTTAATCTTTCCTTCTAGTCTCTACCCAGCTTTGCAGACGTGAATCAGACTTGGGGAGAGGTCGCAGAGCCAGCCTCTGGCAGGGCCAGCTGACCTGACGTGCTCTGACTGTAGCCTGGGCTCCCAAGGCATCCAAGTTGGTCACAGACTGACTCAGACTGGGTCAGCTATGGTGAATATGTGACAGTTTTCAAGTTCTTCAAGCTACAATTTCTGTTGCATTTCCTGCTTTCCTTAGCCAAAGATGGGGAGAAAGATATACCACTGAGTGCTGACAGTATTTTGATTTTAAGTGTTTTCGGGCATGTCATTGTGTTTGCCTTTATAAACCAACAAAAGCATCATTCATAATATGGAATTGTCTGACATTTTTTAATCTAAGAAAGTTTTTCTCATGGTATTTTTTTTTCTCTTTTTAGTCTGCCATTTTCAACTTTCAGAGTCTGTTGACTGTAATCTTGCTGCTTATATGTACCTGTGCTTATATCCGATCCTTGGCGCCAAGCCTCCTGGACAGAAATAAAACTGGGTATGTTACTAAAGGCGCGGACGCACCCGCATTCTTTTCTTAGGACGTTGAGTATCATTTACCATAGAAGCCAGAAGACAATTTAATTCTGTCGCTAATGTCACTTGTAGTAACTCTACAATATTTCCTCCCTATTGTGAAAAATTCGGAACCTCTGTTCACAGTGTGTTACTGGCTTAGAAGATAAATTTCGGAAGTAATCTGAACCGTGACCTGAAATTTAACCTATTGGAAACATGCATGTGAGAGATTTTGTTTCACCTGCTGACGGTGGAAACAATCCAAGTTGTGTGTGCCAGTTGCAACGACTGAGCTCAGCTTCTGTGTGCATTCTCTTTCTTCTGGTCACCTTGTTCTCTGAACTCCTGCTGTACTTTTCAGTACTTTATTTTCATTAACCAGTTGTTTAGAATTCTCATATGTCTATCTAATAAAGTATTTAAGAGTTTATGTCATTAAAAACTTCCCATCAGCTGGGCCTACAAACACAAGCCTGTAATCTTAGCACTCTGGGAGGCTGAGGCAGGGAGATCTCAAGTTGGAGCCCAGCCTGGGCAACTTTGTGATGCAGTGAGTCCTTATTGTCAAAAAAAAATTGTAAAAATGGGCTGGGAAGGTTGCTTAGGGAGAAGGCTCTGGGCTCTGTCCCCCCAACAGAGAGAGAAAAAATATTTTTATTTTTCTGATATTATTTTAAAAGTTTCTTTTTAAGAGAAGTAAGTTGCATGTGGGAATGTCTGCCCCTTATTTCCTTGGGGGTGGAAATCATCCAGAACATGCTACATTGATGAAGGAGCTCTCATGGCTGCTGATCTTATAGCAGAGGTTAAGTGGTAGTATATTCCTCCTGCATAAAAGAACAAAAAAATAAAGCTTATCTCCTTCAGAATCTTAATATGTACTTTAAAAATGTTCAGCACCATTTTATTTTTATTTACGTAACTGTTTTCTGTAGAAGCAGTTTTTACAGACTCTATTACAATAACATATTTTAGTGAGAGTCATAATTAGCTTTTATTTCGTTGTATATTTCATGCTTAGATGATATCTGGACAGATTGGATACATTGAGCTCTGATTAACTTCAGTTTTTGCTATTTCAAATAATATAAAACTAATATGTGAAAAAAATTGATTACCATAGAAACTACGTAGTGTAATTATATTGGTTTTTTTGTCAATTAAAACAGTTTCTGTATTTAAGTAATAACTTAAGTAGTAAAAGTAACTTATGAGATGTTTTGGAGGTGAGTCTAAGTGGAAAAATACATTTAAAAATCCCAAGCAGCACTAAGAAACTTCCAAGTTGCCAAGTTAGGGTTCTTACTTCATATGAAAAGCTTTTAATATGCCCTCTGTCAATTTCCTAATAATGCCATGTTATTTCTAGGATAGTAGACTGGAGAGACTGTGACATGATCTTACAGTTTCTGTCTGTGTTTTGTGGAGCCCCACGCTTCACTGAGGAGCTGCAGAGACAGTCTGGCTGTGGTTGCTGCTTCTCCCTCGAGCAGAGTAGTGAGTTGTGCTCAAAGGTTCTTAGAATCGAGAAATACGCATGGCTTTGCATAAGCCTCTTCTCTTTTTTTGAGATGGGGGAATGAAATGCAATTTTAAGTAATATCTGTAGTTAATGTCACAGGAGCCTTAGCTAGGATGCTACTGCATGTGGCACATGTCCTTCTCCACAAACTTTCTGTATAGTCATTTATTTATTCCTTTCTGAGTTATTAAAGAAATAAAAGAACCTAAACACAGTCAGCCCTGTCTACTAGCCTGTTTTATGCTTAAAAATGTGTTTGGCTGTTGTCTTCTTGTTCCTACAGAAAAATTGTTTTACCTATCAGAGGTCCATCCTTTGAAATAAAATTTGTTTCTGCCCATTCCATTTGATATAAATTAAAGGATGTGTATAGAACTTAATTCAATCCATATAAATTTCCCTGAAACATAAGTATTTGTGCTTTCGTTAAGACAGTCCTAATGTAAGCAACAAATAATGTTGGTTTATCTTAATTTGTAACCATGTGTAGCACCACTTATGATTCTGGTCTGTTGTCAAGCCAACAAAATAGTGTCTATAGTGTTTTTCCTTTTTTTTTTTAGATGTCTCAGTTCATTGGTGACCCAATTATATTTTTAAAGGCTATAGTTTTTTATATCTACCAAATAAGTATCTATGTTTATATAATTAATTTGTAATAGTTCATTCATAGAATTGAATGTATTTATTCTTGTTTTTTGGAGAATTGTTAAGTGTCCTATGTAGTAAACTCATATACTTAGTTTTTCCTATACTAGGAAACTTTTTTCTTATTAATAATATAATATTTTTCTGTTCTTCTGAGTGAATGACACAAGTAAATATTATTACTGGAGTTCATGACTATATGTCACTTAAATGTAGGCCTACATTCTGTTAGAAATTTTGGGTACAATTTAAACAGTCAACCAAAATTCCATTTTTCATTTTTAAAGTTAACATTTAATCAAATAATCAAATTAGCATGTGAATTTTCTGCTTTTGAAGGTGGTAAAGCCTTAAAGTTGACTTAATTAATTAGTACAGAAGCGTTTATGAAAAACTTTGTCACTCCCAAATTAATTTAATGTGTTAACTTATGATGCCACATAAATTCCAGTTCTGCCAGTGGTGATGATGTTATTATGTCTTATTTTCTTACATAAATAATGGTGCAGCATCAAGCAAGTAGATTTCAAATTTGAAACAAAGCACTAAACATTAAAGGGACAGTATATAACTAATTTTCTCTATGACATTGACAGTATTATTTATCTTTCCCAGTCATCAATAGCCCTTTTTTTCCTTTTCATTCTTTGCAGACTATTGGGAATCTTTTGGAAGTGTGCCAGAATTGGTAAGTATTGTCCCTCTGTTTCTCCAAATCTGAAGTATCCACCAATTCGCTTACGTCATACTACCGCAAACCAAATGTCAATTTGATGTAGACGCGATCTCCCAGGGAATTCATTTGTGCTTTCCAAATGTCAAATGGTCATGCCAAATGTCAAATGGTCATGCCTCTTTGTCCTTCTGTCGCGTTATTCTCTCTCCTGAAGGCGGGCATTTTGTAAGAAATACTGTCGGTCTAAAGTGGGTAAAAGCACAGGTGGAGCCTGACTCAGTAGTTACTAGCCAGGGACAACTTATTGCCAAAACTAGAGTAGAGAGGACACAGCGAGCGAAGGGCAGAGGTCTCGCTAAGCATCCGGGGTGCTCAGGGCAGCCCCTCACAACAGCAGCATCTGGGGCACGATGTGCGTGGTGTCTGGAGTTAGGACGGCCTGGCCTGGGGGTGTAGAGATCTGCGGTTATGGACTTACCTGGCCCTGGTCATGCCCAGAAGCACAGCAGCTGCAGACTGAAGTAGCAGAAATAACGTTAAACATTTTAAAAAGAACCAGGAGGAGAAAGAGGCAAAAATAGATCCCTTGGTGGTTATTGCTGATAGTTCATTAAAGGGACAGTATGTAACTAATTTTCTGTATGACATTGACAGGATTATTTACCCGGTCATCGATAACCCTTTTTTGTCTTTTAATGGTACGTGTAAATATGCTTAAACCACACAGCTTGCCTCAGAGGCAGGTCACCCTGAAAAAAATAAGTGTCTGTATGCAGCGGACATAGCAACAGTACCTCAAGTAAGCTGCAGATAGAGAAGGTCATAAACAAGCAGTTCTGGAATTGAAAAGCTGAATTTCAATATTGTATTAGTGTTAAGGTACTCAATTATAAAGAAAATATTAAGGTATTTATTCATGTAATAAAGAGTGAATATTAAGGTATTTATTCATGAAATAAAGAAGGTATTCATGTAATACCTAATATTAAGGTATTTATTCACATAATAAAGAAAATATTAAGGTATTTATTCATGTAATAAAAAAGTTTGTTCATGTATAATCAAACAAGTGGCCCTTGTTTGATTGTAGTTATTACTTGAAGAAAAGCTAGCTGAAAGTTGAAGGCATCTTGTTCGTAGCTATCTGAACGGTGTCCTGTCGTGAGAGCGGTTTGGACGTCTAATTACAAGTCGTGCCTTCCCTTTTCTGCTTGCTTATTTACTGGTCCCGTTTTCCTCCCTGGACAGGATCCCCTAGGTTCAGTTATCCTCCCTACCAGTTACCTGAGAGCCTTAGCTTTATGTTTTGTCTGGGTAGCTCAGGAAATTCATGCTGCTGTGTTGCCCTCTCCAGCACATGCCCCTCTCTTTCCTTGACACACACAGTAGATCCACAAAGAAAGGATGCAGTTTTAATGGGAAGAGACTTAGCCAGATGCTCAGATCATGTTACACATCACATCACAGCAGTTGTCCCACATCCACTCAACAGACCCAAGCTGGGGCAAAAAATAACGTCCTTAACCAAGTTCAACCAAAGACGGTTAGCTCTACCACATGGCCATCTCTTTTAAGAAAATTAAAAACAGGAAAATGAAACCCATATGTAAATTATGGCAATCTGAGTCAGAGCATGAGGAAGAGAACTTCCTCAGAAATTAATTTTTACCAGATGGAAAACTTGGGACAGTATTAATTGCTTCCTTTAGATGTCCTAAAGACTATAGGTATCTAGCCCTAGCCAGAGTGACAAGCTTGCTTATGAAATTTACCTGAAATTTATGTGTGAGCAAGGTATTTTATGTGATGCCTTGGTGTTTTACCCCCAAAGAAGGATTTGTTCAGAATTATGACCCAGTGTATATTTCTTCATTTTAGAAGATTTTTTTACCCTAATCTCACACTTTCTAGGTTTTCCTTTAACTGGAAAGTAGTCCACTAAACATGTGTGGATTGAGCACGCACACACATACACATTCAGGGAAACACCAAATATGTGCTTTTTGTGTGTAATATGTTTTGTGTGTCCCCACTGAGAACAAAGATACATAACTCAGTAATATTAACAGTAGTGTGAGCTCAGTAAGGAAGCCTGGCACATGGAAATAACCTTGAGAATTTTAATAAGGATGGTCATGACTGGCAGTTTCCAGGGCTTCAGCAGAACTTTTTATCTTAGGATCTTAGTTACTGGGAAAGATTGAACATACTATAGAAAAATACAGTTGAGAGGTGATTAAAAACCATTTCTATTGGAGAACATCAGATACATCCCAAGACAAAAAGTTATTTCCTCCTCCATATTACGCCTGGCTCCGTATAAATTGGCACAGCCTTGCGGTTTGGAAAGAAGCTGGTGAAGATGAGTTTGAGTTAACTCGGGCACGGGGTATCCTTGTTTGCATGACGGCCTCCCAAGACATCTCATCTGAGTTGCTTGAGATCATTTTTTTTGCAGATCTCAGCACTGTGTTCTGCATTGCACTGTTTAGTATCTGAGCTTTCCACATTAGCACAGGAATGGCACTGGTAGAGTTTTCCAGGTGAGCGAAAAGGAGGTACTTTCAGAAATAATCCAGTCATGCTAGGTCCGGTCTGTGTAAAGTATATTGTGTCTAGTCCTTTGTCGTGTCCCTGCCCCTTGTTCCCTTGTGGTATGGGCCTCAGAAGGAATAATTGCATCTTGATTCTGGGGCTTTCCTACACCACGGGAGTAACTGCGTTGCCACATCCATGCTAATCACTCATGCCATAAAGGCAATTGTCTTTTCCTTTATCAGGTGAGCGAAAAAGTCCTTATGTGGCAGTGTGCTGCGTGGTGATGGCTTTCAGCGTCCTCTTCATCCAGTAGCCGTCCTTCCAACCTCAGGGCGACCGAGGACTTAACCACAGAAGACGGTGGCAAGAATGCCTAACATTCGACTTCTGTCTCTGAACGTCGAATGAGATGAATTTCCAGGCACTGTTCTCTATTTTCATGTTACTGGACCAGCGTTCTCTATAAGTAATTGAGATGTAATTATTTAATACGAAAAGAGTTCGGAAGTCTGTAAGAACTAACCTCATGTCAGCACATGTCATCATGTTGTGTCAGATGCCAATTTTTATTCAGGTATCTTTAAGTCACCATGGTGGAAAGCAAGATCAGTAAATTGCTTGTGTTCCTTTCGTTGTGATTTGAAAATGATAAATCTTCAGAGCAAGACCCTTTTTTGGACTATCTTTTTTATTAAGAAAAATGTTCTGTTTTGTGTTGCTAAGGGTTGCATTCTAATTCAATAATGTTTTCCTCCCTTCCTGTCATTAGGTTCATTAACCAAAGTACCTCTGAGCAAAGGCTGGAGTGTATTACAGGTGTTTAAAATATTTAAAGCAGACGTCTGTAGCTCTTGAGGAAGATAAGTGAGATGAGACCTGAAAGCACTACTGGGAAAGTGCTTGTACTTAGCATACGAAAGGTAGACTAGCCTGTGCCGTGGTAGCCTTTGGCGGCGCTGGTCAAATGTGGTACACATCTGCAGTGTGAATTTAGACCAGCTAGCTGTCATCTCCAAAAAAGATGACATTCCCAGAACGAACAGGGCAGAATAGAACAATCACGGAACAATATCCTGTATGTGGTCTTCATTCTTTACACTGTCGGGTCCTGAAAATGGAATACTTTAATTGCCCCAAAACAAACTAAATTTTTGTTTTTTGTTTTTAAATGCAGCACTTTAGTTTATGTTCTGCCTGTTGACTTGAACTGGAATCTTGCATAACTTTGTGGGTAATAAAAAAAATCTGATATCTGTGTACTGTGGCAGATACATCTTCGAGCTTAATAGTAGAGGAAGGTCTGGCAAATTATAGTCTCGATAAGACAAATCCTGGGAATGTGACATCTGAGTTTTACAGTAGAATACAAGTTTATGGTTAACATTTGTTAAGGTTCAACTGAAACTCAGTTACTGTGTCAGAGCTAAAAAGAAACTAAATCTTAGCTAAAAATTAAACATTTGTTACATATTGTTTACAGCCATTGAAGTCCTCATATAGGTAAAAAATGGTCTTTTTAAAGAAAAGCAACATTTTTAGAAATTTTTTGTAATCCATTAGTACTACTGTATCTATTGTTTCTGCAGAAAGCAAGCATAGAATTGGAAGTCACTGATTTTAAAAGACCACTTTAAACCATTTAGAATGAATTCTAAGAAACATCAAGTGTATTATTATGTGTTACTTAAAAAAAACTGAGAAGGCTATTGATTGTTGATGTGTTGTGTATTTTGGCATGTCTGTGGATGGTTAAAAGTGGAATGTTTTACTTTGGACAGGAAATCAGGTTATGTTAATTGTTCCTACTCCGGTTTGCCCCATGGGTTTTACGCTAGGTCAAGGATTTTCTGAGCATCTCCAAAATAGGGCTCTCTTGTCAGCATGTCCCTGCAGAGCAGACACCTTTCTGGGTCCCATTTCTGGGCGGCCATCTGTTATCCAGCTCTGCTGCTAGCTAAACTTGGCAGAAGTTTTGCCAACTTTCTGTATACTAATACCACTCTAGTATGAAAAAAAAACACCTAGAGAGTTAGTCTGAAGACATTTCTTTGCTTGGGATTTCAGAGACGTAGGTAGAAAGTAGAGGGAAAAATCATTTCTTTGGAAAATCAATGGTAACTGTTGTGCTATGTGTAGTTGCTAAACAGAACGGGATGTGGCTTATTTCTGACTAGCCAACTGCCCTTTGGGAAAGGCACAAGATCCTATGAAAAAACAGTTGACATTGACATTTTCTTTAACGTGTGGGGTTTTTGTTTTGTTTTGTTTTGTTTTTAGGATTACCCTTGAAAACTATTTTTTAGCCTACGTAGGGCAGTGTAGGTGGAATCCTGTTCTCTAGCCCACATGGCAAGGTGGGCGGACTTAAGCCCTCAGAACACTCAGATGTTGCCCTCGTGGTGGTGGGAAGGTGGTGGGTTGTTGAGGAGAATTGGAGCTCAGCTTACGCGTTGGATACGTTGCCTCTATCTCTGTCACATAGACGTGCTGTGGCACCTGAAGGAAAGGAGAGTGGACACTGGAGTTGCAGCCTCCTAAATTTAGAGCTCCTGCTGGCCTCCTTTCTGGCTCCACTCTCCTTGAATTGCCCCTCTTGGAATTGTGTCATGCTGAGATTAGTTCCTGATTGGCTTCAGCTGTGCCGGTGGCAGGGCCATGTCTGCCTGCTTTCCAGGCATTCTTAACAGATGGTCAATCAAAAGGCCACATAGTCTGTAAAATTCCCCCTGAGCCTTAAAAAGGTTGAAATTCAAGTCTGACAGCATCTTGTTAGTGGTTGTTCTGTTGTGTGGGCACAGTCCTGAACACTTTTACATGATCAACTTTAAAATTGCTTTTCATGTGGAGGGCAGTAGAAGTGTGTCATTTGTAATAGACTTCATCTTAATAACAAAACAATTGGTCTGATTTTTACCATAGGACTAAGGAGAAGCTTCAATGAATTTTCCAAGTTTACAGAGTCAAAAATGAGTAGATCTTTCCTTTGGTTAAAAAAAGGGGGGTGGGGGGTCTTAACACTTAAAATTAAACAGTTGTGTTTCAAGAGGCATTTATAGAATGCATGCGGTATATTATTGAAAATAGACACAGCTTCTTCTTTGTAGTCACAGTGTAGTAGCTGAGAGAGACAGTAATGTATACAAAATATAGTGTGTTAGAAGCTCTTGAGCTAATCCCAGGATTCTGGCAGATGAAGAAGGCGACAGTCAGTTGGGACATGCCCTTCCTTCCAGAAGAGCGATGGACGTGAAAGCCCTATGCAGAAACACAGTGCTGGGCTGCGGACATTCGGTATCCTGGGCTTATTCTACTGGCAGAGTGTTAAGACATGGCCACTAAAGGTGAACAGAGGTTGGATCTTGGAGGGTCTTGTGTTTTCCTCATTCCTGTTTACTACCTACCTCAAACTTGAAGTTGAGCATTTTCCCCTTATCTCACACAAAACTCCTTCCGGAAGAAAAGGAAATTCCCCCTTGATGTATGTGTGGATAATCTGAATGTGTCTATGCCCAGCTTATTTTGGACTAGGAGTACAGTACTGCATTCTCCAGCAACTCATGCCAGTAAGCTTACAAGTAGAGCTAACTCGCCAATGAGCTTGGGATTTTCTTGAACCTTCACAGCTCATCCTCTGTGCCAGAAGCAGCCCGGGTCGTTAGGGGACACACCTGCAAGAGGAGCGGAGTGGTGACTGTCTCCATTTCCCAGGTGCACAGAAAATACTTCCAATTAGCAGAGACATGTACTTACATCAAAGCCTTTGAGAAGTTCCTGGGTCCCAGCCAGCTGAAAACGAGAGTGGGAACCGCTGTCCACCATCCTGGTCGTTGCTCCAGTGACAGATGCTGAGAACCCACAGCCGCCTCGTGGATCTGCGCTGGGGCACTGCGCAGCTCTGTGCCTCCCTAATCAGCAAGGCGCTCCTGACTTTCAAAGGGTCACTTCGTAATTGTTACATCCACGCTGCCTTCTGGTGATTTATGTTCATTTGCCGCAAACCAATCCCCAGAGATTCTGAAATGCCACCCCAGTGTCAGAAAAAAGGAGGGAACAGGCGCATACTTCCTGTGATTGTTAGAACTGTCGAGGTAATCCCCCTAGTCTCCAGTTGGTCATGTGTCTGGTGTGCAATAAAGATCAGAATGAACGCTCGAGAGTCTCCCACTTTGGCCTGGTGGGTGGAAGTAGCTGTAGCGGTTGAGTATTTGAAGCTGTCCCCTTTCTAGGAAGGTGAGACTGGAGAAGCTGCTGTACCTTTTACCTACAAGGCTCGTGTTTCAGAAGTGTTCTGCTGCTTTTGCATTACAAAGCTGCGCATTCTGTCACAGTGCTGGTTCTTCCAAGAGCCTAAGTGGCCCCAGCGGTTTGCTTTAGGTACGAAGTCTTTAATTCCCTCGGAGGTGGTCAAAATGTGATTCCCAGTGACAGGGGTAATTATCACTGACGATTACTTTGAACCACATTCTCAACTGTGAGCCTTCAGCTGCCCAAACTTTCTGGCAGGTGGCTACCAGTTTCTGTCCAAGGCCGGAGTAGTGAAGGATCGTAGAGTCCTGTGGTTCGGCCTGTGTATACTCTTCATTGAAAAATCAGAAACCTTGTGCCTTTTTCTGGGGAGCGTGGTCTTCCTACTGTTTCCTCCCCTGAATTGAGTCAACATGGAAAAGCTTTCGGTAGACCTGTCACTGGAAAGACTGGCAAACCAAGTGAATCACAACTTTGTTATGTGGTTGGATTTAGAACTCTAAAATACTTGGCAAATGACTAGGAAAGCAGTATCTTAGTTTCCTTCAGTGTATATTGTAAACCTTCACTACTCCACTGAAGCTACCAGTTGATAAAAGACTTTATAGAAAAATCACTAAACTTCTGATTGCTATCCCAAGTCAGAATGTGGGGGTGGTGTGGAAATGTAAAGGGAGGTTACTTCACACACACTTTGTGAAGGATGAGAACTCAGGAACTACTGTTTCTGTTCTCTCCAGACACTGCTGTTCGATATTTATTTGACAGAGTAGCTTGAGATGGGGGTTAGGCGGGGCTAACAGGACTTGTTTTCCAAAATGTCCAAACATAGAATTTATCAGCTACATCCAACATATTTGATCAACTACTTATTATAGGCTAAGCACTGAAAATAATGTGCAAAGGTACTAAACTGTTTCAAAAGAAATAAGGAAATTTGAAGAATTGTAAGAAGGCGAGCATCAAAGAATATTTGTAGCACGCAAATGTTAAAGTAGTCTGTAAGATTTGACCTTGAAAATTGTGTTATGAGTATACCTCCACAATACATAGAAAGGCTTCTGAAAAGCAAAAGATAGCATTTTCCTTTTGAGCTTATTTGATACAAAGTGTTTACTCTTTGCTTTTTAACTGAAGCTCTGCACAAAATAGAGTTGTAGATCACACAGATACAGGGTAATAAAGGTGGGTGAATTTTCTGAAAGGTTAATTTTGTAAGTAGATGTTCAGATCGCTTTTCATGGGTCACTGTCATTACCTCTAAGTGAGGCAAGGGCCAAAATACAGTTATAAACTGATAATGCTGGTTGAATTTTTTCATTTTTCAATTTTTCTACCACCTATGTCTTCTCAAAGAAGTCCATTTGAATTTGATAACCCATAACAGAAAGAAATTTGACACAGAATCTGAAATGGTTCTTGGATCCCTACACTTGTCTTGAAGAACAGAAATGAAAATAGAGCCCAGGACAATCTTTGGGCCTTCCAAGAAATGGAATTTAACTTCTTAGTCATGCGCCCTAGGTAGGGTTCTGCATATCTCCTTTTCAGATCCTTCGGAGAACTGGCAAGTGCCAGTGCTAGGCCCGGGAACTCAGTGCGAAACAAATACGGTTCATGAAACCTAGGTTCCAATGAAAACCAGCTGAAAAGTTAGATTTGTGACTTTACTAGGAACTGGGATGAAACAAATGTCCAGAGGGGTTGAAATTAGGTGGTCCGAGAAGGCTGGTTTGTGAAGTTGATGACTAGGCTAAGACCAGAAGGAACAGTGTATTCCAAGGCCCAGGGACAGAAAGCTGGAGACACAAGTGGTGGATGGAGAAATTGGTGGGAAGCCAATGTGAGGAGTACATACACTGGGTGAGGCAAAGAATAGTGTTAAGTTGGAAAGAAAGGACGGGCCAAGTCAAGGAGGGCTTATGTCATCAGAAAGGCTAGCTGAATCATGGAGAGGACTTGGCCTTACACAACAGCAGGACCTGCTGTCATCTGTAAGGGTGCTGTCTGTGTATATGGAGCTGGAATCCATAGGTAGGGCAGTGTTGTGGAAAGGGAAGGTAGGCACTTCGGGATAGATTGAAACATGTCAGTCTTTGTCCTTACCTTGCCACTATTAGCATCTGGGTCTGGTGGCACAGCTCTGATGTCAGCATTCTGAAAGTCTGAGGCAGGAGGATTTCAAGTTCTCGGCCTGGGCAACATAGTGATTTAGTGAGACCTTGGCTTAAAATAAAAAAATAAAGTAGGGCTGGGAATACAACTAACTCTGATCAGAGGCCCTGGGTTCAAACTCCAGCACCACAAAAAGAAAAGAAAAATGATAAACAGCAGAAAGTGTCCTTCATCTTCTGGTCCAAGACTCAGAAAAGCTGGCGGACCCAAGGACAATAGAGCAATTTGCAGGCTAAGAAATGTGCGGCCTGACCAAGTCAACACAGGACACAGTCATCAAGTCTACCAAGATGCTTTACCTGGAGTTTTCTCCTAACAGCTCTAACCCAAGGTATGTCAAACAGAATTCTTTACCATTCCTTTTAAACCTTCTTCTCCTGAATTCCCTATTTTTTAGAAACAGTACCACTTTCATATCAAAACTTCCCAATCTAAAGCATTCTGTAATATCTTCCTGTTGCTACTCCAACCTGTCGCCTGTTTCTACTGGTTTACTACTATGGTGCCCACCCTAGGTGTATGAGTTCTATCTTAGCCAGTTGGACAGTCCCACATATTGAGTTCATAGTGTTCTATAAGCTCCTTTCCAGAACCCCCAAATGTACGAAAGGGCAGTCCTTCCAAGAGCACGGGTGGGGGGATGAATTATGGCGGGGGAGCTAGCATGCTGCTATCATTACTTAGACCAAGAAAAACACACTTAGACAAGATGAAAGATCCAATAAAAATGTGTTCTCATTCCCGATTCTAAAACTTTTAACAGCTGGGCTTTCCCATGTGGAATAATGTTACATAAATAATTCAGCCAGGAAACACAGGCTGTGAAGAAGTCCAACAAAAAAGATAGATGATTTTGGACCCTCTTGAGTGTCACACCCAGTGGAGTTACAAGGAAATCGGTGGTCACTGGGAGATCCTGGTGCGCTAGTGCTGGCCAGTGTGATCAGTGGGCTTTCAGAACCTGCTCACTCCCTGAGTCATGCATTCCCAATTCTACTACAGAAGTTTTCTTTCTCCTTAGTGTGTTAACACTCCATCCACATTTGTCATCTTTTAATTAGTCATGGAAACCCAGCAAAAAACAAAGGGCCCTCTGAAAATAAACTCATTGAGCTTTGAAACTGAAAGAAACTTTTAATTCTTACATTGAATTTCCTTTCAAAGGGACCAGATATCGCTGAGAGCAGCCTAGTATTCTTGTCCACTTAATCCCGTCAAAGCCCATGGTGCATTTCCTACTCCCACACTTCCTTCTAATGAAATGTATATCTATATACATATATAGACACAGATATGTGGCCACAGGCTTGACACAAATGCCAAAAGCATTACAAGAAAACAGACGTGAGGCTGGAAGAAAGTCAACACCGTGCTTGTTTGTATGTGAGGGGAAAGTAGGGGGAGGGAGCCAGAATCCGAATGGTAGGTGCAGAATTTGAGGGCAGCACCCCTTGTCATCCCAGGTCTGGGTTGAAAGACATCTCAACGCCTTCCCAATTGAAACCCTGCGTTTGCCTCGCATCTGTAGTGCCAGTTGCTCTCTACTGGTCCCCGCTCTTATCAGCAATTAAACATGGACAAAGAACTCTAAGAGAGTGGAGAATCGTTTTTTTCAAATATATTCTTGGAAATCTGGTGATTAGAAGTTCTATATTTGTGAAAACGTACCCAGAAGTTACCTGAGGGCTCAATTTGTTCATTCTAAAGAGTTACAGGAGGCATTCTGTGATAGAAATCAGTGGTTATCTCAGTAGGAAATATTCATGGAGTGCATATTTATTACTCTTTTCCTGACCTAGTTCTTACATTAACTTGTCTAGGAATATCATCAAGGCTAAACTCATTTGTTGGCTACACCATTGGCCAAGGAAATACCCACATTTACTAAAAAGTAGATAAAGAGGAGAAACACCAGGTGAATTACTTCTAGGCCCGTAGTTATTTCCCTACTCTCTGCCCTTCACTTTTGACTGTGGTGCTGCTGCCCCTTAGCTATGATCACTGTGGTATAGCAGACAAGAAATGCTTCTGAGGTTCCTCTCAATTACAAACCCTGCGCTCAAGACGTGAGGCCACAGCCCCTTCAGAATCACCTCAGAGACCCCTTTCCATGGAATCCTCAGGCTCATGCCTAAAAATGATTTTCTTCTCGCTACAAAACTGAAATCTATTCATTGCAGAAAACACACAAAGTACTTAAACAAAAAGTGAAAGCAAAGATTTCGATAACAATAGCAATCCAAGGGCCCACCATTAGTAAGTCATACAAAATTATTGATGTAAAAGTAATGTGGGCAACCCACCTTTCCGGTCCTCCTTCCGACTAGCAGAAGCTTTACCCTCTCTCTCCTGTCCCCTTCTGTAACTTTCCCAATAAAGCTCTCTTCACAGCCTGCCTCCTGTCTTCCATGACTTATTCTTCAAGCCTGTAAAAAAAATCTGTATTTAAGTAATGAAATAAAATAGTACATGTTAATTTTAACGTCCTTCCATATAGGAATATATTATAAGCATCTTTGTGCAATTTAATATGTCAATTTAAAGTAATAGGAATGTATTGGGGTGTACAATGCAGTGTAGTTTATATAACCAGTAGCCTGTTACTGGAATACTTAAATTGCTTCCACTTGATAAATGAGTTACTAACATGAGCATCATGGCACAACACATCAGCATCTTCTTAAGATGAATTTATGTCACACATGTACGTGAGTGGGCACCCAGATAACCACCTACATCTGCATGCACAGGTCTTTTGTACAGGATAAATTTAATACGTGACCAAAAATGTTGACCCCTTACTTCTTGATTGTTTCGGGGTAACATGGAATTATCTTCCCATTCCTTCCTATCCAAAACCTCAAGTTATCCTTCTGCAACATAAACATTTATATTTTTTAAAGCTTCAGTGTAGTAAAGGCATAGAAGGTTAAAATGAATCTCTCCTGTGACCATGAGTCCTGACCTGTTGACGTCATTGGATTAAGAAATGCCTAGCAGATCAGCAGAGCACACTCCTAGGTGTGTCTAGGTGGGTCATGGAGGCGTGGCGATGGCACTACGTGTGGCCCCTGGCTCCTTGCTCTGTAGCAGTGTCCCCCTGCTGTGTTTTCCCGCCACCGTGACCTGAGCACCTTTTCTCCTCAGGCCCTTCCACCATGATATTCTGCCTTGCCATGAGCCAGCAATGGACTACCACTATCGACAAGTCGAACCTCTGCTCCTTTGAGTTTGGGTATCGGTACCTTTACCAAAAAGGTTATGACTGATATAGTGGCCCTCACCATGAGACTTAGGATGCGGGACCTACATGAACCCGGTGGGGGGATCAGCTGCTCACATTTAAGTCCAGTTCTGTTAAACACTGCAAGACACTGAAGACGGTAAAGAAACGCACCTACAATTTTAAAGCTCCCAGTTTGGGAACATGATCTCCAGCCTGAGAAAATGAGATGGAGCATCAGGAAGTGACAGAGACTCCAGAATTGGGAGCGGGAGGCTTCAGGTCGGCCGTGTGCTGCTCAGAGGGGCACAGCAGCCAGGTGCTCCTGTGGGCATCCGTCTCGCAGCCTCGGCTTCTAGTTTTCATTAATTTCGAGTGCACTGGGGCTAGGCTGTGGGGGTTGACTTACAGAAAATTTGATAGAATTGATAAGTTTTATATTCCACAAAATGGAGTGTTGACACAATCATTAAGTTTATGCGATGAAGTAAACTTTTACATAAAATGATGAGTGATTAAATCGTGTCACAAAATACTTTTGGAACTGCAGTTCCTTAGCACACACATTATTGTGTGTGTGTGTGTGTGTGTGTGTATGTGTACACACGTTCACAAGAAAAGAAAAACTGTAAACATGCCAATATGTGAATAATAATTTCATCTAGGAAATGTGGTAATAGTGGATTTGTTGTTCTTTTAGTTTTTAAATCGATTTGCTTAGGGTAAAAAAATATAATACACAGGAATTATGTACATTTGAATTTCACACTTTTTTATTTGTTTAATCGTTTCAGATTTATTGCAAATGGATTTACAGGGTTTTTTCCCCTTTTTGGCTCATTCCCATGAGAATATTAAAAGTCTGTCATTCTCTCTCTGAATCTGCTGCTGTTTCCTTTTCTTCATCTCTCTCCCACATTCAGATTTTTCCCATGAATAAAAAGTCTTTAAAGGGGGATCTCCTCATTTGCTTTTAGAGATCCAGAATATGAACAGTGTTTAGTAAACTTCCATCTATCGTGTAAATTCTTAATTCTTTGAAGAAGCCCAAATGCACTGGATTTACCCCCTGATGCCCTAACTTCAAGCACTTGCAACCATCAAGGAAAGCAAATCATTTCCGTTTAAAACTGACAAGAAACAGACTCTGTTATCTTCAAAATATATGCATTAAGAATTGTCTGCCAAGCCTTTTGTGTAAAGGCAAAAGATAATAAACTTAAAATGTATATACTAGTCAATGAAAGTTTTACGTATACCACAAAGTAAGTATGATTCAATTTCCAGAAATAAATGCCTTGCATTAAATGTGTAATTAATGCCACGTAAATTTGTTTTTTTTTTTTTTCGTTTTTTGGCATGATGAAACCCAATACTCTTTTGTCTATCTTCAATGAAATAAAAATGCATCTATCAGGATTATATGACACAAAGTTTTCAACTTTATACATTTCTTTGATTTTCTGGTTTACAACAATAATGGCAAACATGTCTCCATACACTTCACGTATTTTATAAAATATGGGGGAATCTGGCATTTATTATACCATCTAGTTATGTAGAGACTTTCAAAAATTGAAGTGTGTCCAAGAGCCATACCAAAAATAAAAGAAGAAGAAGAAAAGAAAAAGAAAAAGAAAAGAGAAACAACTAGCAAGAAAATAGTAAATCTGTGCAGGCATAGATTTCGAAGTATTTAGGTCTTGAACATTTAGAAATGTTTTTTTTAACCATACTAATTACGAAGACAAAGTTAATGAAAGATGTGCTCAAGAAGCATATTATGTAAGATTGAGACCTGTCAACTGAAATCTTGCTTTTCCTGTAATGATTTAGCTCATACTTCTCCACCAGTTCTCAGCATGTCAGAGGGATGTTTAAACACAAGTGAGTGGGTGATGGACAAAAGCCATCAATGGGGTAACAATTTATTAATTTACAGGCATTTATAGATTTTGGTGAACACAATTCATTGGTTAGAGCTTCTGATCCTTCCTTTTGAATCGTAGCCTACTCACCTGCCCTGTTCTTCAGATGCTGTGTGTGATCGTCGGAACCATTGACAGTGTCTTGGTTACCTTGTCGTTGCTGTGACACAATAGATGATATGTGCAGATAAGCCCACAGTTTCAGAATATCACAGTCAATGCATGGGCAGCTGGCAATGTTGGGAGCACCTGGTGGAGGCAGAGGTGGAGGCAGCTCCTCACTGTGTTGCAGAAAGAAAGCCAAGTTCTTGAGGAAGGAGGACGTAGAAGATACCTCCCTTCCAGGACCTGTCCCAATGTTCCACCCCTTCCAGGTGTGAGCCCTTAGTTTCCCCACATTCTTGTAATCGATAATCTACCACTTGCCTGTCTTCCACCTATAATCCATGCATGCCCATAATCCACCCCTCCAGACCAGCCCCATCTCCCAACAGCACATGGTTCTATAGATAATCTGTAACATCCAAATACATGTGACTTTTGGGGAATATTCCAGATTTACACCACGTTACACAATCTTCAAGGCATAAAATGAATGCCCTGCATATGGAATACAGAAATCCTCTACATCCTGCCACCAGAACCGTGGACCTATTGGCTATTGGCCCTGGCATCTCCACTGTTGGCAGGGTTAGTCTCTGCTTGTCTTTATTCTCCACTTCCAGTTAGACATATGGGCTGATTCAGGCAACTCTCCTGTTTGCAAATAACATACCGAGCCTCACCAAACTAAACAGAAGATATACTTACAAGAAGAATATGTTACTTCATACAACAGCTCAGAAGGCCTCAAACCAGGTAGGGGAATCAGACACGATCATAGGGAAGCTGGGGTCACTGCTGCATGCCAGACTGGCCCTGGACTTTGTCACTGGCCCTCTGTATCTTGTCCCTGAATGTGGAATTTGCAGGTGAAATAAATCCCACTCTGTCTCTGTTCCCATGTATCAAGGGCCACAAAGTAAGAGTCCCAAGATGAAGGGCAGCAGTCAATGACTGCCATGTGAGGGCTGTAAAACAAAACCACCTCCAAGTCAGTGATTTACTTAAAATAGCAGTAGTAACTTATGTCAGCAGATCAGACGGCAGATTGGGAGTTGGCATATCAAACCCGTGCTTGGCCAAAAGCTGCAGGGTGCATCCAATCTGAACGTCTGTCTCTCACTCTCACTGGATCTGGGATCGCCTGGCATACTCACAGTGGGGGCAGCAGCTCGGCATAGAAAGCCGCCACAGGTAAGGACACTTCACATCTCCTCAGCGTCACACCTCTTCACATTCTGACCGGCAAAGGCAAGTCAGGTGACAATCCCAAAGCCATATGGAAAGCCTTTTGCCTCTCATAATCAGAGCTAGGAAGTCATACATGGCACACTTCCTGGACACAGGATGAGACGAAAAAGACAGACTAATATTTTAATATTTAAATGTATTCTAATGACAATTCTTTGTTGGTCAAGTTCAGATCTTTTGATAAGGTCCAGATTCCCAAAGATGAGCATTGCTGGCCTTTCTATGAAGGACTGAGGGCCTTATTTATCTTCCAACACGCCCTCCTATAAATAAAAGTGCTTAGAATGCTCAGCATCTGCCAAAGAACAAATCCAAAGCACTTGATCGTAGAATTTTCCACCCCCCAGTGTATCCAGGTAGATAGTAATGGAGGCATACATCTGAGGAGTGGAATTAACCAGAATAGAGGTGGAGAGATACAGATGCGGGCTAAGGAACAGAGGGAAAGGAAATGCCACTCCTTCCCAAACAATGGTCATGAAATTAGCACACTCCTAAGACTGCCGTCCTGACTCTATCCAGAGCCAACGTACTTTGTTCTTATCCTTGTATTATAGATCTAAAGGAAGCCAAATATATGTGAAAATGAACAACAATCCTGTTGATGAAATGTCCAGTGTCCGGCAAGTATACTCCTGGGAGCAACGATGAAATTCCTTCAAAATGCACCGTGGAAAGGAGTTTCCCACTACCACTTTTATTTTCTCTCAAGATGTTTAACAGTCGTTACATTGACTCCTCTATAGGAACAAAGAGAGAACTTTGGGGCAAATGTTGCCTGGCTGCACCCCTGGTCTCTTAACTGGTGTCAGCTTTCTAAGTGTGACTTCAAACCCAGCTGTGTGCCGGGCACACAGTAAGCATGAGTGGCTTGATATAGTGCAGGTGGGAAAGTCAAGACATGAACGTGAGCTGGCCCCTGGGTACCCGTTACTGCTGCACACCCTTCCAAAGTCCCGGCTGGGCTGGTGTGCACTCTGCCCCGTGAAGAGAGGGGGCCCCTGTTGCTCTGCTCTTCTTCACATCATGTTGGGAAAAATAAATATTCTCGGCTCAGCTTCCAAACAAGCAGTTCACTGTTTAGGACAACAATAGGGGATGCTACCTGATGAGCACCTGGAGGCAGAGTCCAAATTCCCACGGGAAAGCGACTTCAGAACCAGCCTCTCTCACTACCCCCATCACAGCTACCCCAATTCCCGCCAGGACCAGCCTGCTTCAGCCTGGTGAAACAAATTCAAATCCAATTCACTGGCAAGTGCATGCTAGATTTAGAGATGGGCCATTTATAGTCCCAGTGATATGGCAAAAGAGACTCCAAGAGGGCTCAATTTTTATATTAGTTGCTACTGCTACTGGTGGCCACACGACGCACTGATCTCTCTAGTTAGGATGCTGCAGGGTGGCTCATGTCACCAAGTGTCCACCATTGACTTTGCACGGTTCCGAAACAGTATATCAAGCAGCTTCTAATGCTGCCTTCACACTCAGCTACATCCTCAGCCTACTTTTGTTTTTATTTTTTGAGACAAGGTCTCACAAGTTTACTAAGTTTCCCAGATCGAGCTCTAACTTGCAGCGCTCCTACCCAGCTTCTCCCAGGCCTCCACCCCACAGAGTGCTACGCAGGCCACCACATTTTTTTCCTCCAGGTATTTAAAATCTGTTTTGGAGACACAGTAAATGCTGGAGTAAGAGTAGTTAAAATTCATTAATGGAAGTGTTCAAGTGAGCTAATTGTGAAAACCTTAGAAAGCTTTCCACCTGCTTTTTCACTCTTTTTCTTCCCTCTCACTTCTCTCTCCACCTTTTTCTTCACAGCTGAACTCTGTTCCTGTTGCTTAAAAGTAAAATGATTATATCAAACATACCACCCTTGGGAAAGATGGATACGAAAGCTGCAATTACCTCAGAGACTCTTACAGTTATCCAGTATCATTTTATACCCACCAGAAACTCAAAGAACCACTCATCGTCAAGTGCTTTTCCTAATAACACCCTCCACTTATACAAGGAACTATCTGAATGTTTTCTGTCTTCTTACTAGAATAGGACAACGAAATAGAGCTAAGCAGGGTACTTTTAAATATGTACTGAAAACTCCACGAGGCTTCCCTGAATAGACATCTACCTCTGCTTGAAAAGTTCTAATTAATGCTTCTCATTTCTCAAGCACTTTGTATCTGTTCAAGTTCTTTCACAGGAAAGTTCCTGAAGATCCCTCACAGTATTCAGATGTTCCTACATAAGTCGTAGGTCGTTATTCTCCACGTGAAGGAGAGTCAAAAGTTGCGCATGATTTCTGCCATCTTGCCTTGAAAATCTGCCCACTTCCTTCCCACGTGGTTTTTTGATATAATAGACGGGCAGAAGCCATTTAATTCTGCCACACTTAGAGTTTCATCACATTAGCGGTAATTAAGATCAGAGAAGCGGTTCAATCGCTTGTCCTCTTATCCTCTCCTCCTGGGTGGATGCCTAATTAAAGTGTGTTCCGTAAGAGAAATGATGAGGGAAGAAAGCTTTATCAAGTCTTTTGATGGCGGATGAAATCAAAGAATTTTATAGAGATCTCTGATCACAGGGAATATTTGAGCTCTCCCAGTGCCAGACACTGTGCTGAACGTCTCCAGTGTACCATTTCTTAATCCTGGAAATCACCTTGGTGATTGGTGTGGTTGCTATTCTGGTTTATAGAAGAGGAAAGTGAAGCTTAGTAACTGAAGTAACTTATTCATGCTCAGTTAAAGAGAGGATGAGAGGGGTGGGTGCTGGAATCCATATCTGTCTAACACCAAACCTGTGTTCCTGGCTCTTAATTCCAGCCTCCACAACATGTGCTGTTATTGTTAAATTGTGGTCCTTAGAGATACAGATAATTCTTTAAGGTAACAGGAGGGAGGGAGCCATACCATTCTTTAAATCATGCATAATGCTTACGTCTTAGTCCATTTTGTGGTGTTAAAACAGAACACCTGAAATTGAATAATTTATAATGAACACAAAATATAAAATATCCTGGGTTAAGGGTGTTGGGAAGTCAAGGATTGGGAGAAAGAAATATCTGATAACGGACTTCCTGCCGCCTCATCCCAGGGGAGAAGAAGAGGTACTGAAGACAGAATGAGTGACAGATGCTGGGGAGAAGAGGCAGAGAGGGGGTGCTAAGCACAGCCTCAAGCTGTTTCTTACAGGGAGCGCTAATCCCTTCAGGAGGGTGGTGGCACCCTAGTGACCTAAACACCTCCCCCTGGGCCCCACCTCCCAACACTATCGCATTTCCAATTACTGCTTCTAGGGACCCATTCAAACCGTGGAAACTTCCCTTAAAGAAAGCGCTTCACTCTTAGAAAATGTTTGAAAATCACTCATCAACCCACTCCTCTCGTTTTGCCTGAGATCCCAGTGTATTTCAGAATTGTCATCTGAAACCGGACTGGAAGCATCCTGGTCTTTCTATTTTTTTTTCATTATGCTATTCCAGATCACAGTAACTCCATTAGATGGGATAAGTTTAATTTTAGATTCAAAAAACTATTCTTATTTTTTATTAATTTAGTATATTGACTCAAATAACTGAGTTGTCCTGAATAACTCAGAGAATTCAGCTGTGGCTTGAGTCAGCATTGTTAACAGATCTCCAGTTATTTTTAAGTAACTTCCCTCGATTTGTTCTCCCTATTTTTTTCTTTTTTTGCCTCGTGCCTCCACTTTTAACCACAGCATTCATGGAGACAGCAATGCCAGATTTTGCCCCTCACCATATAGTGCAGAATAAGAATGCCTCTTTCTTAGCATCTCGTGAAGCATAGGGAAATTGCTTCTAATGAATTTCCCAGCAAAATAAAACTCATCTTTTATTGACTAGATTAAGGGCAACTATTCCTATCTGAACTAATAACTAAAACTAAGAAAAATCTGATACTTGGATTAGTCTAAGTTTTCCAGATCACAAGGATATGATCAGTGGAAGAAGGTAAATTCCTCAACGAAAATGCCATATGGATTTGCCAGGAAAAAAAGACATCAATGCTAGAAATGATAACTGTCTTAGTTACTTTTTTGTTGGGGGACAGAATACCCAGCATCCACAATTGGGGGAGGAAAGAATGATTTTTTTAGCTCACAGTCTCAGAAGATCTCAGCCCACTCAGGGTGGCTGGCAATGGTGGAAGCCCACGGAGGATACCCAGCCAGAGGAAAGCTGTTTAGGGCTGTGGGGACAAGGAATGGAGTGAACGGGGAAGGGCAGAGCTAGCACACACCCCCCCCAGGTCAGGCCCCGGAGGTGTAGTCCTTCTGGGTGAAGCCCCAAGTACCCGTCCCTACCAGCCAGGCCCCACCTTTTAACAGCACATTCCACAACATTCAAGTACATGGGGCTCTTGGGGGACACTCCAGATCCAAACTATACCAACGCTCGTTGATTCTACCACATCCAAGAAGAGTATACTCTACACCAGCAGTGCCCAACCTTCCTGGCCCCAGAGGTGGTTTCATAGAAGATGATTTTCTGAGACAGGGAAGAGGCAGGGCAAGTGTGGAGATATGACCTCAACTCAACCTCGGGTAATCAGGCGCTAGGTTCTCTCAAGCAGTATGCAATCCTGATCCAGCATGCGCAGTTCACAATAAGGCTCACAGGCTCCCAAGAATTTAGTGCTATTCAGACCTGATGGGAGGCAGGGCTCATAATAATCAAGGGTGAAAATTGCCATAAATACAAACAAAGCTTCACAGCTGGCCTGCCACTTGCCTGGTGCTGTGCGGCCTGGTTCCTGATTGGCTACAGACTAGTATCAGTCCATGGCCCCGGGGTTGGGGACCCTGCTCCAGAAGAGGCTGAAGTTGTAGCAGCTAAATAAACCAGCGTATCAAAGGCAGGACATTTTAGGAGTAACCAGAGTGAGTGGGAGAGCTTGCAGCCACCCAGCAAGCGAGAAGCCTCTCAGTAGAGCATAAACCATGAGGCGCCAGCTAAGCCGGAGAGAAAGAGAGACGGTATGCCTCAAACTGGGCAGGAGAAAGGCATGTAGGGACCCCCAGTGCAGCAAAGGGACTGACCAGCCACAGTGAGAGGCTGAATTTGGCCCAGGACAGATTTTTATGCGACCTGCAGCTCAGAAGGGTATTAATATTTTTCAGTGTGTCGAACATCAAAAAATAATTTCAAGACTAGAACATTGCATGAAGTTTAAAAACTGATCAAAATACAGTCCCAGCCATTTGTCTACATATTGTCTGCGACTGCTTTTGAAATATTTACTGTCTGGTACTTGATAGAAAGACTTTGGCAACCCTCATATAGAACACTAGTGCTCGAGGTGCCATCCCCAGAGAATAGCACCCTTACCATCTGGAAACTTGTTGGAATCGCTAAGTCTTGAGCCCTCTCCAGCCTGTTAAATCAGACACTCTGGAAGGGGAGCCCAGGAACCTGTGTTCTGCAAGGCTCTCAGGTAATGCAGATTCAGGCTACCATTTGAGAAGTGCTGGTATAGAGATTACAATGCCAGTGAGAGAAACAATAGAATGCATTTTCTGATTCAGGAGCCAAATCATGGATTTTAACAAAAATAAAAATAGCTATACTAGTACTTGCGATGTTTATGACATACTTAAGTTGTGTCAGACATTGTACTTTGTATTCATGATCTCGTTAAAACCTCCAAAAAGTCTACAAAATAAGATCCTGTTATTCCGCACCCCCCCCCCTTTTTTGTAGCCAAATGAGCCAAGGCTTTACTAGAGTAAGTGGTGTGTCAGTGTTCAAAAGTGGTGGCTTCAGGGAGAGACCTAGTAGATTTAACAGTGGCATCAGGCTTGTTCCTGTCATATACCTCCTGCTATGGTTTGGATCTTGAGTGTCCCCCAAAAGCCTCATGGATGTGAAACTGTGTGTTACTGTGAGGCAGAGCTTGGCTGGAAGGGGCAGATATTTGGGGTTTGACCTGGGGGAATTGTATCAATTTGTTGACATCGGGGGTTACCCAGGGCAGAACTTTCAGCTGTTGTTAACTTGTTGACTAGGGAATAAGGGTGCGGCACCCATCTTGGGGGTGCCAACTAGCAGCCTGAATTTACCAAAGGAAGGAAGAACAAGATGCTGCAGCTTTGTCGCGGGAAGCGCTAGCCATTGCCCGAGTCCACAGTGTGGCTTCTGTCTGCAGTGGGGTGAGCCGCTCTACAGCCTTGTCTCCACCACGTGCCTTCCCCATTGCGGGCTGCCCTACTAGTGGACTTGTGAGAGAGAGACCTGCTGAAACCATGAGGTAAATAAATCTTTCCTCCCTTAAATTTTGTATGTCAGCAACAAGATAGAGTAACTAAAAATCCTCCAAATTCTATGGGGGAGATAAAAGGACATTTGCTAAGAAAATAAAGCAACACATGAAAGACATGAGTGTCATCAGTGTTGACTCAGTCGAATAAAATTACACAAAATAACTCCTCTTTATCTTCAGTTTCTTGAGGAATTTCCATAGTGGTTTTACTAGTTTGATCTCTTCTGGGTTTCTTTCCAAGAGAGTTAAAGGTAACATAACAGAGAAACTTAGGTTTATAGCAGCACACCTCCTGATAGCTAAATCTTGTAAGCAGGCTGTATGTCTATCAATAGATGAATGGGTTAACAAAATGTGGTACGTATGCATGCTGTCTTTTCTCCAGTGAATATTTTTGACCCCTTCGTCGACGATCAGGTGACTAAGGGTGTTCGGATTTGTTTCAGCATCATCAATTTGCTCTTGAATGAAAATGGGGTCATCATTTAATAATGCTTAGTGAAATGGACCAAACACAAAAGAGGGACTATACACGGGTGGCCCTCTTATAAGTTCCACAAAAATAATGGCATAGAAAGGCCCCAAAATGAGTGACAGGGTAGAAAGAGGGCAGTGGTCAGCTAGGTAAGGGGTGAACCTCTGAAAAAGGGGCAGGCATAGATGGTCCTTGATTCCCCAAACCCCACTTCTCTAAGGTGTTATAGAATTTAAAATTCATGCATGTACATACAAGTAAACAAACAAACAAAAAAAAACCTTAGGCAAGAAGATAGTTTAAATTGCATCCATAATACAATTTTTAAATTTCTGAATTATGTGTCCTTCAATGTATTGAAGTCAGAGATTTGCTTGAATTTTTCTTGATTATTGTGTATACTTTTTGATTCACATGTTTTTAAGTTATTATGCCTTCTTCCTGTTCAACATTGTTCAAATTATGACTTTCGATTAATAAAGCATGATTTCAAACAAGAAAGATAAACCTGAATGATCTGTAGGAAAATGGATGTGCCTTGAGACTATTACACTTAGCATAATAAAGCAAACAAAGAAGATTAAATATTTCATAGTTTTTTAATATGAGAAATCCAAGGGAGAAATGAGTAAAAGTGAAAAATAAAAGAGTTAAGGGGAAGGGAGGCAAAAATGATCAAGAGGCACCACGTAGAGGCACCGAGTGCCTACGCTGAAGGCAATTAGTGTATATAATGAGAACACACCGTTGTGGTTTGATCTGGATGGTTCTCCAAAGACCTCATGTGTTTGGATATAGTGGGGTACCCACAGAACCATGTGCAATTGAGAAGCGGAGCCTGGTTGGAAGGGGCAAACGCTTAGGCTGGACCTGGAGGATTGTGTCAATTTATTGAGATTGGGGGACACCAAGAACAGAGCTTTCAGGTATGTGTTATTGACTTCTGAGCCAGGAATCGAGGGAAGAGCACACGCTATGGGTGTGGGTGGCCCAATGGGCAGCTTGAACCAAGTAAATAAAGATGAGACATTGTTATAGTTTTTCCTGAGAAAACTGTAGCCTTCACCTTAGTCCCTAGATGTGAATTTGCTCCTCACTCACTTGGCGTTCTTTCTGCCATGGTGCAAAAAACTTTCCTCCAACAAAACCTCTGCCATGTGTTTTCTCTTATTTGGCTGCCCATGGATGGACTATTGTGAGACCTCCTGAAACTGTGAGCCAAAATAAATCTTTCCTTTCTTAAATTGTGGATGTGGGGTATTTTGTCCCAGCAAAGAATAACTAAATACCAATAAAAAGGATACTTTTGAAGAAAAATTAGCTCCTTTCTGTTCTTTCCTGGGATATTAGTGGCAATGACACTGGAAACATGGCCTTTCCTTGAGTAGATTTATAGTCTGGACTGGTCCTGAACTCATTAAGGATAAATCATGGGAATCCTTCTGCCTCAGCCTCCCAAGTGCTAGGATTATAGGTATGCACCAGCATACCCAGCTATTATGTAGCGCTAGGGCATTGAACCCAGGGCCTCAAACTTCCTAGGCAGGTGCTCAAATCACCGAGCTACATCTCAGCTCCTCATGTAAATTTTAAAAGTAGGATTTCATTCCTTCTTTTATTTCTCAGATTACAGAAGATATTTTACTCTTTGTTTACTGTGGGTTGAATGCTCCTAACCAGAAATGTAAGTCTGAGATGCTCCCAAAATCTGGAACTTTCTGAGCACCAATGTGAGGTCACAAGAGAGAAAATGCTTGCTGGCCTCATGTAAGGGGTCATCGGTTAAGGCAGGCATACTGTATTAGTTTGGGTTCTTTCGAAGACAGAATTTACAGATTTTATAACAAAAGGATCTATTAGGAAGGCTTACAAGTCCAAGGATAGAGATGGTCCAAGATGGCTGCTCAGTCATGAAGTAGATCTCCTGTTGGGACTGCAGGACAGCTGGTGAGGTGAGAGTCTGCTGCAGATCTCGGTTGTTCCAAGAACAATGGTGAAGACTAGAGCCTGATGATCGGCGACTGAAGAGCAGCGACGGGCCGACAGGCACAAGTCGAGCCTGGAGAGAATCTGAGCTGAAGAAATGCAGCCTGTTAACAAGTCAGTGTCTGTAGACAGTAGCGAAGGCGAGAGCTTTTTCAGAGGAAGAAGCTGTGACCATCTTCCCTCTTCCTTCCTTTTAAACTCTTGTAGTTCCAGTTGGTCCTGCCACATATGGGTGGGTGTTCTTCTCTCATTGGCCAGCCCACGAATCACTCACACTCTAATCCAGACAGGTTCTTGATTCCCAATCTAGGCGTGGTTCACAAACCCTAATCCAGGTGCAGTTCCTGATCCCCTCAGGTCGACATAATCCCTTCAATGGTCTCACACATCAAAGATGATGAAGGTGTGGGATGTGTACAAGCCCGTGCTCCAAGTATGGCTGAGCAGGAAGAGTGGGACTCATGGGATGAGGGTGGTGAGAACAGGGAGGAGGAAACGGATACCAGGAGCAGGAAAATCAGGGAAACAAAACAAAAGATGCTCTGAGTGTAGCAGGATGCCAAATCTTGGCCAGAGAAACCCAATAGCAGGGATATGACCTTTTTATTCTAGAAAAACAAAACCATGTTGAGATGGGAATGACACTGGAAAGGCACAGTTCAAGTTCCAGACAATGTTTCCCACATGGCACACATGTCATTCATACCCTTTACAGGTTTCCAGTTGACTCACATTTCTGGTTTCACTCACAAACGTTAGGAATTAAAGCCCCGAAACCATGCTGGAATGCATCAGAAGAAGTATAAAAGTTAAATACATTTGAGATAGAATAGAGATGTACTAAGGGTTGTCATTAACTTCTAAAAGGAAAATCCTGTATTTAATCTAGGTAGCTATTATCGACCTATGAAGCCAAGGAAACCTCAGGGGACCTTTTTGTTTATGTTGCCAAGTTCTTCATTCTCTTCATTCAATCCACTAAGTCCATTCTCTGTGCAGAGAACATCACAGAAGCAGGCTGCATGCAAGATGATCACCAGTCGATGCCTCAGCCTGGTAGCTCAGCAAAGAGGCCACATCATCATATATTATTATGTGATAATATCGTTGTCCCTTACTAAGCAAGTCTCCCTTGGAATAAAGAATGCACTAAATAAACAATTTTCAGGTTTTCTTGGGTCATAAATCTTTCAGATCATCGGATAAAACTTAAAGACCCTCTACTGAGAAGTATGCACACGCGTACAAACAATTCTGCTCACATATCAGGACCTGAGGATCTCCAGATTTAAAAGACTGTCAGGCTTTACACAGACTAATCACAAAATACAGTGTGTTTAAATTTTAAAACTTATTGCAGTGGAAAACACATTGCCACAAAACTTCCTCAAAATACTCCTCCTCGAATCAAATCCACTTACCCTGTTATTTCACCACTTTCTGAAAATCCTCTTTCCTGAGTGTCTTTAAGAGGTGTGATCAGAAATTCAGTGACTGCTCTGCGAAGTGTCGTCCAGCAGCAAGCCGGCTCGCAGCAACAGGACGGTGCGTCTCATCCAGGGTGCTCACTAGATCTGACGCAGTGTGACTTCTGGGTTGGCCCCAAAGCCAAAAGGACCAAGAAAAGGAACTTTTTGAACCAATTCAAGACATGAAGGCAACCAGGACAGTGCAACAGGAGGCAGCCACGAAAGAGGACTTGTGGAGCCGCCTCAGAAGGCGGCGAGAGCAATTGGACGAGTGTGTGCAGCACCAAGGTGAGGATTTTGAGGGGGATTCATGGCAATGTGTCTTTTACAGTAATTTTTAAGAAATGTAAACATATACTATATTTTTAAATCACAGCTCACAACCTTTAGAGGTCATTTCTATCCCCACAGAGATGGCTAGCTCTTTAATGCTATTAAACTCAAATCCCTTTTGCACTGTGTCAGGGGGACACTTGTCTCAAAATATATGCTTCAGATTAGTTGAGGGGAAAATACAACATGACGATGACATTTGAGGGGATTTAGTTCATTTAGGGTAGAAGAGCATCCTTCCTCTACTTTGTGCTAGTTGCCTGGGAACAGAATGGTATGGTCTCAGAAGGAGTGGTTTTGATTTCCTTGCTCTTTAGTCTTTGCTTTCCACCTGAGGGGATTTTCTTAGAAAGTATCTTAGGAGTGAAGAGGAGAATAGGTAGTGGAAAAATGTAGTCTGTGGGGAAGATAAATGGTAGAATTACACAGGACACCAATATGCACAGAGCTTTTTTGCTTCCCATACTTGTTCCTCCTAATGAGTTTAGTCTGTAAAGCGCTGGGTTCTATCAGGCAGAGCACAGCGAGCAGTGGAGAAGAAAGCAGACATCGGAGTCTGCACCTGCAGAGAGAGGACTCTCTTCCATTCCAGACGTAACAGACTCACACGAGCACATTTACAGCTGGAGAGAAAAAAGAAGATGAAAGAAAATCTTCTGAAGACTACAAATAAAAAAGGCAACACTCCCACTTACAGAGTTAAACTTCCTAAATTATTTTCCAGGAGATAAGATTTAGGAAAAAAATAGCACCATTTAGTGGTCACATCAGTTTATTAGAATTAGTGCCGCTTTTGTAGTATGAATTATTTTTTTTCATGGGAACATAGGCATGTCTGCTAGAAACTGCTTCCATGCAATGAGCAAAGAGACCATGCCTCCTATGTAATTCAACAGTGCCCACTTTCCCCACGAGTGTTAATAAGCAAGGGCTGCTTATTAATTGGCTAGAACGTCCTTGGACCTTCTGAGACAGTGGCCACAGATACTGTGAGATTTCACTTACACAGATTTGTAAAGCACGTTGGCTCCGATAGCACTGCCTTCTACTTTCAATATTACAGAACAAACATGTTGCCAGCTTTCAAAAATGTTGCTGCAATATGCCACATTATTTTCTTGTGCATTCAATAGCCGGTTCTCCCTCCAATTTCAGGAAAAGTCTCCTTGTAATAAAACTGTCCTCCCAAAGCCCAACTAGATTCTGCGACTTTAAATGCAAATTTCCAAGCTGTTCCTGAAGCATGAGAGAGAATGGAAGGGTAGCCTCCACCGCATTGTTGTTTGAAACAAATGTTAACCCCTTAGGCTGACGGCAAACACACCCACATATTGCCACAAACAGAAGCCAAGGAGTCTGCTGGAAAAAGGCCTGCCCTTTTTCATAAGAACAGAGCGCTGCAGTGTTGCCGTGGGGAGCAGCAGCATTGGGTGTAGAAATCACGGATCTGGAGATCAGGTCCGTGAGCGCACAAAGCTAGGGAAGAGGGACTGAGATTTTATTTGGTGGGGAGATTGCCTGCGTCTTCCAAGGGGCCCAGATTCCACCACCCTCCTCTCTCCACTCCAAGTCTGGATCCTGGATTACCCTTTTTGGAATGAAGAGGCCCTGCCGGCTAGAGGAGACCACCCTGAGATCTGACAGGAAATGGTGGATTGTTTATTTATTGCTTAATTGAAAAACAAATTGAGTTCCTGAGTCCATGTATTTCAAGCTGGGTCTGACTTAGAAGCCTCCCAGAAACAATCCTTGGGAGCCCTGGTCTGCTTATTATCATGTATCACATCAAGCTCTTTCAATTGCTTTCTTCGATTTTTCCCAAATTATTCATTCCATTCATCTGTATTTGCAACACATAGTAATTGCACTCCGCTTGAGAACAGACGCGCAAACCCGTGACATCTTCATTTTCATTTTTCCCTTGCTATTCCCACCCTCTCTTCCCAACTCCTTTTCTTCTCTATAAAGTCTATTTTTCTCTTTGCCAACACCACCCTTTTATCTTGCTCTTTTTTAAATATATACTTTGGCGTACACAAATTTGATCCCATCGAAAATTATGAGTGCTGAACGGGATGTGTTGGCACACCTAGTAGACTAGCGTGACCTTGCATTATCAGACTTCCACTTGTTTCACTCTTCAAAACTCCTGTGTGGTGTAACATGCAATTTCAATGAGGTCGTAAGTCAGTACCTTATTCAGTTTTTTTTGTTTGTTTGTTTGTTTTTGCAGATAGGCAGGTCTTTCTATGAATAAGGAATTATGAAGCTCACATAAAGATAGCAAAAGATTGTTGAACAAACTGAGCATTTTATTACTGATTGATCTTGGGCCTTTATACAAATAAATGACCTTTTAAAAAATAGAAAAATATGTCATGACTTCTCCAACAACTCAGTATTTTAGAGTTTAGGAGCTTCAGTCCAGGCTCAGGTGACTTCAAAGCAGAAACATTATGGTGGAAGGGCAGCGAGGCTTAGCTCATGTCTTCCAGAAAGCACAAGAAGGGAGTAGGGTCAGAGAAGAGGAGGTGAGGGACCTGATGTAACATCTAAAGACCTAGCTCCGTGATCCTCCACTCACCCCAAGAGCATGCTTTACTAATCTGCTAGGTGTTTCTAGGTGTTTCTTACCCAATGAAGTTGATGTATCAGGATTAATAGTCACAGAACGGGTAAAGTAGTCCCACCATGAAGCCGTGAGAGCAGCCATCATCATGTTGAGCCACAGTGGCTTCCATGAGGGACTGCTGGGAGGTAACCTTTGTTCTCAGCTTCTAAAAAGAGCAAGTCCTATTGGCCTGTGTTTCCCCAGCCTGGCATCAGGAATCCTTTGGTCATCCAGGACTGTGCACTTGTGGGGTGTGCCTGCTTTTGTTAGAAAGCAGAAATGGCTCACAGAAGGGACCCAGAGCCCCCATCCACTCTAATCCCCAGCCCAACCCACATGACCACGACTGCAGATAACTTGAGCCCTCTGTGCCACATGTGCTCACAGGGCTCCCGCGCAGGCACGCACGTAGATCGCTCCTCCTGGCTGTTTCCCACAATTTGGGGATGAACCTCCTACAATCACTTAAAAATTGCTTGGTGTAAGTATTCAAGTCATAAATTACAATGGTTTTCATACTATCCCATCTCCACATCCCATTCTACCTACCAGTGGGGGTCAAACTCCACTCTGAAGCCTATTTTCCCAAGTCTTTAACAGAGAGAGAGAGAGAGAGAGAGAGAGAGAGAGAGAGAGAGAGAGAGAGAGAGAGGTTCAATTTTTCGGGATAATTTTTTCCTGGGAACCACTCAGAATAAATGCCCATAAATCCGGGCGGTCGAGATGCCTTGCTTGGCCCGACAAGCTTGAGCAGCACTCAGGGGTTCATGGCCAGCTTTACGCGCGCCGCTTACGCGAAGCTAAGATTTCCTACGCTAGCGTTCTTCGTCTTCTCGTTAGGACACCTTAAAAAGTCTAATAAAGTCTTATCAAAGCTGTAGATGCTCCCTTCTCACACACCCTCCCCACTTGGCGGACGGCACTTGCTCCTCTCTAGCCGTCTTCCAAGGGGCACGTATCACTGCGAAGTAACACGCCACCTGCTTCTCCTGTTGACTGGCCGATCGCCTCTGTTGCTCAAACACCTCATGTTTCACTTTGATCTTTCTGCCTTGTTGTTATGTAGACGCAGCCATGTTCATGCTTTTAAATATGTTATTCCAAACATATACTAATAAAATTTTTTAAATGTTGTTCTAGAGAGGGTAGGAAAAGACTAGATCATTTAGAAGGAAAATCCATGAAAACCAAACCAACAAAAAAAAAAACATTACTAGAAGTACTCCATGTCGAGACACATATTTATGATTCATTAATACGTTTTAATCTTCCCTTCACAGTTCTTTAAGCAGGGGCTGCCCAACTGTCCTGCTCCAGTGTGGTCTTCGAGGAAAGGAAAAATTGAGAAGGCATTTTATGTTTGAAGGGGACTTTTCACAATGGCAAGTGTCATCTTGGAGAAATTGCCTTAAAATAGCACAATATCAGCTTTCTGTGTTGGGGAACATGCAGTATGGTCTGATCATTTCTGGAAGAGACTCTATATACTCTTGGCAGAGCCATCACCACGGCTCCGGGGATCCATCTGATTCAGTACTGTATAATACAAGCGCAATGTGAACCATGCATGTACTTTAAATTTTAAGTGACTATTTTTAGCCCTGTTGGAATAAACAAAAAGAAGCCAAATAAAGGTTTGACACATGAAATTTAACCCAAAAAGCATTTAGATCCAAAACAATATTTCAACAAGTAAATGATGCATTTTACAACAAATAAGAAAAATAATTTTGGTCATCAATATCCAGTGTGCATTTAGCACTTACAGCACACCTCGGTTTTGCCCAGCCACGTGCCAAAAGCAGCCACAGGACCCCAGTGTTGCACCGGACAGATTTAATTCTCCTGCATTTACTAGGACATGTAATAGGACCTGAGGGACCAGAGGAATTAATATGTCTGAAAACTATGATTGGCTATTTTTTTTAACCAATCCTTTCTTAGAAAGCATAACTGATGAAATACCTCTTAGCTGTGCTAAGACACAGCCATCCATTTCTTCAATAAATGCCACAATTACTGGACACCGAGCATTTCGCAATCTCTGCAGGACACTCAGACAGAGAAGCAGGACACTGAGGCTTAAGCAGGAAGCAGCGTTTATCAGCCCCATCACCTTGACCCAGGGGACTAATATCGACAGAAGGCCTAAACCAATATATTTCCAAAGCGTTTATTGTATACACTAAATCTAGAAAATGCTTTTGGCCCAACCAAGATGTTATATTGATTAGTTTGTAAGGAGTACTAATAATTATTGGTAAATTTCCTATACTCAATATTTAGACAATATTAAGAGTTATACCTTAGGGATTTTATATAGAATTGTAAATATTAGGTCAAAGAAGAAACCCAGCAGAGTCAAAAATGTGACCAGCAGCAAGAGAATTTGGAATGAAAGTTTATTGCCCCCATGACCTATGCCTGGTGGCAGGTCCAGGCACCAGGCTGGGGATAGGGCATAGGAAGAAAGGGGTAAGGGACAAAGGGGATGGAAAAAGGGGGGACAATAGAAAGAACAAAGGGGCTGAAGAGATAGGAAGGGGGAAGTGGGTTAAGAAAAGGGGTGATGATGGGGTGCACAGAGCTCTTCCATAGTGTGGGTGGATTAGCCAGCTTGAGAGTTGGGGATTGGGCTATTTAGCTGGTGTTGAGCAGGGAGTGGGCAGAAGACAACAAAGCAGAGCTGCCTGATAGGCTGGGAGAGCAGGTGGGCGGGCTAAGGGAGGCAGATTCCTTTTGGGGGTCAGGATTGTCATCATCTGGCCAGCTGCTGGGGTCCACAAAGTCGTTATGTTGAGACTAAAGAAGTCAGACTCCCATAGCCAGAAGAGAACGAGGGAACAGCTATTGGGAAGCCAAGGTCACACACCAGGAGCTTAACTGTGTGTGTGGGAACGGTGAGATGTTTGTCCAGGAGTTACAGCACAGGAGCCCCACAGTCAATGCTCAGTGTATAACACAATAAGCCTACTTCTATGTAGAAGAATATGTAGCCTGCTTGAATTGCGAACGAATGGATTAGCATAAAAAATCCAACTCGACAAGAAACTTAAGGGTTAAAATTTCAGAATAAAAATTAAAACTTGGCTTTCATAAGGAAATTTGGTTACATTACTGAAGAGACAACGCACGTGCTTGGGTTTAGGGACCTTATAAGGATCTCCTCTTTTTTTCTTTTAAAAATAATTTTTTTAGTATATGTTTGCCAGCAAAATTAGTGAAGCATCTTGCATTTGGGACAGGCAGAACCACCAGCTTCCTTTCTCAGATACATGATAATTCCATTCGTCTGGGGAGCTGGTGCGCGTGTGTCACACTGTGATCGTTGTTTTACTTCCTCTTCCCCTCCTGTCTTTCTTATCCCCAGATCCCGTTCCACCTCCACAGAATCTACTTCCTCTTTCCTATAATCTCTCCTTTATTTTTCTCTCTAAATTTTTGGTATTTTGGGTTTCTCATATAAAAAAACTATGTGATGGTGAGTTTGTGTCTGATTTATTTCACTTTGGTTTATGATCTCAAGATCCATCCATTTTCCTACAAATGACTCAAATTTTTCACAACAGTAAGAAGGGGATATACTGAGGTGAGTTAAAGCAACGCTCTGGGTCAGTTTGATGTTTCCCTGTTACCGCTGCCCAGGCAGCCTCCAATGCCATAGGCACTTGGTTTAAGACCAACGTCTTCTTTTCTCATGGTAGTGGCCATCACAGATATTTACAGTATAATTTACTACTTAACAATACTTCTCTGGAGGAGACAGTAGAAAGAAAACTCTTTCATCCTATCCCTCCTACTTACAACCTAACTTTTCTTCTCCTTTCAAAGAAACCTCCCAAAAAGCTTGCCCTGGGCTCCTCGTACTTCTAAAGCACCGTCATTGACCCCAGAGCCTCAGGACTGGCAGGTAGACCTGAGAGATCACAGGGTTCAGCCCACCCCAAAACGCTTCTTCTGGGCCATGTCACCCTCCTCAAGTCTCCATGGAAGGGGACATTTACATTACAGTGGCGCATTCAGAAACATACGGCAGCTGACACATGACCTCTTCTCATGGTACGTGTTGAAGAGAGGGTCCTGGCTGTCCAGTCTACTCCAGAAAATAATTATAGCTGATGCAGGCAGGTCATGTGACACATGGTTAAGAAAATAAACAACCGTCTTCTTGACATACGACCTACAATTCAGACAGAAGGCTTTAGATCATAGGATAAAATATTCATTACTGAGGAAATGTTCCCTGGTTTGCTTTTCTTAAAAGCCGACTTGTATTTCTGCATCGGGCTGAGTCTTCATGGGGTGAGTCCTGTGGTGTTTCAGGAAACTTGACTACTCTACGGTTACTTTCTGCTGAACAAGAATAAGCCAACTGCAAGAGCTTTGGGGAAGGACAGACTTGGGGAGCATTTCTCTATTCTTCACTTTCCTTGGCTGCCGGATTGCTGACTTGGGGCTCTTTACTTGGTGGTCTGAGTCATGCCATTCATAAAAAGAGAAGATAGCAAAGATAATTGGATGGTTAGATACAGAGGCAATTAAAGACCTGCTGGGTGGGCTCTTCCCCGGTAAGTCTGGAATGCTGATTGGAAGATAACAGCCCATTCTTCCTGCAATGCTTACTAATATTCTAGACATGAAGTAGACGGACCAGGAATGGAAAGCCAGACTCAGCACGGCCCACAGACTCTCAGTTGCCAAGTATTTTACGCTCTTTGATGATTCTCCAATGAAGTTACTATTATGTCTTTTTAAAAAAATTTCCAACTCTATTGGCTGAAGGTGTAAGTCAGTGGTTGGGGCTTAGCTAGCACGGACAAGATCTTGGCACCGCAATCAATAAATAAATGAGCTATAACATTGACTTAGAAGAGAAAACTGAGTCTTTATTGAATGACTTATGCAAAGTATATTTCCTTTGGGGTATAATTTTGATCTGGTTGAATTTTATTTTTAAAAAAATTAATTTTGTCAGGTGTACACTGCTGTGAAAGGAAGGAAATTTTGAAAATGTGTAAACCTCTTGACAATATAAAAATAACTATCTAAGGATCCCCGTACTCAGATCCAAGGACAGCAGAAAGCAGGAACTTGTCCAGAGTGAATCCCTCTCAAGCAGGTGGAGGCACGCCATGGTATAGGTAGAGCACACACTCCTGTAGACTACCCACAAAGAGGAAACTAAGTCAGGGCATTTGGAAAATATTTAAGAAATGAAGCTGTTGGTTCTGTCCGCCCCAAATGCGTGATGGTTCACTAATTTTGCTGGCAGAGACTCCCCAGAACTTCCCTGCCTGGCCCTTGGGTCTCGTGTTCGCTGGGTGAGTGATCTGGAGAAGGTCAGACTCTCTGTGTCTCCAACTGCTTGTGTGTAATATGTAGGTAGAAGAGCAGGTCCTTCTCGCCTCATGAGTCTGATTTTCAAAACACTAGAAATACGTGATTGTGTAGTTTTGACCTGGTCATGACATTTCTGAGTGAGGAAAAGAAGAAATTCTGAGCTTGTGGCTGTCGGTCACAGCTCGGGTAACGTAACTTGGGACACATAGTTAGACTTGGACTCATCCAGGTGGTCACTGTGCTCTTCCAAATGCCACTTTAAGGATCTGAAATACTGCAGAGAGGATTGTCCGTAATGGAATTCTGGAGCTGTTGGGCGATATTAGTCCAGCTCACAAATGCAATTACACAGTTAATTATAGTTTGTATCTCAAGACTAGAGTTTCTCCCATGAGTAGTTTCCCACAATGCACATCACATGCAAAATACCGGGCCACCTCACATTTTAAAGTAAAATAAATGGCTAGACTCACATGATGTTATGAAACCAGGGCTTAAGTGAGAATGTGATAGAATATACCTTTGGAAAAAGTTTCATTAAAATTTGAGGGCTAGTATAATTGCAATTATAAATGGTAACAAGGTCAGAGAACAGATAGAGATCTCTTAGAAGTTGCTTTCTTTGTGATAGGGAAATAAAAGTTATCCGTGATTCACTAATAATAATTTACATATAACCAGATGAAAATTAGATGTTAGTGATTAATTCACTAACAATAATTTAGGTACAGCTGGATGTTAACTGATTTTAGCTTTTTCTCATTTCATGTTAGTTATGAGAAACAGCTCCTACCTGTGTAGTCAATACACAAATCAGGCTCATTAACCTGCTGCAGGTGTTTGGAGTTTGGAAATAGCCTGAACTCTTCTCCTGACCATCTTATTTAGCTTTGCATATCCATCAATTAGGTAAAGTTTCTTAAATGAAGATATACTTTCTTTTCCTCTGCTAATGAACCACAGAAAGGCAGACTATATTTAAAATCATTTGTGTAGAAAGCTGCGAGTAGGCAACTCCATAAATGAGATATCCTAATTTAAAATAGGGTATGATGCCATCACAAGTCACAAGAAGAGTCTGGGCATGTGAGGGATTTTAAACAAGAAATTACTTGTTTTACTAGGTTCATTAAACTCTATCAGATTTCTCCACCCCTCTGTGAACAAAAGTGGGCCGCTGTACGATTTTCAGTCGATGTGGCTAATATCGACGGTACAAAAGTGAATGACCGTGTGTGGTGTTGTCAGTGTTAGCACTTGATGCTATCAACCTGGAGCTCTAATTGGAAATGAGATACTATTAGTCATATGATTGTGTTACTTATTTTATGAAGCACAGGATGATAATAAAAAATTAGCTCTTGTAATCAAGAACCACTTGACTGCTCATAATTTAAAGATATTTAGATATCAAAGCAGTAAAGCAATGCATGAGAAGGAACAGATAGCCCGTTAAAAGTATTCCCACGTGGCAAGTCACACAAGTAGCACAGACAAGAAGTGAGGATTCATTTCTCTCATATAAATGGTTATCTTGTTTTAAAGTGATTAAATATCCCCGCGGGGGCCGATGTTCATCTCTGAGCCAAAGGTCTGGATGCTATCAGGCTTGGGAGCCACTTTGGAAACAAGAGTGTGCCCTGGGGAAGCACCCTCAAGAGCCTGTAATGGTTCTGCCATCAGCCCAGGCTAATGAGAGAGCAGTTTTGTGCAGGGAGATCATCCCTTGAGGCTACTGCATTGATCTGCCACAGGACATTTAGGATCGCTCAGAGCTGGCCAAGGACAGGGAAAGGCAGCAGGAAAGTGCTAGGGGGTTGCCTTAGGATACTTGAGGTTTGGTTCTGTGTACCTCATCTTCTCTTTTTGAAGGCTCAAAAAGTTTCCTTTTCAGCCCACAGGCTTATTGTATTAGTTTGAGTTCTATAAAAGGCCAAATTGATTCCATTGCATATAGGTACCACAATTTGTGTATCCACTGGTCCGTTGATGGGTATTTTGGTGACTTCCATATTTTAGCTATTGTTAGTGGTGCTGCTGTGAACACGGGCACACATATATCTTTGTTGTGTGTTGATATGACCTCTTTTGGATATATTCCCAGGAGGGGTGTCGCTGGATCGGAGGGGATAAACAAAGTGAAAGAGGGGGGAAGGTGGTGGTGGAGGGAGGGAGAGATGGGTTAGGGGAGGGGCAAAAGGCGAGCGGGAAAGCCCTTGTCACCTTGACAAGATAAGTATGTGCACGAAATGCTCAACTCCATTGTAAACCTTAAATTGTGCACTTATACATATCAATAAAGTGGGAAAAAAAGAGAAGTAGAAAAAAGGGCAGAATTGACAGAAATTATAAGAAAAAAAAAGAAATCTACTTGGAAGGCTTACAAGTCTGAGGACAGAAATAGTCCAAGATGGCGGCTTGCATGTGCGAGAGCTGGAGGGTCTGATGTGTGCTCAGCCGTGAGGTAGAACACCCGTCTGGCACTGCAGGACAGCGGCTAAGAGTCTGCTGTGGATCTTGGTTGTTCGGAAAACAGTGATGAAGACTGGAGACTCAAGATGGGTGATGGCTAGACTGGCCTGAGTCCAGGCTGGAGCGATCTGTGATAAAGATCTGTAGCGTGTAGCAAGTCCGTATCCATAGATGATTGTGAAGGTGGGAGCTTTCCCAGAGGAAAACGCTGTAGCAATCTTTCTTCTTCCGTCCTCGTATACAGTTTGAGCTGCCATTTGGGCCTCCCACATCCTGATGGCTGTTCTTCCTTTATTCATGGGCCCACAAATCGCTCCCACTTTAATACAAGCGTGGTTCCTAATTGCCTGAAGTTGACATAATTCCTTCAATGGTCACATTTTTATTATATGAAATCCTTGCTTTTAAAAAACTCACTATGTTATTTATTTAACATTCAGTGAGCCTGTTATATGCCAGTTACTATTCTAGGGTCTGGGACACAGCAGTGAATGAGGACAGTGGGGCCCTTGTGTCGATAACTGTTACAGAATACACAGAAAAAAATAGCCCTGAAAGCATGTCTTCCTTGAAATACTCTTTTTTACTGTATCTTTCTGGGAGTGACTATGTTCACTCCCTCATCCTTCTTGGTCAAAAGTTAGCTGTTAATGACTGCTGTAATCTTTGGAACAACTGAGTGATCAAAAGATACATGACTCCTGTCTTCAAGGATCTTCTGACCTAATGCAGGAGGTGATATGTGCACGTATACCATGATGGTGAGAACATTCCACACACTGATGGAAATCTGTATAAAGGACCGGGGGTCATGTCCGGCTCACAGGGCCAGGAAATAGGCTCCAGGGATAAAGGGTCATGAGCACATAGCAGAAGAACAGTTGTCCCAGGAAAAGGACCAAAATAAGTGAAGTCATAAAGTTGGGAACTCGAGATTAACAAAAGAAAAGGGAGCATTGAGCTTGGCTGTCTCCAGGCGCGTTGCCCTGGGTAGGGTGAGTTGGGAAAAAAGGGGAGGTGCAAACGTAAAAGTGGAGAACGGCGAAAGCAACCAAGAGACTGCCCCCAAAGTCAGTGTAATTTGAATGCTCCTTCTGGAACACTGAATTCTGGGATGTTCTGCACTACCCATCTCATAGCGCTGGTCTCTGAGTTTCAATTTTCTATGAATCGCAGGTGCTCAGGAATGCAGCTAGCGACAGACATTGGAGCCAAATCACAAGCCATAATTGGAAGCATCTACCCTGGAAAGACTTCATTTTCAAATTGGATCCCGAACAAGTCTTCTGGAATTTCAGGCCTGGTTACCAATGTTGAACCTGTACAGAGCTCACCGACGTGTTCACTTCTAGGCACCTGGGGTGCGCTAGGCATAAGAGCCCACTGAGGCGGGGACCTGACGCCCTGTGGTCATAGGTACAGGCAGAGGTGCCCAGTCCTTCCTGGCTCAGACAGAAACCAGATGCAAGGCCGTCGCATTGCCCAGCATCAGCCGGAAGCCTGGGCTGCTGGTGGCTTCTACTGGTTCTCTCTCAGTGGTTTTCTTCCTTTCTATTGGTATTTGTTCGAGACCCACGATAACTGCGCTCACCTTGGGGGCTGGTGCATGCGCACACGGCATCTGGAGTGTCTCTGCTTCCCCTTTCCCTGCCGCCTTCTCTCTCCCTCTTCCCCAGGACCCCTTCCCCTCTCCGCAGGTTCTACCTCCCAGTCTCCTGTCTTCTCTCTTCTTCTGTGCATTTACAATTATTTGTATCTTGGGTGCCTCATATATTTCTATCTGACACTGACTTACTGCCGGGTGCCTGACCTGCCAACTGGCATTAAGAACCATCAGCAACTCGGTGGCCAAAGCTGGTGCACAGTGAGGCCCAGCTGGTGCAGCCGGGCAGAGACGCGATCCCCTCACGATTCCGAGCTAATCAGAGCCCAGGAAGGAAGCGTGGCCCGCTGGGGCTGTGGCTAGCAGCTTTCCCGGAGGGCGTCCACTTCTTGGGCCAGGTAGCACCATGACACAGACAAGGAAGGTCCTGAGGGAGGGGGAAAACCTTCTGGTCCCGTCCACACACTCAGCGCAGTTGCTGTGATCAACCGTGGTAGGGTTTGATTCGTCTGTAAAATACATACATTCACTAGCATCCTTTCTAATTGTTTTTGGTGATATTTGGCTTGTAAAATAATTAGAGTTGCAGCTGCTAGAGTGAATTTTCAGGGTAAATAAATATTAATATCAGTTCAATATGGCTCCCATTAAGGATTTTTTCTTTTATGAAAAACGAAGATGTGATTTTTTTAAAAAATCAAGTGAAAGTGAGAAAGCTTCCTACCTGAATGTTTGTGGACAATCTGCACGGGCTTTGGGCAGAAGTGTTAGAAAGTCCCCCATCCGTGACTAAATGTGCACTGTGCCGGCAGACTTCAGACTCTGCTCAGCTCCAAGCCTCTGCTTCCTTTCCTAGCTCCAGAAAATCTGATTCCTCCCTAGGCCTGGGCGTGGCTTGCCGATGAGAGTGCTTGCTTAGGAAGCAGGAGTGCCCGGGTTGCATCCCCCGCATGGCATAACAGCTGGGCATGGCACTGCAAGCCTGTCACCCAACCTTGGGAAGGCTGAGGCAGGAGGATTGCCCTGTGTTTGAGGCCACTCCGGGCTACACAGTAAGTTCAGAACCAGCATTGATGACAGAGCAAGACTTTCTCTATAAAATTTTTTTAAATAATACAAGAATAAAATGCACGAATGAAAGCATTGTGTTTGGAAGTTGTCACAGAAGGTTAAAGGTGAACATCAAAATGAATTTGTTGTTAACTGTCTGCGTGTCCCCCGGCGTGACCTGCCTTTTGCCGCTCACTTGCAAAGTTCTGCGGAAAACTTGGGCTTCTCCCCTCACCCAGCCGCTGGGCTCCGCGGGTCCCCGGGGTTGGCTGTCCTAGGAGAGTGGGGAGCCATTCCTCACATGGCTCTGATCAGCATCATTTCAAATTCTGAGGTGTCTGTAGCCATGAGAACAGAGTGTATGTTACTCTCCCCCCTCCCCTGGGGACTTTCCTGCTTAGTCTAAAGCATTTGGTTAAAAAAAGAAAAACCAACAACCTTTCAAGAAAGGTGCAACCACTGATGTTTCTTGGAGTGTTCCACAGGAAAGTGGCGGGCTGAGTGATCTGTGCACCCGGGGGGCTCGCTGCCTGGGGCGAAGACCACCTTTTATCCGTGATTGACAAATTATACATAATGAGACCAGCCAGCGCGGGGCAGCTCAAGTTTTAAATTTCACCCTTTCTTTACCTCCTCGGGGCAGCAGCCGGGGCACTGCTGCTCTTCTGGTAACCTTTGAGGAGCTGCCCGGAAAGGGGACCTGGTGACAATTGCCCCTCTCCTCCTCCAGCCCACAAAGCTCTGGTAAATCTGTGCCCCTGCTCTGTCGAAGAGGGCCCAGCTGCAAACAATTTCACCCCAGCTCCCTGGAAGGAAATCCTGGGGGTCTGGAGAGGCAGCGGTGACCACAGCAGAGTGCAGCTGAGACCTGACTCCTTTAGGTGGAGACTCCTCCGTCGGTTGGTAAGCCGTGGGAGGAAGGGGAGAGTCCGCTAAGGAGAGGACAACGGAGCCAGCGGCGGCGCAGGTCTGAAATCTCAGCATTCCGGAAGCAGAAGCAAGAGGATCCCAAGTTTGACCCCAGCCTGGGCAACTTACAGTACTTGGTGAGGCCTTGACCCCAATTAAAAAGAAAAGAAAAGAAAACTAAACAGACTGGGACTGCCCCTCAGCGCAAAGGCCTCGGGCTTGATCCTCAGAACCACAGAGGAAGAAAGAGTCCGACCGGAGCCAGGCCGTGGTTTTTACGTTTCCTAACAGTAGGACACATACTGAAATAATCTAGAAACCACATTAAAAAGAGATCAATGACCTGAAAAACTCGTCTTTTATTTTAACCATTTTTAAATCTCTTTTGAACGTCTTTCCACATTTGTACGTGTGTTTATTTACTCATCTATGCCAATATCTATATGCGCGTCTTTATCTCTCTGCAGCTCTGCTCAGACTCAAGGCAAGTCCTTCTTCTCCACGGCTATGAGCCTGCTAATCTAAGTCAAGGTCTTGTGGCTTTAATGCCTGATTCCTCTATGCCGCTTGGTCTTTTCTTCCCTTTATTTTCCGTCACAACCAACGGCAATTCTGCCTTTTCAGCTCTTGCATTCATCCTCCACTCCCGCCTTCCATCTTGCTCTTCCAGTGCATCAGCAATATTTAAATATTTATTCAGAATTCAGCCCGTTCTCATGTGCTCCTTCCTCCCAACCCGCCCGTAGTTACCGCCCGCCATCACTGCTGCTTGCCTGGGATACTGTCACAGCCTCTCATCTGATCTTAGCGGTTCAGCCTTGGGATCTTCTACAGTGAAAGGCTGGGCTGAGTCTTCAAATAATACAAATCAGGCCGCTAACTTCGCTGCACCAAGGCCTCGGATGGTTTCTCCCTGGTATGAGGTGAAATGGAGATATTGCATGAAGGCTGACTCTAGGGCCTCTCAGAGAGGACGTCAAAGGCATGTTGGGTGAAACAGCTTTCCACCATGTAAAATGTCTCTCAGGTTGTAAGACTTCTGTCATCCCCATGTTGCATAGCTGCCAGTCAGACTCCATGGTCCTTGAATAGCTAAAAAGATATTCCCCGTGTGTTTCCTTCCATGGAATAGTGCAATCGCCAACAGGGAGCAATTCTGTCCCGCAGGCCCCGTGTGGCCTCAGCTCCGTCCAGCCTGCTGTGCCTCAGGTGGGCCACGCATCTCGCGGTCACGAGTGCTTTCTTCCTAATGTTGCCTCTGCCTGGAACCTTCGTTCCTCATGTTTTCTTGGCTCTTTTCGGCCTTCACACAAAAGTCATCCCAGGAAGGCAGTTCCCTCCTATCTCCCTGCTCCACTTGATCTGTGCCTTTAGCACTTTTCATGGTTACACTTTCTAGGCATTTCTGTAAGAATCTTGACCATTGTGGTCTGGTGTTGTCTTCCACTAGAACATTCAACGCAGCCATATTTGTTACAGCTTATCCATGTACATACATGTTAACTTATTTTAATTTTGGAAAGAAATATAATATTTTGTTTTCATAGTATTCTTGAAGACAAAATAAGAAGGCTGATAGTAGACGTGGGTGGGTCAGTAGCAGGTAGATGAGTGTTCTCAAAAAAAAAGTTCTGAAAGACTAGCATTTATCTATAAACAAGACATAGGGCATTAATGTCCTGGGGTACTTTTTTTTCCATTTATTTACTAGTGGACTGGAGAAAAGAACTCTTGACATGTTCATCAAGTCTACAGAGACTGAACCCAAGAACAGAGAGCTCTAGGATCAAATCCAAAAGAAGACCTTCGCAGGCAGAAATCACGGGCCGATAGAGATGCAATGAGATAGAACAGGGAGAAGAGTGTAATAAACACAGAATTTTAAAAATACTGTTGTAAAAGTATACACAGGAGGAGATGGATTCTGGCAGTCCACTGCTGTCACAACAGGTGCCAAGAGAGCTTTATGTCACTGCTGCTGAAGCAAGAAATGAAATGCTGAGGCTGCACAAATGAAATTGCAGTAAGTAAGAGATACTGTATAATTTTTCTATAGTCTTGAACCTGACAATAATCATAGCACGATGCCTACCTTTAGGTTCTACAAGTTTGGATGAAATGCGACAAGCCAGGGAAATCTTAAATAGAATGATGAGGGGACCCAGGACCAGAAATGAGAGATGTTTAACAGGAAGATTGAAGATTTTGAATCGTCAGTAAAAAGCTAAGTTTCTTGCAAAGGGCACATTTTTGGAAAATATAGTAAGAAAATTGTCATCTAAATTGAAAGAGAACAAGAAGTTGATTAAAAAAAATTATCTTATCCTACTTTTTCTTAAATCACAGTGAAGGCTGGAAGAATAGCACTGGTTAAACCACTTGTAAAGCAAGTACAAGGTTCGATTCCTCAGCTCCGCACAAGCTGGGCATAGTGGTATATGCCTGTGGTCCCAGCACCTGAGTGAACTGAGGCAGGAGAACTGCTGTGAGTTCCAGCCAAGCCTGGGCTACATAGTGAGTTCAACACTAACCTGAACTACAGAGTGAGACTCTGTCTCAAAAAATAAATAAATAAATAAACAAACAAACAAACATGTCGGTGAAAAAAATTTTTTTTGAGACAGGGTCTCGCTTTGTGGTCTAGGCTGGTCCTGAATTCACTTTGGAGCCCAGGCTGGCCTTGGACTCACAGCAATGCTCCTGTCTCAGCCTCCTGAGTGCTGGGATTACAGAGGTGCGCCACCATGCCCAGTTTATGTGGTGCTGGGGAATCAAACTCGGGTACTTAGTGCTTGGCTGAGCGCTTGCTCAAGTGCTTTAACCACTGAGCCATTCCTCCAGCCTTTGGTGAAAATTTTTAAACAATGTATATATGTTCATAGAAAAAAATATGTCTGGAATAAAATATGGCATAGTAACTTAAAAATGTTAGTAGGAGCTTTCCCCTCAAGTTGGTTATTTTTGTTCCCTTTTCTTGTGTTTTCCAAATTTCATATAGGCAGAAGGATTGCTATGAGTTCAAAGGGAGCCTGAACTACATAGTTAGTTCACGAACAAAATAAATAAATAAATAAATAAATAAATAAATAAATAAATAAAATAAACGTATTGTAGTACCCCCCCCCCCAACCATGAATTCCCTTCAAGTGTGTTTCCCTTGCTTTGAGCCCCCTCTTCCCATCATTCCGGCCACCTTCAGAAGCAGATCTGGAAGTCTTCCTTCCTGAGTTTCTATGAGATGTGACCAGGAAGACAGCGAGTGCTGCTGCTGAGGGAAGAGCAGGCTTGTAAAAATAGGACAATGTGTCCTCACCCACCTGATTCACCAGATGTGGCACCCTGAGTCTCCTGGACCCTTCTCCAAAGCCAAAAAGGCCACCAGAAGGAGACATTTTTGAATCAATTCAGAACTTTGACAGCACCCCTAAATACACTCACGAAAGAGAACTTCCAGAACTGCCTCAGAAGGTGACCAGAATGGTGGGAACAGTGTGTTCAAACTGGGGAGGGGGGCAGATTTAGAGAGGGGTTGATTGCAATGGGTAGTTGGCTGTAATCATTTTTTTAAATTTAAACTCACAATGTGCCTTTCAGTCATGTTTCATATTCATAAGCATCGATGTGCAATTTCACTGTGGGAGCTCCCTCTGTCTCGGGGAGGCACAAAAGAAGTTTTGGTGGCTCCTGTGTCAAGCTGACGGGGCGATGGCAGATGGGGCAATGTGTGGAATGCAGAGGAGCAATGGGGGAAGCCACGAGGGGATTGTGGGATTTCCAGGTCACCAGAATGTCTCTTACTTTCTCCCTACGGTAGTCTGACCCAGGATTTAAAAAGTATTAACCTTGTAGCTATTAAGGACCCTTCTACGCTTTAGAGTTTGACCTAAACATCTGAAAGTGGCTGGGTGGTCCCTCTTGATCCATTTAACATGCTTTGGACTTTGGAATTACAGCCAGAAGTGAGAAAAAGAGGCGAGAGAATTTGAACAGTCATTTTATGCAGAGAATTTTTTCATAAAATGCAGCGATACCTTTTGGAATCCCTATAGCCCAACCCTACTGAATATGTGCAATCTTTCCCCTTCCAACTACATTGTCCAAACTTTGCTGGGCAGCTTCTTAACCAGCGCCAAAATATACCACGGATTCAGCTACTACACCTACCCCAGACTGTCTTTCTTTTCTGAGACAGCCTTTGTTGTCTGTTCATTCTACAAAGACCTCATTAGGCTTGTCTCATTTTGTGAAGGACAAGGACTTTAATAGCTGGGCCATGATGCAAGAATTATTGCATTTGGCAACACGAGCTCAATTCCTAATCTTGCTTTTTACTAAGCCTTTTTACTTCGGGCACACTGATCTATGTCTTTATTTTTTGTCTATGGGATATTGATGATAATGGCGGAAATTGATAGAGGTATCGTGATATTAAATGTTACAGAAACTACATGTGATGTAGTGAATGACTGGAAAGCTTCTGTAGTTTCCCACAGGGCACAATTTCCCTCATCTGGACTCTGCTACAGCAATATGCTGTAATATATAACTTATTGGTTTATTCAATCTTACTCTTTACTAATTTGTGTATTTTTAAATGTATCTTCTCAGACAGATATTAAATCTGTCAATAGCAGGAATGAAGCATTGAACATCTGCCTGGGCACGTGGCATCTGCTTTATCAATGATTAAATAATCAACTAACACAAATAATCAATTTTACCCTTAAATTAGTTTTAGAGAATGCTTTGTTCTCCTGTGAGGCAGATATCTGAAGCAGTTTTAGGAGTTGTAGAATAGTATGTCAAATCTAAACTCTAAAATAAAAAATTCTGATTTGATGGTCATTAATATCCAAAATACCATTTCTATAACACCTGTATTTTTCTCTTGGTTTCCCTTCAGCTTCAAAAACCTTTCACTTTTTTTTTTTCCTCTGAGACAGGGTCTCACTCTGTGGCCCAGGCTGGTCCTGACCTCACTATGAAGCCCAGGCTGGCCTTGGTCTCAAGGCAATCCTCCTGTCTCAGCCTGCCGAGTGCTTGGATTACGAGTGTGCACCACCATGCCTGGATACTTAGCACTTGAGTTAGTGCTTGCTTAGCAAGCACTTTAGCCTCTAAGCCATTCCTCCAGCCCAACCCTTTGTTTTTTTATTTTTAAAATTATAATAAACATTACTAATAGTAAAAACATCATCTTGTAAGTAAAATCTCATTTATGGCACTCTTTTATCACTAGATTCTGAACAAATGATTGATATTGCTCGGTGGATGACAGTGGTGATGGGCATTATGGGACCCTTGGCACTTCTGTAATTATCGTTACCTTGCCCTTAACAATGGGAATTATACAGCTTCTTCTATATCGGAAAATCATGGGAATTCTGATATTCCTTACATGTATTTACACATTGTCTGTATACTTAAAAAAAAGAGGCATAGCTACTTCCAACGTTAAAGCGTCTCTCTTAAACTTTCTTTTAAACACAACAATGCTACAGTGTGCATCCCTTTTCCCTCTCACCATTTTGGCAACCCAGCGACATGAGCAGAGGAACAGATCAGCCTCTCCTAGCTGAGCCAACACCCACACTTTTCTGAGGTTTGCCCCCCAAATCCCACCCCCTCCGCTTCATTAACTTTGATGATGCCATCTCAGCCCAAGAAGGGGGAGATCACGGCAGGTAGAACCACAAATTCCATATTTTGCTATGAAGTCATGCTCTGTCTCCAGTAAATGACCCATTACAATCAAAGAGACTTTTTCAATACGCATTCACCATGTACCATTTAATTTCTCCTCACCTGAAATATGGGACAAAAGATTTGCTCCAAGCAGAAAGTACCAAGTTCCTTGTGAAGCTCCTCCCTACTCCCACCCAGGAGATGATGACATGGGCATCACAGGAGCACACTGTGACCATCATTTTTGCAGTCTGCATTTGCTCTACAAGTGCAGACAAATGCGAGGCATTTGTGAGCACAGAGTAAGCTTAGGCATTCGTAAAATTTCAAAAAAAAAATTCACCTTAGAAAACTATTGTGGTTTGGATCTGAAATGTCCCCCAAAAGTCTCATGTATTTGAATGTTACAGATTTTCTATGGAACCATGCGCTATTGGGGCCTTGTCTGTAGCAGTGGATTACGGACATGTAAATTGAATTACAGGCATGTAGGTTAGATTACAGGCATGTAGTGGGGGCTCACCACACCTTCTACACTTGGATTCAGGAGGGGCTGATCCCTGGGATAAGACCTGGAAGGACATATAAGCTGTTTCCTGCCTTCTGTGGAGGACTAGTCTAGTCTCAACTTTCCTTGACTGAGCTTCCCGTTTGTGATGTCATGAGAAGTTGCCTCCACCTCTGCCTCTGCCATGTACTCCCATGGCTGCCGGTCACCTCTGAATGAACTGTGACCTTCTGAAACTGTGAGCTAAAATAAACCTTTCCTCCCCTCAATGTGTGGATGGCAGGTATTGAGTCAAAACAATGAAAAAGTAACTAAGACAAAAATCATATCCAAGTTGTTGCCCATAGGTTTTTTTTTATCATACTTTTTGTCTTTGAATGAAAATATAATTTCTGACTACTGTATGTTTGCCCTTAGCCTAAGCAAACCTACCAGATATTAAATATATGAGGTTGTATTCCCAAAGCAACGGGGAGAGCCCTGTGGCTTCCTACCATCACGTTTTGTTTATAATAAGTTTCCTGGCTATGCCTATTCATCTGTTTGAGTGACCTTCAGAGTGTGGTGGCGCTCGCCTGTGACCCCGGCTACTACAGAGGCTGGAGCAGGCAGGCCACGAGTTTAAGCCTGTCTGGGCAACTTAGCGAGACCTTATCTCAAAAATTAGATAGAAAGAAAGAAAGAAAGAAAGAAAGAAAGAAAGAAAGAAAGAAAGAAATAAAGAAAGAAAGATAGATAGATAGATAAAAAGATAGATAGATAGAAAGGCAGGCAGATAGGCTGGTGATGTAGCTCAGCTTAGAAACAAAAACCACAGCTAAATGTGGTGATGTAACCTGTAAGCCCATCACTCTGGGAAGCTGAGAAGGAAGATGATAAGTTTGAGCTCAACCTGAGAAATTTAATTACTTAGCAAGACCCTCTTTCAGAATAATAAAAAAAAATAAAGATCTGGTTCAGCTCAGTATGAAAGTTCAGGGTTCAATTTCCAGTACTCAAACAAAAGCAACCAAACCAAAACCCTTCTAAGTGCATGCAGTGATTTTTTTTGTGAATATAAGAAAGAAAACTGTGTCGCTAAATATGAGCATATACAAACTAAAAAGGATAAAACTAAATTAATTCTACAGTGTATATTAAGGATGTAATCTATCCCCAACACTGTGTAATAGAGATCTAAATTGTGTATATAAAATTCAGAGTCTATAAAGACAAAGAGGCCTGGTAAGACCACAACATTACATCATGAAACCTCTAAGCACTGGATAGATCTGCGCTCGCCCTTCTTCGCTCAGTCAGCAGCATGTGTTTACTGCCTATTGCATGCTGGGATTCAGAGACACAGTGGCAGGAGGTGAACATAACAGGCACAGATCGTTCCTCTTGGACGTGCGATTTTCTGGTGTGCCCGCAAGTCCTCACCTGGATGTTCTACTTGTATCTCAGGAACAAGTAAGGGAAGACCGAGCTGACGATTTCCACCTGCACCCAGCTTTTTCGTCTCTGCTCGGGGCACTCCAGTTCCTTCCATTTTTGGAGTCTCAAGCGACTCTTCATTTGCTTCTTTCTGATAGCGGTTCTGTTCATTTTGTGTTCCAGACACCCACCGCCTTCTTTTCTGTGCATCCTCTCTTCCCTTGTCTTCTGTTTTCTCTTCTCCTCTTGTTTAAGTGGTTTCACTGTTAGGTTAAAGATTAAAGAAGACGCCTAATCACATCACCCCCTTGCTCAGCAGCCCTCCCTAACCCCTTCTGGCTAAGCAGAACCTCTTCTCATTTCCTCTTTGCCTTCCACAATAGCCCCTGCTCACGCTCGCACTAGCCAATGAACTTACGTGGCGCTTTGGCCCGAGTCACGGTGGCATGGAGCCACCTCCAGCAATGTGTATTTCCTAGATTTCTGGTTCTGATTATGTAACTTTCCGTTGGATTTTTTTTCTTTTTAAAGGAAAATTATGTTCAACATGTGTAGAGAGTATCTGTGGAGATTGTTGTGTGCCATTGCTCCCTGGTATTGGTGGCACAGGCCGTCTTCTGTCACCCCCATGGGGGACTCTCTGGCATAATTCGTTCTCTTGATTGTGAGACCCCAGTGGATGGAACTGGAGAGTCAGGTCTCTTGGTAGTGAAGAAAGAAAGAAATGGCATAGAAAAGTTGGACTCCTCTTGAGCAATTAAAGGAGGGGCAGCAGCCATACATTAATAATTTTGATTCCAATCATACCCACTTGCCAGCAGTAGTCAACACTTGGCATCCTCCGACTTCTTGCTTTCTGGTTTCCGCTTGTCAACGCCTGCTGTATAAAAAGTGCATTGAAGGAGACCCGACCGTGTTCCGTCATGAGAACATCCATCCTTGTGCCAGGAACTGACTCCGGAGACTGAGGCCTGAGCCTCGCCCTCCTGCTAACCTGGGCCATCAGCTCCAGTTTCTTGTGTCCATGTCTTCCTTCTTTCTTAAATGACATCCTCCCATTTCTGCCTGTTACAGCCTGTCATTCACATATCATTTTCCATGCCAGCCACTCTCCAATGCTTTCCACAGACCCTCTAATAACAGGAAGATCACGGTCTTTGCCCAGGAAGAGTCCCTGCGAACCTCGAATACCGTGCATAATTCAGAGCTCTTTTTTCCCAAAAGGACTCCAAGAGGTGGCGAGTACTTGCATTTGTCAGCTAGAATGAGAGTGCCACTTGGTGAAAGCACAGAGAGGATTTATAATCAACTTCATCGTCATACATTGAACAGAAAAGTGACTTCTGACAAATTTAAACATTTTTGTTGCATATTATTTAAAATCTGTTCCAGGAACATAAAAGGAAACCTGGAATATCTCTCAGGTGGGATCTAACTGGAGAATATGCAGGCCTCCCTCATGGCGTTGAGGATAATTCTACAGTCCACAAAAATATTAAGAAATGTATCAAGCTGCTCATCTAGGGCAAAAACAAGACGCAGCTTTTTGCGCCTATAGCCCCATAGATGGGACTGTTAGGCTTGAGAATCTCACGATGTTGTGGTCCGGATGGTCTTGAAAAGCCTTATGAATCCCACCCTTCCTTTTCCCTTGGAAGTATTAGTAAAACTCGATTCAAAGCTTCTAAATTTTAAAGCTTACTTGTCTTGCTTCTCAAACCTCTCTGCTAAGACCTGCACTCTCGGCTTCTGTTCTTGCTGTCTATTATAACAAGTGCATGTAAATGAGTAAAGTTTCCTCATAGTCTGCATAAACTGGAGTAGATGGGGTCTTACGACTGGACTGATGATGCTACGGGAATGAGGTGTGTGCCAGTCGCGATGTCATCACTGCGACAAAATATCTGACAGCTGCAACTTGAAAGGGGATTGATTCTGACTTACAGTTTCAGTCCATGATTAACTGGCTCCAAGACAGTAATGACATGGTGGAATGGCTTGGTAGAGGAAAGGAGCTTATCCCCCAACAGCCGGGAGCAGAGGGAGGGGAGGACCTTCAAGGTCACTCCTCCGGGCACCCATATCCAATGGTCCCTCCCTCTTCCCAGCGTATGAACTCGGCAGTGGATGAGTCCACCGGCGATGATAGCATTCTCGTGACCCAACTACCTTCCAGGCACAGGAGATTTTAGGGGGACATTTTACATCTAAAGTATAAGGATGAAAGATCTTCCTGAGAACTGATTTTCATTTCTTTTTTCCCCCTTTCCTCCTGTATTTTCCACTCATTCCCATATCTTTCTCACATAATTAGGACTTTCTTCACTGTGTCTTGTAGAACAGTAAGAAAAAAAACATAGTTGCCTCATGTGTCCATGAGTTTTTGGGTATTTTTTTTTCCTTTAGAGTACCCCTGCTGAGGCAGACCAACATCCAGGAGGCGAGTCACCTTGGTGGCACTGATGTGTGTTATACGTGGTGAAGACGCAGTCGTTTTGGTTTCTGACGCTGTTGCCGGGAAGCGATGGGAGCCCTTGTGCTTGATGTGTGGCGCCTGGACAGCAGCGTGTTGAGCATCAGGGCCAGACTCAGAACCCCACATCCCACTCTGTCATGTGAGCAATCCAGGGTGACAAGAAAGCAGGCGGGTCACTCTTACTGGCCAAGGGGAAAGAAGCGGGGCTGCGGGGGACACATGAGGCTGGCAGTAGGAGCACAGACGTGGTCAAAATGTGTCATAATGTTGAACTCCACAGACACGGAAAACCAGGGGAGAGGTTTCTGGGGGGATTATTTAAAGCATGTTATGCGCAAGTACAAGTCTGCCAAACCAAACCCCAGTAGACTGTATAGCCACTACATACAAATAAAGAAATGTGGGGGGTCATAAACTTGGCATTGATTTGGTAAAACTGGCCACCCTCCTGCCTCAGCCTTCCCTTAGCTGGGAGGCAGGCCCGTGCCTTTAGGCCTGGGTAGAATTCCTTTTTGAATTATGTCTCCATCTGGAAACAGCGGGCAGGTTTTGCAGCTAGGACTCTTTTCTACCTAGGATACTAGAAAAGTTGCATTGACAACATTTGCTAACCTGTTGAAGACCTTGAAAAGAAAGGTGCTAGACGTTAATTATGCATAGTTCCAAAAGAGAATTCCCTTCCTGGAGGGAAACGTTTTAAAAAATCAATGAGGAGAGGGAGGAAATGAACAGTAGGAAGAACCCTTATTTTTGGCACAGCTGGGAAGGCGGAGCCACGATCCTTCGCTGGCTGCCGCCATCTCCTATCTCCAAGCCCTTGCGACCACTTCTCCGTTCCAGCTCCTCCCGACTGAAGCCTCCAAGGCAGCTCAGAGCTTTAATCCCCACGAGAGATCGATCGGCAGTCAGGGGCGTTTGCCGAATTCCCACGAAGGGAAGGACAGGTAGCGATGGGTCCGTCCTCACTGTCTGGAGTGAGACACCGAGCCCCAGTCAGACGTGCTAACGTGCCCTCCTTTGTGAGACTTCCTTCTCGCTCCAGAAGAAAGCTTACTCTTCTGGAAGTTCTCTCAGGTTCATCCTGGCCTGTTGGCGTCCTGCCACCTCCTGCCCAGGGCTGCTCACCTTATTTTATAAATACGCAGATTGTTGGGAACGCACAGAGTCCAGGTGCACTCTCCCCCGCTTCGGGTTGACAACCGATTATAGAATCACGGAGTTCTTGAGGTTGAGCCCAGCTACTTTATTATTCAGATTAAAATAAATAAAAACTCCACTCTTCGGAGAAAAATAAATCAAAATCGAAATAAACCAAAGCCTAGAAGAGGAGAATGATTGTCATAGGATAGTGAAAGGTGGGAGGCCTTGGAGTCAGAAAATCAAACCCGGAGTTAGTTTCCAGTTCAGCAAACTGCTGGTTGTTTGAACATTGAACCTACCTAAGCCGTGTTTTGTGTGGAGCCTAGTCATCATAGAGTTGCTAATATTTTCCACAATGCGTGTAAAAGACTCAGCACACTGGAAGCACTCAATAGAGGTTGACCTCTCATGATTGCTCAGAGGTCAAAAGTGCCGAAAGGCAGAGTGGAACCAGAACCCAGAACTGTGAGAGTCCAAGTTCACGGCTTGTCCTTTCTGTCTGGCTGGTTTGAGACTTATGAGAACCATGCCACGATTTCTCACAGCCTCCCAAATATTACCACCCTTCCAAGAACACATATCAACATCTCTTGGGAAGAGATTAAAATTCTTGGGGAACAGGCAGGTAAGAGGGAATTTGTTAGCGCTCCTTGCCTTGGGGAAAAGTCTGTCAGAAAAGCAGCTATGAAAGCGTCCCCTCCCCTAAGCAGAGATGACTGACACTTCTTTGTTAGGCAATATTTTCCCACCAGTTTCTGAACCCAGCCTCCCACAAGCCGAGCCACAGAGACAGGGAACAGGAAACCTAAGAAAACAGCAACAAATTGGCTTGGTGAGTGGATGTGGTCAAAATCTTTCATCTGGTTCTTCTCAACTGGCTGTGGAAGTTTTATGGGTTTTAAATAAAGTTAGAAATCCAAGCAAAATGTTGTGAATGAGAAGCCACAGGTATCAAAGATTGAAAAGTCTGGTGAAAAACAAACCAGCATAAACTCATAGATACCACATACCTCCTTGCCTGAAAGTCAAACTCCAGCCGGAAGACACGCTTGTGGGGAGGAATAGGCAGCCTTTCTAATCAAGTAACACCTGGGTGTTTGTTTTTGAGCAGTCAGTGGGCTGGGATGGCTGGTAGGAAATAGGGAGCCCACGACAAGCCGAGGCTAACAGTGCCCATATCGGCCTCCCCTCTGGGCTCCAGCCTTGCCATGAATAAAAGCATTTGGAAACATAAGGACTCTACCAGCCTGCCAAATTGCTTCTCTGCATATTTGTGGCGATGGCTTGAAAATGGTCGTTCCAGATGGAAAGTGGAGGAGAATAAATCAGTATAGAAAATGATATCCATTGTCACCTTCCTCATTTGAGGACCTTAGCCACAAGGCACAGCTACTCCACAGTGTCTTGTCTTATACACCAGAATAAGACATCGTCCCTGAAGAACAGATACATGAGATGACTCATGTGACTCTGCATGTCAGACCTGTCTGTGACAGAAACCGCTAGGGAGGGAGGCGGGTCAGAATGAAGATGCATCTGTCATAAAGCCTAGGATGGAAAACGTAAACTTTTCTTCTCTTGCAGCCTTGTGGCAGTTGCGTGGCTATCCTCGCAGGAGCTAGCCCCGTGGATCTTGCAGATGGAGAAAACCGACAAGTCCCTTCGATTTGGTGTTTTAATCAATAATGACAAAAAAGATGAATCTTCAAACTCATTGAAATGGTTTGGAAGGTGTTTGGCGAAGGCTGCTTTTTAATAGCTTCTATGTGGCTAAAAAACTGCAGTGTCTCAGACCTGAATAAAACTGAAATTATTTTTTAGCTTTAGATAAAGAAGATTCAAGTTGAAAAGTTTAATTGCTACACGTCATATCATTGTGATGAAGTGTTTATAATTCATGACAAGTAAGCTGTGGTCCACCTGAAGCTCCCCTGGGTTTTTGTCCTTATTTCTTTCAGTGAAAAGAAACTGTCGTGGGCCACAAATAAAATATATAATACACCTAGACTAAGTGCTTATATTCAGTGCTAAGATTTCCTTTTTCAAAAATTTCATTATTACATGAAAAAAATTAAAGTTAAGCCAAGTGTGGTGGTGCAGACCTATAATTCTACAACTCTGGGAGGCAGAGGCTGGAGGGTCTCAAGTTCAAGCCCAGCCTAGGCAGCTTGGCAAAAGCTTGTCTTGAAAACAAAAACCAAACCAAAACAAGGTTGGGGATTTAGATCAATGCAAAGACACAGTGGGGCTTGATCCCTAGTATCACAAAATAAGCAAATAAATAAAAAGTTAAAAAAGGGCAAAAACCAGTGGGCTGTAGGTTGGACATTCATGGCATAAGGCATATCAGTACTTAAAAGGTCATTTTAAGAGTAGGTTTGCTCTAAATGCTAATACTGAGTAATAAAGCATCATCCGGACAGAGTTCTTGTGTTTAGTGCAACAGAGCAACTCTTCGTGCAAAGAAGTATGGCTGTGGAAGGCTCTCTCTACCAACACCTTGCTGCATCATTGGCAGCAACCCTAGGTTAAGTACTTCCCTAAGCAATGAATGCTCACAGATGATGAAAGAGTGCTGGTGGCTGAGTCTGAGGGCCACAGCTGCCACAGAGGCAGAGAGATGGGGCCACAGATTTTTTGCAAAAATACCCTAAACTTAGCTGGGGCCTGGGCACTACAGAAGCTTTTTGCTTGGAGTTTACCACTAGGGAACAGAAGTGGACACTGAGCTCTGTTCATCTACTCAGCTGGGTTCCCTGAGCCCACACAGGAAGCCGGCTCTTCTGATGGCTAAGGTCTCTGAGACCAGTCACCCCCAACCTTTTGCAACAACAAAAGTCAACTTTTCTGCAGACGGAGGGGGAGAAAAGGATAGCTTGGGAATGCCTCAAATGCATTATATTTATTACACAGTCCTGTTATTATTTCATGTTAATAAATTTAAAAATAATTATGCAACTCATCAATAAGTAGAATCAGTGGTTACTCTGAGGTTGTTTTCCTGAAACTAGACAGTTCCCTTTGGAGGATGACAGCAAGTGGAGTTCAGGTGGTAATCGGAGTGACGGGGAGCGGCTGCAAATGCTGATGCAGCTTCACTTGCTCTCCTGAGGCCTACTTGTGAGCCTCACTACTGGCTGAGGTGACAGGTTGGTGACCGCTGGCTCAGATGAGAGGACAAGGCCCACAATCATGGAAGAAGTTCCTGCTCAGTGGCGCATCTCGTTTTTTTCCCTATCCTCACTGAAAATAGCATGGTGTGTCAGCTATAGCAGCAGTTTCTACTTTCTCCAAAGAAACTACAAAAATAGGTGCTCCACATGATTTGCTAAGGATTGTTGGTAATCCAGGTGAATGCCCAAGCTGAACGTGACACTATAGAGAGAGGCAGTACGCTCGTGACCAAAAGAAACATAATTAGTATGCAACCACATAAAAATGCAAAAGCTACATAGAATTAATGCTTTAAATAAGGAAGTACGTTGTATCTAAAATTACTGAGGGTAGCTGTGAGACAAGAAAGACAAGCAACTCCCAGTGCACCAGTATTCATGGTGGGTCTCCAGGTCGGGGACGGGAAAAGAAGCCCATTTGCCCATGGCACATGTTTAGTACATTCTTCAATCACCACTCTCCTGTTAGCAGAAAAAGCTCCCATTAAATCTCGACTCTTAATGAGGGGAATGAAAAGAATTTCTACATTTTGATATGAGAGTGAGTTGAGACATCCACACAAAACGCATCTCTTATGTTTTTGGTACAAATGCTGATCATATGAAATCTATTAATTTCTCTCACACTGAGAAACAAGAATTAAATGCATCCTTGGGAAAAATAATGTTTCCTTAGCATAATTTTCCTGTGTGTGTGTGCACACATGTGCATAAGTGTGTGTGTGTGTGTGTGTGTGTGTGTGTGTGTGTCTGTGTGTGTGTGTATACATCAAAGTCAGACTTACAGAGGAGGGACTCTATCCAGGCATCAGTTTTACCCCAAGCTTCCCATGATGTTATGAGAATTCAGACCTCAGGGGGATGGATTTTAAGTTATCTGAAAAGCCTTCAAAGTAGATCCATGCATGATTTGCAGAGATATCTCCCTAGAATCACTAGTACTGGTTCCCTCATCTAATATCATAGAGGTTAATTTCCTTCTTTTATTCACTTCCAACCTGATAGGCACATTACAACTCTATTGGCAGGAGTAGAACTTACTGTACTTGGTCATTTTTAAGATGCAGGTTTTTTTAACCATCTTTGAAGTCACATGACATCTTGAAATGGTTGGCATATCAGCTTAGCTAGTAGTCTTCTTTAATGATACATAAATGTTTATGCATCTTACAATTAATGGCCTCTAATAGTGAAATTTGGGCTCCATGCATATTTCTTTTCAAAAATTATGGAAGATAAGGTTATTTTGATTCCTACTTGGTCTGTCATCCACTGAATGAATGTGTTTACATATATTTATCTGCTGGCAATTTCTGCTTTAACAATACAAAACTTCCAGATGCATATATTGCTGAGGTTAAAAGCTCTAACCTTGACCAGCTACTAGGATCACCAAGAATTTTTAGAAACAACACACGTCTCTGAGCTCTCCTTTTGAGGTTCTACTTGTGGATGAAGTTGAGAACATCCACCTTTAGAGAGCTTCCAGGGCTGAATCTGGTGATCTGAAAGATTTTTAAGAATCATTAGCAGATGATTAGAAAAAAAAAAGAACATCTATTGGAAGCATATTGAAATATTTTAATACTTAAATGTTACCATCTTAAGGAAAGATCTACTAAAAATCATGTCTTTGATGTCTAAAATTTGCATTTTTTACAAAAGCAATGTAAATTGTACCTTTGAGTTTCCCATTTTAAGACAACTTTATGGCCCAAAGGTCCTTAAAATTTAATTTTTAGTGTCTATTAAAGTTCAAGTCATATTCTAACTCAGGAAAATTATATCAACTTCTAGTGAAACTAGAAAATAAATTTAGTTTAGCATGGTGCCCACTTCATGCTAACTCCCTCGTGTATGGCCTATAGATCTTACCAGACATTATGGAAATGTGCTATGCTATTTTCTTGAAATATTCGGTTTTATTTATTTAATTTGAGTAGACTTCCTTACACACAAGGAAGTGTGGCTTAATGAAAAGAGTCAGGAATCACGGGCATGTCACTTAATTATTTTTGGCGCCAAAATTTCCCATCTGTAATATTCCACCACAAATATTATATGGTTTTTGTGGTCAAAATAAAGGCAAAGCTATTGTTGTCCACTGATTAATTTGCTATGTGATATTAAGAAGCTATTGGTGACCTTTATCTGAGATAACTCAGTGTCCTAATAAGTGAATCTCAGGAAAGGAATTCCAAATGAAATGAACTTGTGGGAAAAAAGGAATAGGAAATGAGAGGAATCTGGAAACTGATTTAAATGAGTTTTAAATGGTAAATTATTTCTAGAACAGAATTAAACACAGAAGGTATTTTTCAAAAGAATAATTTTCTGAGAATTTTTTTGACCAGACCAAGGAAAATATACTAACTTTATACCTACAAAAGAGAATGGTTGTATCCATTTGGAAAATATCAGCCCCAAAGTTTAGAAAACCTTCCTCAAGCAAAGAAGGAATGGATTTACTGGCATAATTATTGGTGGGCTATAGTTAGCAGACACGATGTGACCAGTCAACAAGCTGGCTTTCTGCGGTGTACCGGTGCTGTCTCCTCCCACACACTGGCTCATTATGACTTGCACAGTGGTTGCAAATTGCTGTAGCAATTCCAGGTCTCAAAGTTATACTTTCCAGAGCCACAGGGAGGATTTTTCTTCCTGCCACTGTGGTATAAACTCTTCAATTTTACCAGTTCCCAGGCTGATATTTTTTGTTAGATAATCTTCATGGGCAGGCAGGCTTTGATCTAAACCAACAAGTAGGAGTTAGATTGACATATGGATAGACTTCAATGTCTATACCTGCCACCAGAAGTGAGTTCAGTCCCATTAAAATGCTATCCTGCTACAAGCCAGAGGAAAGTTGGCAGCCTGAAATGTCAACCGGATTGTTCTAAGGAAGGAGGAAGACAGGATGGATACTGAGTAGGCCACTAAAAAGGACCTTCTTAGTTGAATTTGTATTTTTATAATCTACTGTGGTAAGGTGAGTGAGGAAGAACTTTACAGTCCCAAGATTTGATCTTGAAATATAGATGAACAAAGAGTGCAGAAATTAGGGACTATTAACCAAGAACAGTCACAGAAATATAGTATAAATAGCGTTGAACTAACGTTTGGTGGCAGTCGCAGAGAAAGTAAAGTTTTGACAATTAAAAGGTATTACTCAAAACACACAGGCTGTGTTGTTTAGGCCAAATCTTTAGACGAAGTAAATATGAAATATCAATGTTTAATATAGATACAAAAGTGAAAGCCTGATCATTTTCAATACTTAAGCCTCCCCAATCACTTTTTTTAAATTGAAGCATACCTAGAGTTCATTTTTGAATCATCACTGCATGCTCGTTGAACTCCCAGTGCTCTTCACAAGCCCATTGAGACGCAGTCTCATGCCCTTAGTGGGGCTGGCCTGGGGGCTTCCTTCCTCCCATTCTGTCTCCTGCATTGTTCCTTGCTAAGTGGCTGCACAGTGCACATCCCTGGAATGGCAACATGTGACCAAGTCCAACATAATATCCCGAGAATGGAAATACCATTTGTGTAACAATTGTGACAGAATTCCTCAATAAGAAATTTGTGTTTTGGAGGAAAATATACCTTGATACTTTTTCCAGGAAAAAAAGCATTCATTCTGAGGGACACAAGTCAAGACAGATTGTTGTTCCTGAGAAGCCAGTGAATTTGACACATCAGTCAAATGTCAGAGGGCATGAAACCTTTTCCCATGGTCTCATGAAACTTTGGGAAAATTTAGTGTGCATTAAATGGTTGGTTTGAAATGAACGTTAGCTAAGTAGTTGAGTTTAGGATACAGATTGGCAGAAGCTGAGCATTTGTTTGAGGACCATATTGTGGCAGGTCCTGAGCCTACTAGGGTTCTTAGCACCCCAGAATCTAGAAAGCAGCCGGATGCACAGGCTGGGTCAGACAGAGGCTGTCAGCAGAAAGTGCAGGGTCTCCTCATGCAACAGTGGTGCTACCCAAACCCTAGGCATCTGTCTTAGTTACTTTTTTTTTGTCGCTGTGACTTAATACCCGATATCCACAACTTAGGAAAGATTTATTGTAGCTTACAATTCTAGAAGGTCTCAACTCATACAGGTTCAGAGAGAAATTCACTCACAGTAGGTTATGGTTTAGATCTAAAATGTCCCCGAAAGTCTCACATGTTTGGAAGATGACTACGCGTGGGGTGGGAGGAGACTGTCCTCATCATTGAATTCATCCACGGGGAGTCCGCAGTTGAAGGTTCTGTGAAGAAGTGAGGTCTGCCTGGAGGGGGTCGCTGGGAATGTGACCCAGAGGAGTGGACGCTCATCCCTGGCTCTTCCCTTCTCTCTCTCTGCTTCCTGGCTGCTGTGCAGTGAGCAGCTGTCCTTCACCATGCCCTTCCATCAGGCTGTTCCTGCCCTGGCACCCGCTGGCCATGGACCAAACCCACTGAAACTGTGAGCCGAAATAAACCAGTCTTTAAACTGCAGGTGTCAGGTATTGTGCCTCAGCGACAAGAAAACAATGGCAACACAGTGTGATATCTTGTCAGCAATGTGTGGAAAGCACAGAAACTCTTCATCATGAAGACAAGATGCTCATGTCATATGTGCCTGATTTGCACATTGAAAGCACACAGGTAAGCACAGATAGACTTGCTGACTGGTTGATAACTGCAGTGAGGGTCTGAAGACAGCCACCTGAGAACTGGGTTACACTCAACATATACAATTAGCAATATTCTTCTTCCCTACTCCTTGGCAAATCTGTCCCTCAGCAATTCAGCCAGCTGTGTCACTTGAAGGTCCTTGGGGTAAGAATTTTGTGTTGGTTTTGGGAATGTGTTGATAGGTGCCCCCTGGCCTTGCATACATACTGGGGGATTCAGAACAGCAGCTGACAGTCCTTGAGAGGTTACTCAATTACATTTAACATTTGTATGTCAATTACTTTTAACACTATAAAAGCGAGAGCTTGATTAATCCCCACATCAACCTCTGAGGTAGGTACTGCCTTCACTTCCACTTGAAGATGTACAGCTGAGTCTTACAGAAGCTAATTAGTTTTGCCAAGACCACACAACTGGAAAGTGATGAAACACATTTTCTTATTTCTGTCTCCTGAGGTGAGATCTGAACTCCAGCACTGTAACAACAAAACCCACATTCTTTGAAGCCATCTTTATTAACTGAGTACATTATGAAAGCTCAATGCTTCATATTAAGTGATAGCCAGACATGGTCAGAAATAGATTCAGCTTTCCAACCAGAGAAATGTTACCCTCCATCTAAAGAGTGGTTTCTCATCTGTACTTCACAGGCTCCTAGAGGATCACATAATTTTTTTCAAAGATGGCACTTGCCTATGTGTACTTGAAATATTTCCTGTGACTCATGCGGGTGGTCCTATACATGTCAGCTAACAGATAACAAGTACCCAGCTGGTAGGATACTCTGTTGAGTCAGTGCTTGGGTTTCTCTAAGATGCTGTGGTGGTTTGGATCTGGAGTGTTCCCCAAAAGCCTCATGATCCTATGGATATTGGGTAGGGTTGGGAGGAGGGGCCTGGCTGGAAGGAGCAGGCACTTAGGGCTTGACCTGGTGGGGCACGTGCTGGTGTCACCTTCATTCCCAGTCTCTCTCTGTACCACCATGCTGTGAAGATCTCTGTGTCCCACACAGCTCTAGCTCTAGCTATGGCCCTGCCATGTGATTCCGTTTTCCTGGTATCCTCCCACGAGTGGACTGGGACCTTCTAAAATTGTAAGCTACAATAAATCTTCCTCCCTAAGTTGTGGTATCAGGTATTGAGTCACAGTGACGAAAAAGTAACTAAGACAGATGCCTAGGGTTTGGGTGGCACCACTGCTGCATGAGGAGACCCTGCACTTTCTGCTGCCAGCCTCTGTCAGACCCAGCCTGTGCATCCGGCTGCTTTCTAGTTCCTGGGGTGCTGAGGGTCCCAGTAGGCTCAGGACTTGCAGGAGCATAGTCCTCAAACAAACGGCTGTCTTTATCACTGTGAAAATTCCACGGTGGAGTGACTTGAATATTTGTACCTCCGTTGGCTCTGGAATGGCATTCTTGGTTTGGTAAAGCAGCACCCTTTCTTTCGGGAGTACACCTCTTCCCACTGCTTCTCATTCTTATAGGTACGATCTTTCTTGAACTAGATACGTGATTCGTTATGAACAAGGACATCAGTCATTGTCTTAGACCACGATGATTGGCTGAGGGAGAAGCAGGGGGCAGAAAACAGGCCACCAAGACTCCATCCAGTTCAGGAAGGATGTGGTAATGCAAAGGAGGCCATCCATGCCGGGAAGGACTGGCCTGGACATGCCGGCAGCCAGGAAGGATCCCATCAGCCCAGACGAAAAGCAGAGCAGGGAGATGCACAGAGCGAGAGGGGCACTTCAGCTTTGGGTCCCGCCTCCCGCCAAGATGAGAATTTCCAAGGGAGCCAGTAAATGCACGTGGTGACTTCGCTTTGCCTCGCAACAGAGAGTCCTTGCTAAAGAGCTTCTCTGAGGTCTATGTGTGTCACAGCCAAGGGGAAAACCTAAAAAATAAAATAATAAAATAAAAATAAAAAACCCAGAACATACTTTATAGCTTCAAATTTATCCTCTACATACATCTTTTCCCCCATTTATCGATATATATATATATATATATATATATATATGCAATACACATTGTTTACATTGATCTGAAGTATTTTGGGCATATACACATTGTGGCAAAATGACAAATTCTTCCCCTTTCTCTGTTCGATCCTCCTATTTCCTACACTTCCTCTCCAGTTCCTATTATTTCCCTCAATTAGTTCTGCAAAATAACTGAGATCTGGGTTTCTCGTGTTAGAGAAGCCATTTGATATGTAACCTTCTGTTTCTGACTCATTTCACTGAGCATGATGGTCTCAAGTTGCAGCGTTTACCTACAAAAGCCACCAACCTGTCTGTATTTGTAGATGAGTAGTATTCCATTGTGTATAAATACCACAATTTGTGTACCCCTTGGTCTGTTTATGGGTATTTGGGTGTCTTCCACATTTTAACTATTGTTAGTTGTGCTGCTATGAACATGGGTATACACATATCTCTGTGATATGTTGAACTCTTTTGGGAAAATTCCCAGAGGAGGTATCACTGGATCGAAGAGGATATTTATTTCCAATCTTTTGAGAAACTTTCATATCTCTTTCCATCATCTTCTACACATGGTAGAAAATTGTTTATTCATACTACATGAAAACAACATATTCTGAGCAATGAATAATTAAAAAGTACATACAAGGGAGCATAAAATATATCACAAATGTTTAAATGGAAAATTTTACTACTGTAAAAGAACATAGCTATGGTGCTCGTCAGATACGCCCTCTGGCTTTGAACATACTCACCGCCTTCTGGAATGGCTCTGGAGTCCTCTCTCTCTCCTTTACAAGGAGTGGCCAGATGAGTTCAGGGCCAGCCTGGACCACAGAGCGAGACCAGTCTCAAAAAAATAAAAAAAAAAAAAAGAAAGTGACCAAAAAACGGTGAATGCCGCTGCTGTGTGCCATCCAGCAGACCCGCAGGCCGATACAAGTGTGGCGATATGTCCTCACACACCTAACTCACCACATCTGGCACCCTGCGACTTCTAGCTCTTCCCCAAAGTCAAAATGGCCATGAAAAGTCACTCCTTGCATCAGCCCAACCATGGCAGAACAGCTAAGGTCACTGAGGTCAGAGGACTTCCAGGACGGGTCAGGGGTGGGAGGACGAAGGGTGTGGTGGGTGCTGCAGGCGGAGACGGCCTTGCCAAGGCCCCGGTGGCACCTGCCGGTGGAGCAGGCGGCCAGGCGCGCAGGTGGACTGCAGTGATTCTCTGTTTATCCCCGTGGGCAGAGAGCAACCTCCCAAGGCCCTTCGCTGTTCCCGTTGACAGCACAGCCGTCTCTCTGGCAGCGCCCTGACAGTCCTTAGCCTCAGCATGCCCACCGCTGCGTTAGACGCAGCTTTCAGCGTCTGGGCTTCCCATTCCACTGATGGACAATTGTGTTAAAAAGTATTATTTTTCACAGGAGCTGAAACTTTCCCCGTCCTGACTTCCACCTACGGTGCTAACTCCGCACACTGGCAAGTCTCCTTCCAGTCCCTCCTTCTCCCGGGCAGCCTTTCAGATGTGAAGACAGACACCCCAGTCCCGGGACACACTTTTTACTTACCTTTCTGACTTGTCTGGACCATGGTGTGTTTAAGATGCGTTGATCAGGCTTACTGACGACTTTTGTTACCATTTTTCCCGTCGGGTTGAGCTGTCGAGTGGGACGTCCACACCGGCCGGGAAGGGGTCCTCCCTTTTCCATGGATTTTTTTGGGAGGAAGAGATTAGTGGGCAGCTACATCCGCCGCCTACTTTTTTTTTAATTTCTGATTTTGAAACAGGCTCTTGCATAGTCACTAAGTTGTCTAGGCTGGGCTTGAACCTGTGATCTTCCGGCTTCAGCTCCTGGTGTGCTGGGATTACAGTTTGCATCACCGGGCCTGTCTCCATGGTGACCTTTGCATCAAGCATGTTTCCCGGAGTGCTGCAGGGTGTGCCCGCACTAACTTTCCTTGGTCAAAGGCTTCTCTGCCCCCCACCCCACCGCACCCGAGCTCTACCCCTCGCTGGCTCCACCTAGAAACTCTGTGGAAGGCACCAGCCCTTCAGACGCGAAGGGCTTTTTCCTGCTCCTCTTCCCTTCTAGCTTTTAGGGTTCAAATATTTATGTTCTTTCCTAGTAATAATTTTTAGTAACTTGTGAGCTAGGATGGCAGAGATAAACACGGATGTCCTCTCTTGCGGCCCCTTGGAACACCAAGAAAATATCAATAGTTGGAAAGAATGAAGGGAAGAGACGTTGCTGAGGGGCGTGAGAGCCATATGTGCCTCACTGTAATCCGTGTGTGTGTGTGTGTGTGTGTGTGTGTGTGTGTGCGCGCAAGGGGAGGCACTAGAGAGCAAGCTGAGGGCCTCCCCACGGAGCGACCTGCCCAGTCCATTATTTTAAGTTTCGATTTTAGGATAGCATCTCATGTGGGGTCCAGAAGTGCAGGCCTACAGTCCTAGCACTCAGGGTTGCTGAGGCAGGAAGATGTCAAGTTTGATTGCAGCAATTTGGCAAAAACCTGTCTCAAAGTCAACAATGAAAAAATGAACTGGGGATACAGCCAGTTGTGAAGACCTTGGTCTCAAGTCCCAGCATGCCCCACTCCCACACCTACCCCTACATCCCTCCCCGGCACAACGACAGTGTGAGATTAAGTTGTTAAATCAACAAATTGCCTGAGCTGGGCTGAATTTGCCATCTGCCTGACTCAGCTTCCCAGAGGGCTGGGACTACAGGCCTGCACCAGAGGCCCTGCTAGTGAATGATTACGTTTGAACGCTCTTTGATCTTTCTGTAATACTTAGGAAGAACAGCCGTCAATTCATTCTCTAATATGTTCTAGCTGTGATCTTTGGATTTTCTGTTACATGAATTAGGAAAGGATACGCGTGAACATAGGCAATTTAACCATTGCTACTTAGGGCTTCAAAACACTTGCTACTGCCAAAATACACAAACGGCAAGATTGCGTGTGGATGTTTCCATAGCTGGAGTCAGATCACTGCTGTCAATATTACTCATCTGCTCCTGTGTTTCTGGTTACCCTATGTGAAGACAAACCGGCCTTCAATTACTACGCTGGTAGGTTCTAAAAACTTGGACGCTCCTATAGAAAAATTGGAAAGTTTGGTTTTTGGTATATTCGCTGTGTAGCCTCCTGGATTTTAGAACACTATTTTCAGATGTGTTTGGATGCTTTGCAATCTTCTGTAATACATCATCTGTTCCAGAGACACTGAATTTTGTTATGTTTTCTTAATTGACACCTATTAAGTGGTTTATTGTTATGAATGATTACTTTTAGTATAGAGAATGCTTAGCCGTGAGGTGCTGGAAACCAGTCATGGAAAGGCCTTGGAACAGTGAACCAAAGAGGCCCCTAGTCCCCACAGGGTTCAAAGCTGGGCCCCGGGGGAACAGAAGCTGTCACTCCTAAATTAAAGCCTTTTGTTGAGGAACCTCTCCCACAAAACTCTCTCCACCCGTCAAACTTTCACAAAAGAAAATATTTCAGATTCCTATCAGAGAAAGGTCAACTCCAATCCAGGCTCAGCATTTGAGAGGAGGGCAGGCAAGTCGCTGGCCCTGAACACGGGACGGCTGACTTAAAACCAGAGCAAAACAAGCAAATCCAGCCATCAGCTTCTGAAGAGTGCACCTAGATTCACAAGGAGGTAATTGCAGGATTAAGGCTTGTCAGTTTCTTCTCAAGCCTTTTCTCAGAGGGAAGACTCTGTCCGTAGTTCATGCCTCACTGTATTTATGGCGAGGACATTTTAATACACGTTAATCCCCAGACCCTGAGAGCTCCTCCTGTTCGCACGTTCCTGCCTTGATGTGCTCCACAAAGCTCCCAGGGAGACGCTTCTGTTCTGCTGTCATCCTCCTCCCTTGCAGGTAACTGCCCTATGCCTGCGATTACCTGGGCTGCGTATGAAAGAGTCAGCAAGTATAGGGTATCACACCCACGATAAGGTGTTCCCAGCAGTCAGCAATTAATAAAGGAAGTTCTTCCAAAACTGAGTTTTCTTGCATAGCTGTCCTTTTTAAACCAATGATAAGGGGAAAGCATACCTTATGTCAAAAATCTGAGAAAAAATATTAAGGTACATTTATTAATTTAAACAAGGATAACCACTATCCCATTGGCACATGCCAGCTCAAATTTTCTCTTTGTGCTGGAGGAATGGCCTAGCAGTTAAAGTGCTTGCCTTGCAAGCACAAGGCCCTGAATTCGATTACCCAGCACCACACAAAGCCAGGCGTGCTGGCGCACTCCTGGAATCCCAGCACTCGGGAGGCTGAGACAGAAAGATTCCCATGAGTCCAAGGCCAGCCTGAGCTGTATAGTGAGTTCAGGACCAGCCTGGGCTACAGAGCAAGACCCTGTCTCAAAATTAACCAACAAACACATAAATAAAATTTCTCTTTAATCCCTCCAGAAGGCTGGAGGATTGCCCACACATTTTCTAGTTAGCCAGGCCACAGGCCTTCAGTGGCTGCGTCCTGGAAGGTCTCCGAGTTATCAGGGGAGAACCTGGGCTGGTTGGATGATGGAGGGATGGGACAGAGGACGTGGATGGCAGAGCTACGTGTACAAGTGTCATGGGAAATCCACCTAAGTTTACTAGTCCATCTATGTTAACAGAAATTTGGGAATGAGTTTGCTTGAAAATATTTTAGGAATGTGCATAGGAGTAACTGTGAACTGGAAATCAAATGATAAGTGTGAGAGTTGGATTTATCATAGCATATTACATAAAGTTGGACAAGTCATTTAAATACTTTGAGTATCAATTTGGAGGTATTTTGAAAATCCCAAAAAAACACTTAAAAACTTAATGATATGATGGCACTCAACTTCTCAATACATCTTTTTTTTCAACTTCAGAAACTGAAAACATTTTATTTTGAATTAAATTTCCACCATATTATAATTACTTTGTTATTTCTGTTAAGTATAAAAATGTTTACTATCGAAACCAGTTCATTAAAATATTTTATATTCTTGTAACAATTACAAGAATATAAACGGGATGTGGCTAAATAATTTCTTCCTTGGTTTATAGTACTTGGTTACACTTTAGAAGAGTTCAATAAGGTAAAAACCCTGAAATACACAGCCCTGAACATATCCTTCTACCCTCAAGCACCGGAAGGTGATGCGATGTTAGTGAACATTCGTAACACCTTTTAATACATACATAAGAAAGGCAAGAGCCACCGAACAGAACCAACTGGAACCTGGTGATGGTTAAAAAACAAAGAATATTTAGGATTCCCTTATTTCTAACGAAAAGAATATTGGCCACTAATGTAAATTTACCTTCTCATAGTGTTTAAATTGATAAGTCCTTGGGAATGTAGAGATTTTTTTGTTTGCTTCTTTCATGAATTATGTGGGAGATAACGTCCGTACCTTGTTCTTCCACAAGACCCATCATGTGAACTCTGCGCTGCATTAAGCAGTAAGGGCAGAACACATGAGGTGAAGTAGATCACACTGTTCGTGATTAACAGTCGGCAGCAGTACTAGCCCATGGCTGCCAGACCAAGGAAGGATCAATAACTAGGAGCAAATGAAACGACGATTTGTAAGTTCCAATCCTCCTATATACTGCCCCACGTATTATAGAAGAGCAATATGATTTTTACAAGGGCATGTATTTTTAAAAGTCCATAACATTGTTGAAGAATTTTCTCCTTCCCCAATAAAACAGCAACAAAGAGACTATTTTAAATAAGGAAGCTACCGCTTGCTTTGTAATGTTAAAAGTAATTACTCACTGTTGCAAAGAAAGTGCATTTTCGAATGTCTTTGTGGCCTAGTTTTATGTTCTCTATGTCAACAGAAGGAAGAAGGCTTGCAGGCTGTTCCGTGTCTTGGAGGCTCACAGTTTATCACGCTTTCTTTGACATGTGCTCATTATGTCATTTCTGAAAGTCAACTGCAGCTCTCCAGGAGGCGTCCAGGAGATTTCATAGTCAGGAATAAAAGCTTCTTCCTTAGGAAATTACCTCAAAAGCATGCAATTTACTAACCCCTAGAGACATTTCGTTCTGTAAATGGCATCAGGAGAGCTCTTCTTATGTTAATTACATCTAAAACTGGACTTGAGCGGATCTGGAAACTTCTAAACGTTCTTTTGGAAAAAGGCAGACATACTTGGTCAGCATCCAACACTCTTTTGTAGGCACTGCAAGAAGACCACCTTCAGGCTCTGGGTCAAAAGCTATAAATACATGTCACGTTATAGACAGGAAAAAAATGGTGAATGATGGATAAATAAATACACATGTATAATTTAGTATTTTCTTATTCAATCTGCATAGCCTTTGCAGACTCTCTTCACTAATTCCATACACAGATTCATTATGCAGCACAGAATTGGAAGTCCAAGGTTCAAATACACTTGCTTCCACTGTCCCTACTTTGTCTGTGAGCTTTGACCTATTTTCAGTCGAAGGAAGCTGGTGACTGTTTTCCCACCCCTTATGCTGAGAAATGGTTACAAACACCATGAGCTGGCAAGAGGGACCCCAGGTACTAAAGCTGTTTACAAAGCCGACCTTTGTCCAAGGTGCCAGCCAGCTCAGTCTTCCTCTTCGAGCCTGTATTTGTGGGTACACAGTTAAACAGACGTAGAGGTTTTTGTCCTTCTCCCCTTGAACAAATATCTAACCCTGGAGACTGAGCCTATTGCAAACCCTGTGGAGTTCCGGTTTACAAGGAGGGGTGGCTGGGGTGCAAGCTCTCTGGGCAGTTTGCAAGGCAACCTTTGTTTGGCAGATTTCCTTTTTTCTTTGTTCTTTTTGTCCTTGCCCGTATTAAAAGAGCTTTTAGGTCAGACGCAAATACAGATGCATTACCTCTGACAGGCCTGTCATTCTTCTTCTGTTTAAAATGCTTTTTTGGCACTCCGGGTTTTGAGACTCCTAATGATGCCTCTCCTCTTAAATCATGACGTCCTTTTGTGAGGCCTCCTTCTGGGAGGCCTGATGCAGGGAAGCCCCTGCCTGGGGCTCGGATTGGAGAATGGCACCAACATCTCCTGCAGAAGAGACCAGCTCCAGAGAGAACACGCGCTCGCAAAGGCACGCTGCAGTGGAGGAAGTGGCGTTTGGTGTTTCTCAGGCTTGGTTGCTCTTACCTGTCCACCAGACAGCTTCTGCGGGTGCCGACCAGTGCTGCCTCACAGACTAAATCTCCACCAGCCACACTGTGGAAGCAGGCACTGCCAACTGTGGAAGCAAATGTTCGTGATTTCTATTTGATATTCAGGCTCTCTCTCTCTCTCTCTCTCTCTCTCTCTCTCTCTCTCTCTCTCTTAAATGGGAGAAAAGCTGGAACTACTTCTATGGTGCCTAGACGCTGCACTGCCGCGGCAAGCTGCCCCAGGGCAAGTGTTCACACAAACCTTGGCTTGCTGTCTCTTTCCTTCTTACCTTGTTAATATTTATTTTGGTGGCATTGCTGGTTTTGCAATGAGAAGAAGGTTGAGCAGACGGTGCCACCCAGGTGGTTGCTGAGGACAAAACTGATGTTTGCTTCTCCCTTCTTTTAGCATTTTCCACTGCACATTGTGAAAATTATGCATCTTTGCCATAATTTGAGCTGTGAAATGCTAGTTTTCAAAATCAGTCTTTAAGTGTTCACAAGATGGGTCACTATTATACACATGTCATTATATAGTCCCCATGTTTCCTTGAATGTTGAATTAAATTTGATAATCTGGCTAGGAAGGAGTCATTTGAAGTATAGCCAGACCAAGCTACTAAAAAAACCAAACCAAAACAAAGCAAAACAAATAAACAACAACAACAACAACAAAAACAAAGGAAAAGTGCCAGGTGTGGTGCTTCCCTGAAGTCTGAGCATTCTAGGAGGTTGAGACACGAGGACAACAAGCTTGAGCCCAGCCTGAGCAGCTGAGTGACTTTGTGAGAAACTGTTCCGAAATAAAAGCATAAAAACAGCTGAAAACGTTTCTCAGTGTGAAGGTGCTGGGTTTCATCCACAGTACCGGGAAAAAAAAATGGCCCACAATAATTTCCTCCAGACATTTGTTAAATCTAAATCAGATCCTTGTCAGAAGGTGGGTATTTGGGTTGCTTTTGTGTTGTTTATTTTTACCAAGAAATAATTCAAATCTTTTTTGGTGTACATCAGTAGTTCTCAAATTATGGTCACAGGACCTGTCTTTCTTGAGGGCTTGTTCGAAATGCAAATTCTCAACGTGCTGCCTCAGCCTACCCCTTCCGAATCTGGGGAAGCCCAGTGACCTGAATGGGCTAATTCTACATGCTCACTGCAGTCAACAAACATTGGCATAAATAAACACCAAAAAATCACATCACTTATGTTTCAAGTTTGAGTAAATGAAAGCAGCACTATCGTAAATTGGAATAAAATCTATGCAGTTTTATTATTTTTTTTTACTTATAGCTTTCACTTAGGTTTCATGGCGCCGTGAGTCAATTTTAAAGTCGGATTTGATTTAAAGCCTTTTCGTTAATGCCGTTCTAATGACAGTAGGTCCCTTTCTTTGCACTTGATTCATTTAAGGGAAGGAATAAAAGGTGATTTTGACTGAAATCAATGGCAGACATGTATTTACTAAAAATTTGGATTTCAATTTTTAATTTTCTTTCAGTACAAATGCCTAATCTGTAGATTTGTCATTGTCAATTATCTGTCAGTTTAAACTTTAAAGGTGAAAGGTAAATTCACCTACTATGGAGAAACATCTGCCAGAAGTCAGCACTTCTAGAAGAGCCAGCCACTTCCTACAAAGTTCCTGGGATTTTCTACACAAGGGGATCAAAGGAATCTATGGGACCATGTACAATTCTTGATCCACTACAGGCGGGTTCATTGGTGCTTTACATGGGGAAAGACATCCTAAAGGCTATTGTTCCTAGAGAATGGTCTGGTTTTGTGAGAAGACACAGGGGACAAACGACATAAGGAACAAAAACTTTAAATGTAAGTTTCAGTAAGTTTAAGGGGAATAACTGTAGAAGACATCACCGGAAGTTGAACAAGAAGTAGATGGAGTAGTAGAAGTCAGAGGAATTCAATTCTGTCCTCTACTTTCTACCTCTGGTTTAGAGAAACAACCCAATTACCCCTGCCTCTGCCTCCACTCATGAATTTTCATGTGTTTTCTCATCAAGGAAATGATTGTTTTGGAGAATTTCCCTCATATCACCCAGCTCGAGCATCCTCTGACTTTCTCTTTCTGATTGCTATGGGAGTAAAAATTACAGATGCTTTCCCAACTCAAAAGTAGCTCACTGGGGTTTCAGAAAAAGATGATGATGTTGGCCATCAGGCACGTGTTTTCTGGTTACTTTTTCAACCATCGTGATGGATTTACAACATACCACCCACTCCTCCACTCATTTCTCTCTGTGAACAACAGCATCTAATTGACTGGCTAGGGTTAAATGGTGAACTTTGAGTTATGAATCAGAGGAAAGCTTCCACTTAAAGTTCACATTTATGACTCTGACCTCATTAATGCTGAACTTTCACCTCTAACTAGCTGAGCCGACTAGCCAGTCCCAAGTATTTACTTACCAGCCTGGAATAGAAGAAAGGCCCCTGGTTGCTTAACTCAGTTATATTTCCTAGATGCCTGCTTCCATGTAGGCCCCTTAAAGTCTTAGTTTCCGCCAGTGTGAAAGAGTCGCTGCAATTTCACTTTACAAAATATTTTGTGACACATTGACCCCCTGGAGATCAGATGAGGTCCTCAGTAAAAAAGTGTCTGGTATTTGACAGCTGAACAGTGGTGGGGATTGACTTTAAAAGTACGGTTTGTTATTTGATGTGCAGGATATTTCACTGTATAGATCATGTTAAAATGCAAATATTGGTTGAAGCATCTCACGTTTGTAAACAAGAGAAAAAACCTAAAAGCAGAAGCTGCCTTTTCCCTCCTTGCCCTCAGTTAGCAAGTGGGAGCCAGTCAGAGTGTAAAAAATGTGAGAGCGACGTGGCCAGGATCCCCAAGGCATTATTTCCAGTCACCAATTTTCCAAATATTAGTGAATTCTAATCTGGGAATGTAGGTCTGAACTATTCAGAAGGGGTCTGCCCAAGAGCAAACTAAGAAATAAAATAGCCTCTGTGCCTACCTCAATTTGGGCAAGGACTTCTTAGCCCATCTCTTTGGGATCCTTACTGCAGTAATGACGGAGAGGAAATGAAAGCAAGAGTGTCATTTGCCCACAGGTAGAAGGAAATGCCAAGTAGATGTCGGCACCTGCAGAAACACTCTTCAGTGTTTTAATTTATGTGTGTTATTAATTTACATTAAGCACCATGGTTCTGGGTTTGCATAAAAGTGGATATTTGTTTATTAAAAATGTGTTGTCTTCTAGATGTCACACTGGGCATGGTAAATGAAACCTTGAAAGAGCTGTGATCCATCACTTTCAAGGTAAGGGCTGTCAATATCTTTCCATTAAGGAACAAATAATAAATATTTTCTGTCTTGTTTTCTTAACTCTGCTGTTGCAGAAAGTAAGTGGCCACCGATCATGTGCAAAAAAAGTCAGTGTGGCTATGTTCCAATGAAACTTTATTCATAAAGCCAATCAGAAGGCTGGAATTTAGCTCATGAACTATTGTTTGTCATCTTCTTGTATAAAGGTAAAAAAAAAACACACTAGAGAAAGAGCAAGGTGATCTGAGAACACACAGTGGTCATGGGGCCATGGAACTTTTAAAGTAAATAAAGATGGAGAAGACATTTTAGACCCAGAGGAGACATGTGGGTGTGATGTGAGACCAAGACTCAAAATCGAGCATTATGGCTGAAGTGTGGTGATTGTAGGCTACTAGACAGGTAAGAGTGTTAGATACAAGATTAGACAAGAGAGATCGAAGCAGCCATGTTGTGAAGCAGCTCAGAAGCCAAGTTACAGCGTTTCTAATGTCATCATAGTAGTCATGAAGCGCCACTTAGGTGTTTTAAGCACTCAACTGACACAACTGGATTCACTTTCGCAAATGATCATTGTGGTTGCCCTGTGACAGGGCCATGCTAGAAGGTAGGAGCATAGCTTCCTTCAGCGCTGGAGAAGAGGCAACAGTGAAGCACCTATTTCATTAATAGGATCTTGGCTGATTGAGCAGATGTGGTTGGAGGAGAGAGGGGGTGGAGCCTGGGCAAGGACTATGCAATTTATTATGAATGCGATGGAAAGTGCTCGGAGGGTCTTGACCCAAGAGAATCCATGCATTGTTCGCATTTTGACTGCCATTTAGACAGTAGATGGGAGGATGCGGTGGTGGGAACTCACACATCAGAGCTGAGCCTCTACGTTGAGTGTCCAAGGTCTGCACCATTGCCCAGGAAATTCACCACAACTTAATAGGTCTGTAAAACTGATAACAGAAACTCTGCCTTTTACAGAATCCACAAAGTATGTTTGACCAATGATATGCATGAAACCCGTTGTAAAAGAGGCATAATTCACAGAAAAGTTCTCATAAAATTGTCTTAGACTTATTCTACTAAGCATGCATGACTATTCTGTTTACTTAACAAGTAATTTTTAAAAGCCATTAAGCTCCACTTGAAGGAGACTCTTGAAGAGAAACGCCCTCCAGCAAGTTCTGACTTTGACTACTTTCTGCTTGTGAAGTTGTAGAAAATTCCCATGCCCTTGAGCTGGGATGAACGACCAGCAGGACCTATAATAAATTGCTACCTCATCCATTCCAATGTTGTGAGATGTTCTGGATTTTCTGACACACCTGGTCTCACCATTGGTCCTGGTGGTTAGGTTGATCTTACCTCATGGGCAAGAAATCCTCTTCTTTTAAGTTGCTTCTACTGAAGGGATTGGGTCATCCGGCCTTGGAAAAAAATGTACACTCTTAGCTTTTCATGCTGGTCCTCTCTGGAGGCAGAGGTCCTTGAGACTGCAGTGTCTGGAAGTCACTGCTAAGCAACCTTCCAGCTTTCTTTGCCTCATCTTTCCTTTCTTTTCTTTTTTTTCCCTCCTGATATTCAATTCAAAACTCTAGTGATACATCCAATTTTGGTTAACAACCAATGATACTTGAGAAATTCATATCACAAATTTCTACTCACATGGTGAAAATAAACCCTAAGTAGAATGTCTATTATTTGGCTAAACATGGGATTTCTTTTTTTTTTTTAAGTTATCAAACAGAGATGCTTAGAGCATAATTAGATGACATGAAATTTAGTTTTCAAGATTGGAAGAAAATATTGATATGTTTTTATACTTGATGTCTGACCACTTCAAGAATTTATTCAAGTCATAGTCAAGTGTCAGCTTTTTGAGGTGAAGCATACGTATTTCAAAGAAATATCCCACTATCAACTGCTGTCACTTGACCAAAAGTAATTATGTTTTGAAATGATGGTCGTCTACTTTCATCTTCAGACTTAACCTCTCAGGCCCAGGAGATTTCAGTTTCTTTGATAAGGGGATCTGCTGTGCGTTTCAAACATTTTCATGCACATAAACCTGAATGAATTCCTATTTTCAATAAAATGTGAGATAAATAGGTAAATACATGTGCTAAAAATCACGTGATACTTAAGTCATTCCTATTATTGTTTCATATCTTGTTTTTAGGAAGGTTATGATTATTCTTCTAATTGGGTGGACAAACTATACTATGGAATTAAATTCCCTATCGTTTGAAGAGCTTTCCATATATTAATTCATTTAATCCTCCAAATAGCTTTATGGAATCCATATTATTTTTGACATAATTTTGTGAATGTGGAAATTGAGGCAAAGAAAAATGAAAGAACTTTCACAAATTTATCTAGATACCAAAATTCAGAGCTGGAAAGTGTTTCAAAAACTGATGTGCCAGCCTGGGCTACATAATGAGTCAGGATCAACCTGAACTATGGTCCAAGACTGTTCCTGAAAAAAACCAAAAAAACCAACAAAAACCCAGATCGTCAGACTGAAGCGTGGCCTCATATTGTCTTCCAGAAAGTCACCAAACACAATTGGTTAGAGATTTGAGGCCCTCGGAACCTATTTACAATTTTCTTAACAAGATTATCCTTGCGAGGATTTCTGTTTCTCTGTTTAAAATGGTTATAGTGCGAATGGTTGAGATTTGATCAAGTTCTCCCTCAAAGTTAGGGAATATATCGAAATTTTGACAATGGACTCAGTAATCTGTTACTTGCCCCGTTGATTATCATTTATCTGTCACTGGTTACCTCTAAGAACACTTATAACAAGTGAAATAAATCTGTGTTTTTAAATAACTATGGAGCCAGATGTGATGTTTCACTTTTGTAAGCACCTGGTTTTCCCAGCTCTCCAGCCTGCAGGCGGCCTTTGTGGGACTTTTCATAGCTTCTTGTTATTTAAGCCAATCTAATAAATCACATCATATAATCACAAATTTTCTGTTGGTTCAACACCTATGAAAAATTCCAACTAATTCAATATCCTTTTCACTTCGGTGATTCTGTTATATAATTATAGTTTTCTTTCCATTTTCTTTATGACTTAATGATTTTACCCATGTTTATTAGTCATCAATCTATCCAGCTTTGTGAACTATGTATTGAAGTTTTATGTTAATTTTTAATTGATTTGTCTCTTCCTCTTATTTGTAGGTAATCTTTACAGAATCTAGATAGGTGCCTTTTGTTGGGTATAATATTGCAAATATTTTCTCTCTAAGGTTTGATTTTTTTACAGAGGTCCAGATGCATTATTTTGATAAGTACATGGCAATGTTACAGAAGCATTGCTCAGAAGATAAATCTTTTGCTCTCTCCACATTGTTGCTTTTATTCAAGGTTAGACAACTTTATGTGGGGATATTTTTACACTCTGCATTTCCCCATGTAAGTCAGTCGTTTATTCTCATGTCATAAACATCATCATAATTGCAGCAGCTTTGTGGCAAGTTTGGTACCTTTGCTATTTTCTATTTATTCATGACCACTTTGACTGTCCCGGTTTATCAATTTCTGGAAAAAATAAGCATTTGGATTAGGAGTGCTTTGATTTTATGAGTTGTTAAAGAGAATTTAGATCTTTCCAATATTTAATCTTCTAATTTCATTGATATAGTACATTGTTTGGTTTTCTTTAATTTTTATCAATGATATTTACAATAATGCACAAATCTTAGACATCCTAAGTTTACTCCAGGTTTTAATGTTTTTGATGCTATTATAAATTATACAAAGTTTTTAAAATATTTCTATTTTTGATTGCTGCAAATATCAAGCAATCGATATCACCAATTGGTATTTCATCCCACAACCCTGAAAATCTCACCTGTTTGCTCCAATTAATTTTTGGTGAATACATAGTACTTTTACCTTGATGGTTATGTACTCTGTGAACAAAGATAATCTTACTCCTTTTTTCCAATCTGGGTGCTCTCTGATTTCTTTTTTATCTTGGCTTGTAGCTCAGGTGCTAAAGAAAGTTATGGGAAGCATCCGTGAGGGCAGGTGAGGCTTCGCACAATTGCCCCCTGCCCCCCTTTGCTGGGTGGCTCTACTCTTAAGGAGGACTGGTTCCTGTGACTTGGGAACAAGAGACCCCTGTTTTGGAAATTCTTCAATGTGGTTGGCTTAGTGAGCATTTCTGTCTCCCTTCCTATTGTTAAGATGCGTGTTTTTGGATTTTTAAATTTAATGCCAGGTATTTAGAAGGGACTCTGTACGGCACTAATCTCAAATGGACACCCAAAACTGAGAGTCTCAGTTATTGGGAAATGGAGGGGAAAACTTGTGGTGAGATTTCTCACTCTCTAACGAGAAGCTTAACTAGGATTTGTTTTTAATGGTTTTCAGGGGCAGACATACAATGATATGAGTGTACTAAATTTTGTGGCAACAATAGCTATAGAGAAACAATGTAATAGCTTAAATCAGTTTACTTGATTAACCACATACCTTTTGTAGAAAGTTTGTGTGGAGTTTGTTCTTAAGAAAATGGATTCCAGAAAAACTAAGTTTTGAGGGACTTGGAACATCTCTCCCTAAGGGCACTGGAGTATGATCTTCCATCCTCGTGATTGTGATTGGAGTCAGCCTATTGCCCTTCAGGGAGGAAAGTGAAAGTTCTTCTGCATGGAACCAGCAGAGTAAGTGTGTTGCTTCATCCTTTGAAAGAATCTTCGTCCATTTCACCCAATTCTACTGCATGATCGAGCACAAATGAATTTCAGCTAAATTTTGGAATTTTCTCTAGGGACGGGTCTCTGAGGGAGCAAAGACCCCCAGATCTTACCAGCACACATAATAATAGCCCAAGGGGACAGTCATTTTGATCCAACTTATTTCCCCCAGTTCTGCCAAAGCAGCTCAACTTTTATTTGCTTTCCATTTTGAGCTCGCATGTGAGATTTGTTCAAAGCAAAATCCATTCAGTGTATTTTTAAAGTTTAATTTTAGATAGAAAATGAAAGATTCAGATCTCCCCACTGTGGATTGATACGGCATTTGTCCTCTGGTTTTACTGTGTAAATGAGGGCAACATCATCTTGGCCAGGGGCATCCTTGGAGAGAGTTTCTTCTCCTCTCCTACAGGTGCGCTGAGCTCTCCAGAGTCAAAGAGCCGAGTTCAGCTCCTGAAGCTTCCATATTTTGAAGTCGCAGATCCGAGATCCGTCCCAAGGTCATTACAACGGGGCAGGGCATGGGCATGTTGCCTGGGTGGAGTGGCCCTGAGGAATACAGGAGCCAAAACCCGCTGAGGCAGGAAGCCATGTCTGGAGGCCATGCCCTTTTACCTTTCGCTGCTGTATGCCGGCACTGTGGTCCTGCTCACCCCCTGTGCTAGGAGCACACCGGGACATGAGGACAGCAGAGGGCCATGTGTCCTTGCTACTCCTGCCACAGTGGTTTGAGTGGGCATTGTGCTCAAAAATGACTATTACAGCTGTCTCCAGAAATTAAAAAAATCGGGATCAAGGATATCCTCAGTGCTTCCCTAGGTGGCTAGATCGGGGTCACGTAGACCTGAGAGTTGCCTAGTGGTCTTCATTCCCTCTTCCTGAGTCAGACCAGCAATAGAAGCCAACGAGAGAGAAGAGAGGGAGGCGGACAGAATAAGTAGGGAAGGAGTGACACAGCGAGAAGCAACGGGTAGACAAAAGGAGACGCCTGAGTAGCTGCTTCTAGACTTCTTCGGAGGCAACAGTGTCTCTGCCTTTATGGTTTCCTGATCTCTCTAATCTTTGTCATCAATGCTCCTTTCTTTGCTTAAGCCAAATCAATTGTTTTTCTGCTACTTAGAACCCACGAACACAGCACACAAGATGTACCTGGAGTCTCCTCTGTAGGGCGCTGACGTCCCTCAGCCCAGAATGCTGGGGAATTCACGTTGGCGTGACTCATTGGTGTCCCCACACTGGCAGGATTTAGGGACACCAGTGTGACACATTTTAAATATTCCAGAACAAGAAGCAGGTTTGATTGCAACTTTGACATGGTCCAGAATGTGAAAACAAGTCAGTTTCTCAGTTGGTCTTCACTATAATTGAGAGCAGACAGAACTTTCCCTTGGAGACCTTATGGAGTGAAGGCTGTTACGTAGCAGGAAGAAACTCCCAAGCTGGATTTAAAAAGCTCTTAGTAAGATCAAAGTAGATAAACAAAGCTTTCCTTCTGCTGGACCCAAGCCTGACCTTATAATGAAAAATAATAAAAAAAATCATGGGCTGTAGAAATTGAACTCCTCAGGAAACTTACTAGCCCTTGTGTTCTAGAAAGGCATTAGTCAGGCTGGCCACACAAAAAGCTTGGAGTCAAACTCTCCTTTTAAAGGAATTGAAGCCTAGCAGACAGAAGAGAAACTCAACTAGTAGAGCGTTTGATGAATTTGTACAGGGTAGTAGTTTAACTTGCGAATCTGGATAAAACTTTTGCTTGGTGTTCATAGATTTTCCCATAAAACACCCAAAAGGAATATTAAAATCTTTGATCTTTAACAAATTCCTAAAAATGATCACAACCAGTCAATCCAAGATGTTTTTGTACATTATCCTTTGAAATTTAGTCTCTCTCTGTGTCTCTCTCGCTCTGTTACTCATGTTCATTTGCTTCATGTGTAATCACCACCTAACATGAAAGAAAAAACCTGGCTAAAATTAAAATTTAAATCATTCAAATGAGTATACGCTTGAAAAGTAGTAATCCTCCAATCACTGTCTTAATTTCCACTTAATTAGCATATATGGGTGCCCAATTACTTCCTTTTCCATGAAATGACATACTTACTCCTATTATGCTTACCGAAGAAATACTGCACAGTGATATGCATTATGTATACCCATTCTTATAACCCTAAAAGCATTATAGTGCATACATAAGATCGATTTGAAATATTAACGCCCCACGTGGCTGACAGTGCTCACCTCCCGAGGGCTGATATTGCCAGTGACTCTCACCTTGCTCTGTGCACCTAAATTTCCCAATCTTTGTGTATTTTTAAATAAGTTTTCAGAAGTAGGAGCCAAATTGGAAATAGGAAACTTGGGGGAAAAGTAGGACAGAACACACTCCCCTCCTTTTCCCCCAAACCTGCCCCACTGGTTTCTTTCTTGTGACTCTAATTTCCAATTTGCTTCCCTGTGACTCTTGATTTTAATTGCCATAACGATCCCTTCAGTCATCTGAAGATATATAATGAGCATTTGCCACCGATAACCATTCATTAAGTGCCCGCTGATGCCTCAGCAGATGAAGTGAAGAGCAAATTAACTGTCAGCATTATGCATTATGATAATTGAACTTTAACCTGGATTTTCTATGATACATTGTGCCTATAAGTTACATGTTCATGGCAGTGCCCCTACATCCTCCCCTTTTCCCAGAAATATAATATGCTCTGTAAGCACTTAGGATCACTCGTCAAGTAATTAGGTCTTACAGCTAATCCATCATACCGAATCTCTCATTTTGTGGCAGAGGTTTTGAGCCTGTGAATGCAAAGTTGAACCACCCTCAAAGGAGGAAGAAGTTAAATATCTCCTCTTGAGTCAGGGAAGCTTTAATTTTCTACTTCAATCTGGGCCTGGGGCAATTTCTTTCAGACCTTGCGTTTCCTTTAAGGAAGCAGTGAAAAGCCAAGACACTGGCAATCCCAAAATTAAAATCAGGGCTCTCACAGGCTGACCTCGCCCTTCTCATTGTTTGAAATAGTTCAGAGTAACAGCTAAATAGCAGTTTTCGCATCTCCATCGTGTTATCTAGGGTTCAACCATAACCCCATTTCTAATTCCAATGACCATAGTAATCCTCTGGTAGAACAACTTTCTAAAAGTCAGAAATCGAAGCCGTTTCTACCCGAGCACTCGGGCCGGGTAATTGCACACATCATCATTTAACCCATTGAGCCACGTGATTTTGTTTGTGCTGAGTTTTGTGTGGCTGTTTTCTGATCCAGAGCGCTAAGATGGGACACATATGTGAGATCCGGAGAGTTAATCAACAAGGACAAAGTCGTTTCGGGGAGGTTCCTTCCCTTTTCTAGTTCAAAATGAGATCCACCTGGTTAAAGAGCAGGAGTGACGTCTTGCTTGATTCTGCTCTGTTTCGTTGATCCGGCTTTGGCCACTGTGCATCCTCCGGCGCGGTCTGACAATGGATGAAGAATGCATAGAACACACATGTTTTCGTACTCACCCAGGGCTTTTTATTTACTTATTACTATTATTGCCGACTTCCGTGTGGCTGTCCAGGCATCGTATCCGGTGACCATTATCCATTATGGCACAGTCCTTCTCTTCTACAACAAGTGAATCGACTCCACCATTTTGTACAACGAAGCTCATGAAACCCAGCATTTTTTCACTTAGATAAACAGAGATAGTCTGCATTTAACATAAGGAGCACCGGTCATGAAGCGTTCTTACTACCTGAGGTGTTTGCTGGCTTGAAGAAATGCTTAACATTCCTCCTATCAGAGTACTGCTTCAGGGCAACCTCTGATCATTAATATGGATAATTGACTTTATAGGAAAATATTTTAATTTTGGGTCAAAGAGATAGCGTTTGTAGTAACTCCAGCCACATACACATTGGCCAATTACAACACATAATAGAATTATCTCTATAATGTTAGGAAAAAGGATAACGAAGTCAGCTTTAGGCTGATTTGGGCAACAGAAGACACCTCAGAGGACTGTGTGCATTAAATATTGATGCAAAGATACGTAACAAGGTAACCTGGGGTCAAAATCACACACTATGATGAAATCGATAGGCCTAGAGAAAACATGAGGGCTGGCTTTACCTATTAGCACCATCGAGAGACCCCTCTGCATTCTTTGCCTGAGGCCATGCACTACCCTGAGTCACACTGTGTCCCCTACAAGTTGCTAGGTGGTAGCCTTCACTCCCAGTCAGGCAGTGTTTGGAGACAGAGCCTTGAGAGAGGCAACCAAAGCCGCAGGGACAGCCCTGATCCTGCAGCGCAGGTGTCCTTACAAAACGAGGAAGCAGGAAACGCGAAGGCCCTGAGCACATGGATAAACTCAGGTGAAGATGCTGCCGGAAAGCAGAAGTCTGGGGAGCCAGGAGAGACATCTAGAGGCACCTAGAGAGAGGCCTCGGGGAAAAAAGTTACTTCTATAAAAAAACTTTGTTCTTGGATTGGCAACGTTCAGAAAAGTGAGAAAGTCATTTTCTCTTGTGTAAGCCACCCTACCTCTGGTGCTTTCTTGTGGTAGCCTAAGGTCACTGACACGTAGAGCAAAGCTCGTCCGTTTGTTTGTAGGGCCCACCTCCAAGCCTAAGATGCAGGGCAATATACCACTCACACAGCCAAAAAAAACAAGCAGTGGTCATGAAGCGCTGTATGTGGCAATAAGTGAAGCATTTGGAAACACCACATGATACAGATTTATCTCCACACCTACTGCAAGAAAAAGAAAAAAAAACTTGTAGTTTATCCTAAGAATTCTTGGGGAGCATATTGAAAAAACTTAAGGCAGAACCAGATATAAGAGAACAATATTGGATTCTTCGCGTAATTCAGCGCTGTCGAAGACGGATGTTTCTAAGTCTTCTTGCTACCTCAAGGACTCAGCTAAGAGAATGCTGCGTCAGAATATTAGCCAATATTTCATGTACTGCAGATTATTTTGTGTGTTGCTGACTGGGGAGAGCACTGAGCTAGATAATACAACTTTGAAATAAAACCCGAGGGAAGCAAATCTATCTGTGTGCATCACATCTTAAAAGAAAACAAGTTAAGGTAACACATTTAAGCAACTGCAAGGATAAAACATCACTTTAAAGAGCCATGGTACTTGTCTACAGCGAACCTAGCTTTCAGGTCTAGATGTGAGGGAGGGAGAGAGAATTTATTCAGGTTAAGAATTTCAGGAACTTAACCTGAATAAATTCTCTCTCTCTCCCTCTCCCTACCTCCCTACTTCTCTCTCTCTCTCTTCCTCTCTCTCTGTCTTTCTCTCTCTGTGTGTGTGTGTGTGTGTTATAAGCAAATGCAGAATATCATCAAGAGTTAAAGAGTCTGCTTATGACTTTTACCTGGTCGTGCCTTAATGTTAGCTTTATTTTTGACAGATAGCTGGAATGTTTTCATGTTTGTTCTTACGGAGGAAACAGTTTTCAAGTTCCTGCCCTTTCCCTTCAGCACACGCGTTGCCTTCAAGGCACTTTCTCTGCAGCTCCGCCCAGAGCAACGGGTCTTAGTCAGCTTTCTATCTCTGAGACACAGTGGCCCACACCCAGCACTTACTGAAGGAGAGCTTTAACTTGTCGAGGGCTTCAGGTCATGCTCAGTGGCCTCCAAGGCACAGACGTCACGGTGGACCTTGCTTAGATCACGGCAGCTCGGAAGCAGAGCAGAGGCAGAGTGCCTGAGAAGGACAGGCAGGGAACAACACAGAGTCCCTCAGGGCACGCCTCTATGACCCACCCCAACACACCAAGGAAGGTGCTTTCGCAGCCTACTAGGACTTGACTTTCTTAATTCAAGGAGCTTGACAAATCAGGTCTGTCACAAATTGGGCAGAGAGAGGAAGGGTGGCAAAGAAGTGGGTGGAACAACTTTCTCTAAATGGAGTATTTGCAAACCCAGCAGCTGTCAGCAAATGGCTGTGAACTCCTGCAGCCAAAGAAATTGAGGTGTTGAGGGCAACTGGTGAAAGCCCAGAGGCAGCACAGACTCCGCGCTTGGGGTAAGAGACTGGCCAAATCCTTTCTGTGTAACTCTGGTTCTAACCCTGTTTTAGCAAGACTCTGTGTACGCCGTATATACAGATAGATATTGTATATGTGTCATAATGTGCACTGGCAACTGTGCTTTATATCTTTATAATCCTTGAGGTAATCATTCTTCCATCTGTCTACTGGGACTCAGTCTCTGACCCAAAGCTACCGATCTTAAGCGTTTTGACAAGTCTCCTAGTTGGTTCCGCGTGGGACCTGCAGATGTTCACCCTGAGTCCTTACTCTTTAGACCTTCTTACTTTCAGAAAAGTGACACATCAAATTTCCGAGATTTCCACTCTGACGTATTTCTCTTCCTAGGACACAGCATGACCCGTGTGTCCTAGGACACAGCATGACCCGTGTGACACGGAGGTGGTAAACATCACAACATGTCTCGGATGTCTTAAAATGAGACCACTTACCCAGATGTGCCATGCCTGGTTGTCTGGAGATGGTTACGGAGAATCCTTAAAGTTCTAAAAATCTAGATTAATGTTTCTCAAACAAACATCTGAAAGAGCACCAAAATATAATCATGAAATCCGATGTTTTGAATTCAACAACAAGCAGCAATTGAATCTGGGTATTTTGAGTAATGCTTGCAGAATCACGTAGCTGATCTTAATGCTTCTGGTTGATTCCATCTTACCATTGTGTATCGATTAGAAATAAAACTGTTTAAGAATGATGGCTTTGTGCTACCTACACCACACATTCTATCGTTTAACTTTCTTTTTGTCCACAAAAGGGATATACTTTTCAAATTTTTTTGGTATATCCAAGGAGTTTTGTTGAAAATTGAACATGTGGAATACTGCAACGTGGGAGTTGTGGAAATCCTGTTTACCTCTGCTCTGTCACTTGTTGGTGCAGTCGTCACACTTTGCCTTCTTCATAATTTCCCCTGGCTAACTGTGCAGTCTGTGTTCCTCATCATATATGACCACTAACGCCTCTGCTAGTTAGGTCAGTGGTCAGGTAATGGTTCCACACAGAGCTTCCTAAACTTCCTCGAACCATCAATCTCTGAAGCTGTGCCCCGGGGCTCTGCGTGTGTGGCAGTAGGTTTCCATGTGTGGTAGATGGCTTACCCTCTGCTTCAGCCTCTGCTTGGTTTGCCAAGGTCATTCTGATGTGAGGGGAGAGTGCCTTCGCGGGCTGTTCTCGGGCATCCGTGCAGTCTCACCCATGCACGCTACCCATGATGGTGCCAAGAATATGTCAGAGCTCGTTTTCCCCTTTTCTTGGTATGTATATATGTGATACATGATGTTTACATGGAACTTGAGTATTTTGAGCACATACATACCACAGCAAAGCGACAAACCCTTTTCTTCCCCTTGTGGCCCCCTCCCACTAGCTCCCACTATCCCACATTTAATTCTATGAAATAACTGTAATATGATTTCCTCATGGTAGAGAAACCTTTCTATATTTAACCTCCTGCGTCAGACTCACTTCGCTGAGCGTGTCAGAGCTCTTTAAGGCCCCCTCCAGGCGTCTCCTTCCTAAGTTTTTGATTTGATGTTTTTTTTTTTTGGTCAACCTCTTCTTAATTTCACCAAGTTACTCCATAGTAGGTAGCTTCCATATTAAATTTATTCTTATTTTTATGCAAAATCATTCTTTCTCTTAGCATGTTTTGTGATACACAATAATTACATTAAATTTGAGGAATTAGAGCATATCTCCACCACACCCTACTCATTTCTCCTCCCCCTTTCCCTCCCACTGCCCCTTCTCTCCTTTCCTCACACCCCCTTCTTCCTCACATCCCAAGTATCACGTGGTACAATGCCTTTACTCTTCTGGAATGTCATCCAGTAGGCAATCACACAGAATTTCAGCAGGTCAAATGGAAATTCTATTTCAGCTTTTTGGAGAACTGGCACACCAATTTCCATATTGATTCCTTTTGACTATTCCCTTGTGGGTAGCTGTTATCATACAGTGAGGTTGAACTAGGTAAGAAGAAGGTGAGCCTCCAGGATGGGGCTGTTAAGCAATTTGCCAGAAAGGTGACATGGTGGAGATTCGGGGTGGGGGGGGTCGGGGCTCCTGGCGGAGAGTTCTAAATCACCTCCAACCTCCTTTTAGGAGACTGCAGCTTGTGTGTTTCCCCAGCTGACTCAGCTGCCGGTCTGCTCGCTCCTGAAGATCCCACCCAGCTGAGGAGAGTGTGATGAAAACAAGAAAGTTGAAGAACACAGACCCTCCCTCCATGGGGATCCAGACATTCATCTTGAACAAACACTTGCTGACTTACGGCACACTGGGGGTTAACTTTTAAATCTCTACGACGTTGATTCTGGCTGCTTTTATCTAATGATCTCTTCCCTTTTATGGAGTAGTTAATTTTGGGAGTAGTTAGTTTGCAGTTCTAGGAGTCTGCATTGATTTTGTTTTTTTACTTAAAAATAAAAACAAAATTCTCTCACGATGTCATTTCTTACATGCTTGCTTTGTCCTAATTATATAGTAACTCAGAAACATAGAAGTGTTATGTTTTTAACCAAGAATTTACTGTTATAATTATTGCTCCGTGCGCTGCTCGTAGTTCTGTGTGGCCTTCATCCCCCCTAAAAGCACAGCCACGGGTCTTACCTTTTTCTCTTTCCTCTTCTTTTCTGCCACTACTCAACTTCTCAGAGCAAAGGCTCATGACAAACTCGAATGGGAAGTAAGGACAGCGCTCGTGGGGTCCTGCGGTTCCCCGAGCCCACCGCCCCCACTGTTGAACGTGCAGCGGACACGTGGCCACTACCCGAATCCGCAGTTACTGGGGTCCCCTCTGGGGCTCTGCCTACAGGCCCTGGGTTTGGGCAAGGAGGCCATGCCGGGCTCCGGCCGCTGTCATGTGACACAGCATGGGTTCTTCCAGGGTTCGAATGTTACGTGCTTCCTCCTCTCTGAAGCTCATGGCGAAATTGTGTCTGCGCGATGACGTTCTGAGAACTGGGACCGGCTGCTTTCAGGAATGGCTTGATGGATTCAGGCAACACATGTATTGATGGGTTTCTGTGGGGATCAGCTGTATTAAAAAAAAAAAAACAAACCTGACGACTTTTCTCTTTCTTTATCTCCTTTCACGTTGTGCTCTGAACCAGAGCTGGGCCAGCAGGAAGGCGTTGTCAGAGTTACGCCTTGATCCGGAATCGGAACCGTGGGCCACAACAAACCGAATTCTAAAAAGCAACCAGCCTGCGGTATTGTGTTATTAGCAACAGAACGCAGCCTGAGCCGGCGTCGCTGTCCCCAGGTGATCTCCCTCACGCGTGTTTGTCCCGTTGCTCTCTGACCTCTACCAACCGCTCACCCTGCTGCTTCCTCCGGCGCTACCCTTTTCCCAGAGTACCACGGGGTTGTCACCGCCCAGCCTGTGAGCTCCCCAGGGTGGCTCTCTTCATTCAGCAAGGGGCGCCGAAGTATCCCCTCCCTATTTTCGTAGCTTAGTCTCCAGTTTCTTTCCAGTTTTCTGAATAACATTCCTTTTCTGGACGTACCAGTTTATCCGTGGAAGACATCGGAGGTGCTCCAAGTTCTGGCAATTACCCAAAGCTGGTGTCAACATTCCCTAGCAGGTTTTCGTGTCAACACAGGTTTTCGGCTCCTTTGGGTAAGCACCGCGGAGACAGGCGGGTCACATGCAAGAGCGTTTGCCCTTTCATGCCCAGAGATGGCCGGGGCACAGGCACAGAGGAGGATGGCTGCGCGCTCACGGCAGCCAGGACGTGCAGGCAGAAGGGAGAGGCCCGGGCCCGGGCACACCCCTCCAGGTCGCTCCTCCGGTGACCTACCTGCTCTTTCCGACTAGGCCTCCTCCAAACACATGGGCCATTGTGGTGGGCTTTTTTACCTAAATTATAACAGAACTTTAACAGGCGTTTAGGTCATAAGAACTCTTGCCTCACGAGTGGGTTAGTAATATCAAGGAAATGGGTTAGTAGGAAGCCGAATGAGCCTGGCCCGGCTCTCTGTTGGTCTCACACACACTCACTAGCCCTCCTCCACGGCAGGGCACGGCACGAAGGCCCTCGGGATGGCGCACCGTGCGGTGGACTCTGCTCCAGGGCTGCAGACCAAATGGATTCCCACTGCTTGCGATTTACACAGTCTGATTCTGCGCTCCACTTGTCAACCTTTGATGACGTGTCAGCTCAGGTCTTTTGTCCGTTTTTTAATGGGACTGGTCACTCTCTTCTCATAGATATTCCAAGCATTCTTTGTGTACTTTGAGATAATTCACTTACCATGTGTGTCTCTGGCAAATATTTCCTTCCAGCTTGTAGTTTTTCTTCTCCTTATTGAAAGATTTTTAAAAAAAATTTTAACAAAGTCCAGATTATTAATTATTTCTTTCACGGATTATGCCTCTGCTATTGTGTCGCCAACAATACAATTTAATGAATACTATTATCCTCTTTAATGTGTAATTCCTTTGTTAAATAGAGTTAGGATGTTGAGTGCGGGGCTCATTAATTTGCAATGCTTTCTTTTTTCTTTTGGCTATTTTAATAGAGCAAAGGGAAAATTCTCTCAGCTTCTTTCCTTTTCTCTCCCCATTTTTCTTAGCTGTGTCATTTCCACATTGTCAGCGTTTATAAAATTTATATTCTCTTTGGCCACATGCAGCTCCACGTTTGTTTTTGATTTCCAATCGCAGTGGGTATGCCGCAATCACGAGGCTGGCTGGGGTCAGTCTCTCGCAACGGAGACCTTGGAGGAGGGTTTTTCTGAGTTCTTGCCTGTTCAAGACTGCTTTGTTGTATCCTTTGTACTTACAGGAGAGTTTGGCTGCATGTAAAACCCTAACCCCACATATTTTTGTTAATATATATGTGTGATACATCATGTTTATAATAAACTTGAGTAATTGTGTACATATGTATCACAGCAATATCACGATCCCCTCCCCATTTGGGGCTCTCCCTGCCCTCCCCTCCACCCGTAACTCCCACTGTCACACTCACACTCATTTGGCTGTATAGAACGCCAGTGTTCTAGTTTCCCCAAATAAGAAAAACCATGGGATATTGAACATATTTAGTCTTATGCACTTGACTTACTTTACCATTCAAATCACCACTCTTAGCTCAGATTCTTATCCTTAGAGTGGGCTTCAGTGGCCATATCCTGGTACCTCTTCTCTGGGTCCAGCAGGGCCCTTTTTGGGGGTGATATGGCAAAAGGTCTTTTTTTCCTGTATGTTATTATATCTTGGTTGAGATTGTTTAGCATGGCTTTACTCACTAGTTCACATAAGAAAAGAACTATAACTATGAAATTTATAAGGCTGGAAACATGAGAAAGAAAAAGAGAGAAGTTAAGTTTCATATTCCTTAGCTGAGTACTGAAGTATAAATGTTTGTACATTCAAAAGACATTCAGGTTGTCATTGCATTTTCTTAGGATGCACTTACATCCAACACCAAATAAGTGAATTGCTACATTAAACGAGCTTAAGTCTATATTAAGCTGCTACATTCAATGAACTTGAGTCTGTATCACATTAATATACTACAGTTAAAGCAATGGATAGAGTGGTATGCTTAATTATTTCACTTTTTAACTTTCATAAATTGTTTACTCGTATTTCAGTAATTATTAACACTTTGCTGGACTTCATTTATGCTTTTTCTTACTTATTCATCCCTAACTTCAAGCATACATATTTTTAAAGATTTTATACCAATTCCCCATGTTGAATATAATTATTATGTTTTGTAAACTTATATATTATTGAAAATAACAATTACGGGGAAAGAATCACAGATTTTATGAGAAATTAATACTGTTTTAGAAGGACCCCAATCAAATGATTCAAACACCAATCTATTTTATTTTATTTTTATTTTTTGTTACACTTTCTCTTTAGGTGTTTCCTTTCCTCCATATTTCTTGGTGTTGCTTGTCTGTCTGCCTCTCTCAAAGATTCCTCCAAGCATCTTTTGCAATGCTGGGATAGTGTTCACAAATATCTTAGGGGATTCTTGGTCATGAAAAATTTTTACTTCTCCTTCAGTTTTTAGGGATAACTTTGTTGGATATAACAAGCTGGGTTGACAGTTGCTGTCCTTTAAAGCTTGAAAGATCCTGCTCTAGGCTCCCCTGGACTTTAAAGTTTGCACTGAGAAATCTGCAGTAATTTGAACAGGTTTGCCTTGGTAGAATAATGTCTGTTTTTCTCTTGCTGCTTTAATATTTTCTCTTTATGTTGTATTTCTGAGGTTTTGATTATGATGTGTCGTGGTGAGTCTCATTGCTGGTTGAGGTTATTTGGTATTCTATAAAATTCTTGCACTTGAAAGCTAATTTCTTTTTCTAGATTAGGGAATTTTTCTTGCACTATTTCAGTGAATAAATTCTTTATACCTTTGGTTCTGTCTTCTGCTCTTTTCCCACACCCCTGATTCTGAGATTGGGTCTCTTTGAATCATCCATCAGCTGTTGTATCCAGCTACTTTGCTCATTTCTAACTTTGGAGTATGACTAATTATATCATTTGTTTCCTCAGTCTTGTCTGCAAGGTCTGAAATTCTGTCCTCACAATATTCTAGTCATATTCCCCTGCTGTCATATATATTTTTCAAATCCTGAATTTTAACTAGATTTTTTTTTTATATTGCCCACTTCTCTAGCAAAATGTTTCTTCATATCTTGCATTTTTTTATTCTCCTCAGCCAACTTTTTATTTGTGGTCTCAATATGCTCAGTGAACTTTGTCACCACTAGGACCAATATTTGCTTAGTAAAATCCTCTTTAAGTCTGCTGATCACTGCTTGCATTTCTTTGAGAGTATCTTATTTGTACTGGTTGCTCAACTCATTTATTTGCTTTTTGACTTTCTTCCCTAGGAGTTGCACTGCTTCAGGCCCCATGATTAGCTTCTGGGGTCTCAGGCATCTCTGTGGGTGCCTTGTTGCCTTGTCTTTTTTCATGTTTCTGGTGTTGAGGGACTTCGCTTTAGAGGCTTAGCCAAGAGGTTTCTTTGGATGTCTATTGTAGTGTGTGGTGGGGAGCCACAGTTCCTCTTAGTTCTGTGCTGGGAGCAGGTAATGAGGAGGGTCCTAGCAGTCCTTTCACCTCTAGGGTGTAGTAGTCACCCCAGCTCTCTCAACAAGGCCCTCTTGCCTGTCCTGGCTTCCTTCACCTGAGGGCAAAGCTCTCTACCCTCAGAAGTACACCCACTAAACTGAGCCATTCAGAAGGTCAGTGGCCTTTCTCTCCTCTCTGCAACTATCTCTTATGCCAGATTCTTCCTAGGCACTGTTTAAGGGTGACCCCAATGGCCCTGATATGCTCTTTTGAGCTTCTGTTTCTCTAATTGGTTCAATCTTGAGCTTTGTTTTTTTTTAATGGCTCTTGCTTAGACCATTGCTTCTTTTGGCTGCAGAGTGCTGCTTCTGATCTGGGCTCCAGGAAGCAGTATTTTTTTTTTTTTTTTTGAGGCGCACACATTGCGTCTGTAGTATGCACTACCAGCAGGTTCCTTTTTCAGATGCTGAGGCTACAAGCTGCTGACAATTTCCCCTTCTCCTGGACTCGTGCTTACCTCAGTCTGAGGCTCTGTCCTCCGAGCTTCCCCTGCTCTATGCTGTGTGGATGTGGGTAGCTCAGGACCACACCTGCTCAGCTGCTGTTTTTCTCCACTTCCAACATGGCTTCAGGATTTTTGACCTTCCTGTGACCTCCTGCCAGTTGTTGGGGCACTGCTTCCTCACCTAGCTTGGTCAGAAGTTTCAGGCTTTTCTCAGTCTACGGATGCCTGCAGCTCCCAGCCATTTGTAGCTGGCCTGGGGCGGCTTCTTAGGCTGCTGGGTTTTTTTTTTTTTTTTTTTTTTCCTCCACTTTTGATGTTCCTTTGGGATTTCTGACCTTCCTATGGCCTTCTTTGGGTTGTTGGGAGGCTCTTCCTTGTCTTAGCTACATTGAACATTTTATGACTAAATCCTCAACTTTTTAAGTGGGTCGAGGAGGAGACATTGCATAGCTCTGTTACTTGACTGCCATTTCAACCTGGAAGCCACTCCACATTTTCTTTTCTCGAGAATTACAGAGACATTGCTTGCCTACCCCTGGCATTAGATGACAGTGTGGAAAGTCTGGGGACCACATCACATTTTTCTTTCCTTTATAAATTTACCCAATTATTTTTCCTATATTTTCCCCCTTATCCTCAAATGCAGCCTGTCTACTGGATATTTCCAAGTGTTGACTATTCTAAGTTCTTAGTCCCCCCTTGTACATAATGGGTTGTAACGTAGTTTTAAGTTATCTTTGTTTTAGAAAAGTTTTCCTGATATGCATGTTTAGCACTTTTGTCTAATTTATTAAGTTACTCTCCCCTTGACGGCTTCAAATGATGACGTGGAATCTCCTTCTCCAGTTTTCATTGCTGTGCGCTTTCCCTCCACTGAGGCTGTGTTGATACTAAGCCAAATGTAAAACAACTGTTGCGCTTCCACTATTTCCAGCTGTTTTGGAAGGGATATGCACATGAACATGTTTACTATATAAATAATATGAAACATAATAAATACATTAGGTATTTGCACGTAACTTCTTATATTAAAGGTTTACATTGTCCATTATCTTGTTGCTGGGGCCAGATGCCTGAAAAATGAAACTTTTTGAGATAAGGTCTCATTCTGTAGTTCAGAATGGTCTTTCACTCACTAGGTAGCTCAGGCTAGTCTCAAACACAAGGCAATCCTCCTGTCTCAGCCTCCCCAACGCTGGAATTATGGATATGTGCCACTGCGGATGGCTTCGGTGGTGCTGGGGAGTCAAACTGAGGGCCTTGCACTTGCTAGGCAAGCTCTCTGACCTCTAAGCTATGCCCTTGTCCCCTGAAACCTGAAACTTAAAGGAGGTATGTTAGGCTCACAATCTAGTGGGTTCATTCTCCAGATGGCCCCAAAGCAAAGGAACACTGGAAGGGTCTGACGCAGACAGCTGAGCACCTGTGGCACCCGGGAAGCAGACAGAGGAGAGGGGAAGCAGAACAAGAATCTGCCTTTCCAAGCTCCACACCAGGTACCCACCTCCAATCAGGCTCCACCTGCTAGCAGCCCATTCAGCCAAGAGATTATCCACGGGTGAATCCAGCGATGAGCACAGTGCCCCGCAATCCAGTCACATTCCAGATACACGAGACATTGGAGGAACATTTTGGTTCAGAACCACCACAAGGATTCACTTCAGAAATCTTTTCATATCATCATGTTCAAGATATATTTATCTCTGGGCACTTAAATTAGCTGTTATGTAATATTTACTTTTGTGAATGTGTAATAATTTTTTGGCCAAATCTTAGGAACTTTCAGGGAGTTTCCAATTATATTCTGGTGCTTATGACATTTATTTTTAAGCTATTCGTAAGAGTTAATTTCTCTAAGTGGCACTGTTAGCTCAAATTTGTGTATAGATGACGCATGTGCTTGAGTGGGTAGTTTGCTGACTGGAATGGCAGGTGAAATGAAGAGAAGAGGAAGAAGGTTAGATGGGAGGCTGAGAGGGCCCAGGAGGCAGCTGATGCCAGCCTTATGGGCCACCATGGGGACAGCCATCATTCTTGTAAATCTTCCTATCTTAATTCAAGCTACTGTATCAGGGATGGTTGATGGCTTACACAACACATATTTAATTTTCATAGTGATGGAAGGGGCCAAGGCTTCATTCAACTAATCTCCCCAGGCACTAGGCATGCTTTTCAGATAGCCAGCTTCTCTCTCTCTCTCTCTCTCTCTCTCTCTCTCTCTCTCTCTCTCTCCTCAACTGGGGGAGAGAGAAAGCTCTGGCCCTTCCATGTCCACCTATAGGCACTTAGCTCATTGTGGATGATCTTTCCGCAAGATCCGGTCTAACTCTAACTACCTTCCAACACCCCAGCATCTGAGCCTATCACCTTACAGTTTGCGCACTTCCATGCTGTAGCCACACAAACGTTAGGTAGGCTTACAGGATCAGAGGCGGGAGAACACAATTTCTGTCTCTGTATGGGAGAGCAGAAGATCCAGTAGTGCTCAGCCCAAAAGATGGAAGGTGTAGACAAGAGGATCAAGGTTTGTAGGCCTGGAAGCTCACTGGAGAGTCACAGGTATCTGTATTGGGCAGCTGAAGAAACTGTAGGCCAGTATTGAAAGGCAACGTGAAACAGTGGTTCTTCCAAGAGGAGGGCGCCACCACCTCCCCCTTTTTATTCCAGTGAGGCTGCAAACCTACTGGGTGGTGTCATCCATATCTGCAGTGGGTCTAATTTCCTCATTTTGCTGGTCTACCTCTCAGTCATCCACAGTCACACCCAGAACTGTGCCTTTCTAATCTAATAGGAGTTTCTTAATCCATTTATGTTGACATGGCAAGATTAATTGTCACACTTTCAATTAACTTAATTCCTATTGGTAACACCAACAGTTATGCTACAGACACCGAGATTGGGCTATAGGACTTGCCAGCAGAGGACTTACTGAAATTTTACTCTGTTACTGGGACAGTTGATTTTTATTAAATTTTGATTTCAGATTGGATACAAATATTATTTCCTATTTCTTCTCATGTTAGAAAAACTATGCATCCTGTAAGAGCAATGCATCCTGTCTCAAAGGAACAGTAATAGTCTCTGGTCCTTGGGTTCAGAGGCCACATGTGTGGCTGGTCAACATTTTGCCAAAAGCTTTGGTCAAATAAAATAGGCCATTATCTAATCTGTGTGGAAACTCTGGGGGTGGTTAAGAAGGAGATTTTTCTAACTAAGGAAAAATTACTTTGATTTTTGTTTCAATAGAGTATTTATTTCTCAACTGACTCAAGAGCATTCAAGGTACCCAACCTACTCAGCTTGGACTAATGTGCAGCTTCAGAGCATTGTTAGTAAGAAATGACTTCAGCAAGTCTGAATACCATCTTTTATGGGATTATAGAACACTCATTTAAAAAATTGTCTTCTTTGTTCTCATGATTTATTTACCAAGGAGTATAACAATGGTCAAATGATCATTCATCCAACCCTAAACCACAGTAAACATTGTTTTCTGAAGAAAAACAGTGATTTGAGGAGCCTATGGCCACCTTTCAATGTGCCTGGGGAAACAACAAGTTAGTTCTCCTCATTATTTCTCCAGATTAGCTCCCAGCTCCTGTGCTATGGCTCAGGCTTTATGCATGGCTTTGGATGAGGCGATACAGGTCTTCAGCTAATCACGTAACACTCTTCCTGACCAAAAAATCTCAAGGCGAAGCCCACTGAGTTCTGCCCTCAACATGGCGCTCACTGAGATCTCTGCACCTGGATGTCTCCCGGGAAGGGCAGTGTAGTGGGGAACAGGGCACCAGTGTGGAAATCCAGAGGACTTCAGGCTTGGCTTAGCTCTTCTGCGGGTCACATAATGGCTCAAGGATCTCCCTTCTCATGGTGTGGGGATACCACCATGGCCTGCTGAACAAGAGCAAAGAACAATGTGTGTCATCGATTAAATCAAGAGTGGTAAATAGTTTCACAGGCCATTGTGCGCTGGACAAGCATACGGAATCATTTGTACCTTATTCCACTGACACCCTGCCCTACCTGACAGGTCCCTGTACTCTGCCATCCTCGGTGCCTCACCCGAAGACAACAACAGGAAACCTTCCCGGGAGGCCAAGTGCACAGTCATCCTCAGTACCACCCCCAGAGTCACAGCTTTCTTTGGGAGCACCTCACTCACCCCACCGCCTCCAGCTCCCGCTGTGCTCAGAAGCCACACACAAAGCTTTCCTCTTAGCAAGCTGCACCTCCTCATCCCTGTTGCCTCGTAATCATGTTCTGGTGGGTGTCCATAACTTCCCTTCTTCCCCTTAACTCTCAGTGTTCTCAGGATGTACTTTGCTTGTGATGACTCAGTATGAATTCACTAACTTCTGACAACGTTGTTTATAAACTCAAAGTTGGTGGTGATAATGTCAAAACGGAACTGAGTCAATTTCTTCAATTCCCAGACAGATATGAACCAGGAAAGAGAACTGCAGAAAAGTGGGAACAGGATTCAGGAGATGAAGTCAAGGGACAGAGAACTCAGCCTCCCAACGAAAGGCTGAAACAACAAGAAATATTTGGGCTTAAAGGAGAAACATGCAAAATGCAGGCCAGCTGTTTCCTGTCTCTACCAAAGAAATATTTAGGGAGATAATAAGATGGATTTAAGTTAGATAGAAAAGAATTTTCTAATGATGTGGGTCTTTAAATATTGAAAAATTTGCAAAGGATATTTGTAAAATTTCCTGCTACAGCAATCTTTCTATATAAGGAGAGACTTCACTTATCTAGTGCAGTTTAAACAAAATATTCACAAGTTTTCTAAAATGTTTTGGTAATTGAGCAAATCAAATAAATCCTTCTCATTCATGATTAGCTCAACATTTTTAAACAATTTTCAGAAGGTTTCTTTTTGGTTTTCAAAAAATATGTAGTAGAATATACATGACACTTACCATACTGACCATTTCAAGTGCACAGATTGATAGGTACTCTCACATCACTGGTTAACTATCATCACAAATATTTCCAGAATTTTGTTTTTGTTATCCTAAAGTGAAATTTTGTGCTCATTGTGTAATAACATCTCTTTCCCCCCCCCATTTTATTGATATGTATAAGCACAAAATTTAACGTTTACAATGAAGTTGAGCATTTTGTGCACTTATGTATCTCGTCAAGGTGACAAGGACTTTTCCATTCTGCTTTTGCCCCTCCCTCTAACCACCCCTCCCTCTCTCCCCGCCCAACCCCCCTGGTTCACTTTGTTTTTTGTTTTAAGTTTCGTAAGAGTTGTGGTCTGGGACTCTCACATCAGAGAGACCATTCGATGTTTCACCTTCTGCTTCTGACTCACTTCACTAAGCATGATGGTCTCAAGTTTCTTCCATTTGCCTGTAAAAGCCTCCACGCTGTTGGACTTTATAGATGCATAGTATTCCATTGTGCATAAATACCACAGTTTGTGTATCCACTGGTCTGTTGATGGGTATTTTGGTGACCTCCATATTTTAGCTATTGTTAGTTGTGCTGCTATGAACTTGGGTATACATATATCTTTGTTGTATGTTGTTTATAATCACATCCCTTTACTCTTTCTCCTGGGCCCTCAGCAACTCCTTGACTTCCTATCACATGAATTTGACTTTGGACATTTTGATGATCATCGCTCAGAGTGAACTGCACCCATCCGACGCAGAACCTCCAGGTTCACCTGACCCGGCATTTTTGCCCGTGAGGTGAGGACACGACCCATCTGTTTGGCCAACTGAGCATGCCTAAGTCCCTTATACAACTAGAAATAAGCTTGGTGAGGACGTGGTGGGCAGGGCCATCTGTCTGAATGGGCAAAAAGGCAGAGGCTGGGTAAAGGTGCCGTGGCTTTCTTATCTGCGTTGGTGGAGGATCTGTGGCTGGCAGGGTGGGGCAGCTTTCTCACTGGGGAGATGTTTATAGGTGTTCCCAGGCTAGCCCTTTCAGGAGGTGGGACCTGGCGTTATTCCTAAAGTGTCAGCTTCCTGTCTGCCTGTGGATCTGCACATTCCTTAGGAGTCTGATGAGTCCCTTTCTACTTACGTCCACAATGAGAGATTCTGAAGACCTCTGACAAACACAAGTTGGCTCCTTATGTTGATTGTCCCTTTCCCTCGTTGATGGCAGGAAATGACTTGGACCCCAGGGAAACAAAGAATGACATAATAAAGGAGAATTTCTCCCCCCCCACCCCTGCCAGCCTCTCCCTGAGGCTTTGGTGTCCTGTGTACACATTACAGCCCAGAGTGTGGAGTCGAAGGATTCCACAGTAGCCACAGCAGAGGAGGGTGCCACTCTCCTCACCGGGTCTCTGTCTCCGGAGCACCAGCTCCAGCTCTGGCACCACCACGTGATTCTACCATCTCTAGCTGTCCAGCACTGAATGGACAGGGACCTTCTGAAACTGTGAGCTAAAACAAATCTTCCTTCCCCAAGTCGTGGATGTCAGGTATTCTGGCCTGGCGATGTGGAAGGAGCTGAGACAGTAGGCAGCAAAGAAGAGAGGTTGGGTGGTTACGTCGCAGTACGTTGTAGAGAGAGGACAAGAACTCAGCTGGGCACTGATGAGAGGGAGGCTCACAGGAAACACTGGGCTGAGCGTGGATCATGAGACTTGGGGCCCGTGGCTGCGAAGACAGTGGGGAGAGGGAATGTTACATCTTTCAGACGGTTTCTATTATGGCGTGGATGTGGCATGTCCCCCAAAGAGGAGAGAAGGGGTGGGGTCCTAAAGAGGTGGGCCTTGTGGACATGCATGAGTTACTACAGACGTTGTTCTCAGAAGGGAATGCTGTTCTCCCGAACTGATGCTTTTCTGGGGAGCAAGTCGTTCTGAAAGCCTGAATGTGGCCCCCGAGTCTCTCTACCTTCCTGTTTGGAGACGTGAGCCTTTCTTCTGCATGTGGTCCTGCCATCTTTCATGAGGTCTTCACCAGAGCTGACACCAGGCTGTTTAGAATTCAGAGCTGTGGGCAAAATGAGCCTCCTTTCTTTATAAGTAGCTTGTCTCTGGCATTTTCTTTCAGCAACGGAAAGTGGCCTGATACAAGGAAAATACTCTCTGCTCTCTTAAGACAATGCTTCTGATAATGAAAATAATACATGCCTTTTGCGTAAAATTCCGGATGATTTTCTCAGTAGTCCCTTAAAAACAGGTAAGTTGGGGTATCAGTTAGCATTCCCCCGGAACTATGAGAAGCAAGTCCTAAGTGCTCCCACATGGCGGCTTCCAACACAACACAGCGGTACCATACTCCCACTCTGCTGTCGTCAATAAAGGCCGAACAAAAGGAATTGGCGCAGATCCAGGGCCGGAGTCAGCTTCCACTCAAGGAGAGCACAACCGCGCCCGTGCAGACAGCGGGGGTGGCGCTCACTCCGCGATGGCGGGAGAACGCCTGGGCCCTTCGCGCTGAGGACACTTAGCCGGGCACGCTGGTATTAGCGCACGAGGCCTGTGATCGCTTAGAGTCCAGACGTCTTTCCTTTCTGCAGTGTCGCCGTGCAGCCTGGAAGCGGAGCTGCCCCTGTGGTCCGCTTCGCCCAGGCCCAGTGGCTGTGAGAAGGGGCAGGGAGAGATGCTGCTTGCTGTTCTCAGCGCCAGGGGGTCGAGACACTGACGGAGGTGCCCCCGCCCAAGGTGGTTTGGAAAAGCTTCTTACAGGGATCCAACGCCAACTCCGCAGGTGACTCCGCCTCCCCATCCCCGCGGCCCCGCCCCACCTCTCTAGTCTCTGGATCCGGAGGGGTCCGCGGACAGGTAAGTTAACAGGCTGACCAGACCCGGCACAGGTATACAGTACCGGTAGGGCCATTCACCCACCCCACCCCGCCACGAAAAGTTAAGCTTGCCTGGATGTACCCAGGATTAGTCAGTCAAAACCCTTAAAGGAAGCTACTTTAACTTCAGCGTTCCTAAAGCAGCTCCTGTCTCACTCCCGAGGTATTACTCTGAATCCCCAGGGGGGAGCATTTTATCACGTTTGCAATACTAAGAGCCTCAGAAGATGAGTTGGCCCTGAGCAAAGGAGCCGGAAAGAAGTCCAGCCAGCGGCACGCCGTGAGCAAGCAAGCAATGCCCTGCCCGCTCCTCCTGCATTTCTAAGATGATGCCCATTTCCCGCACATGGGAGAAGGAAGGAAGGAGCCAGTGTTTTCCTGGGTTTTCTTTTTATCTGGAACCCTTGGTTAGATGTTTCCAAATATCTGTTGGACCTCCTCAGATGAATTTGGCACGTACAAAGTCTGATTGAAAAATAGAGCAAGTGCCTACATTTTTCAAAAGCGTATTACAGTAAAAGACACATTTCTACAAAGCCCGCAGCCCACAAATCCTTCCCCACTTTTGATCGACTTATCCCATGTCCTTTCTGCTTACTGAAGCAATCCCAGAAGTCCTCTTTCCTGCGTGTCTTTAAGAGACTTGATTTAAAAAAAAATATATGGCAAGCGCAGCCGCCAAGTGCCATCTAAGAGAAAGTCAGACTTAGAAACCAGGACGTGAGTCCTTACCTACCGTATTCACTACGACGGGCACCGTGGGCCTTCCGGGTCTTTCCCACAGTTCAAATGGCCACTCGGTGCACCAAGGCCACCACACACTCACAGGAGCGGACTGCCAGAGCTGCTCCCGGAGTGGCAGGGGTGACGGGATTGATGTGTTTAAACTGAGGGGATGTGTTTTGAGGAGGACTAGTAACAATGTGCTTTTTACTGCAATCAGTGTTTTAAAAAATACATATGTATTGTGTTTTTACACCTATTAAGACCTACTTCTTTGGCATTTTTTGTCCCGAGTCACACACACTTGTCCCCCCCCACACACTTCACTTTGGCATTTGCCAATGAACTCCAGCCATTGTTACTCTGTACGAGACTGCGTACTGCATGGATTTTCCAGCTGAGGGCCCCTTGGTGCTACGTGAGGTCCTTAGCAATTTGTCCTCGATTCTTACGAATGTGTTTTGTCTATGTTATTAGCAGGGCAGAGTTATCTTTCAATCATAAACCATGAAGCAATGCCCTCTGAACTCTCTTCCTGAACTTCTAGAAAACTTCTACAAAATCTGTTAAAGCATGTAAAGCTAAAAATAAACAAGCAAACTGGAAAAAAAGAATATCTAGTCTGAAAATGACCACAAAGCCCAGAAAGATCTTGGCCCGTGGCCATGAAAGCATATTACATAGGAAACCTCAAATTTCTCCACTCACTGCTTTCTCTGTCTTTCCTGGAGTGTCAGGCCATGGGGCCATTGCAGCGTCCACACACCCAGCTCCCGGAGGCTACAGGAAGCCCTTTCAGTCCCGAGTTTCGTCCTGTGCTTCCCCTCTCCAATCCGAATCTGTCTCCCTTCCTCCTTCCTATATTTCCTACTGTTCTTTCCTTCACACACATTTTCCTCAGGGCGATGGGAAGGTTGTAGAGGACCTTGACCTCTAAGAAAGAAGATTTGGGGTCCTCTTACTTGTTGACATCAAAGGAGAAAAGAAAAATCAGCAGGACACCTCCATACTTCTAAATCCTACCCTATTACGGGAATTGGGACCGGTTTCCAAGCGACCAGGCTTCCGGAGTCCCAAGGCAGCCATGCGCAGGAGCAGGGGAATTCTGATAGATGAAGAACAGATACTAATCTTTTGGGAATTTTCCGCTTTCCTCCTTCAGGAGTGCTTCAGCTGTCCTCCCTTTAACAACCCAATTGGATGAGTACTATTTCTGACCCTTGACCCGGTGACGGCGCGTGGTATGGGTGCTGGGCGGTAGCAAGGACATCTAAAACTTTGCTATCATTCCCCGGAGTGAGTTTTTTCTTTCGGCCAGAAAGGGTCACCTCTACTCTTCTCCCTCACCCCCACACCCAGCCGACATGGAAAACTAATCTTGAAAGCAAACATCTTGAGAAATAAAGCCTCGAGGCCTGTAATTAATTTGTGTTGTTTGTCGTAATCTAAGAGGGACTTGGACACCAGCAGCACGTGTGTTGGGGGGGAGTGTGTGTGTGGTACATGCGTGTAAGAGAAGGACTGGGAATTAAGATGAATTGCATAATAAAATATGTTTTACTTCCAGAAAACAAAATTAATTTGGGAATTGTTTCTTTTGACATGTTGTTCATAATTAAAGTAATTCTTCATTTTCTCTGTTTTCTTTAAGTAAAAGCTTGTGGTTTTATTTAACTTTCCATCCATTAACTCTCTCAGGGGAAGTAACCTAGACCCCAGTGGACTCACACACTTAGCTCTTCACTGCAGCAGAGAGACGAGCAATCAGTGCTGCTACTGACCTCAGGGGCTCCGATCCCACTCGGGCGGGGTCAAAGGCCCTCTGAGCTGCACCATCCGTGATCCTGCTTTGTCTGATGGGCATTTTGCCTTTGAAGTCCTGCCGCTGACAAGTTGTACTGGTGCACGCAGTACTATAGTTCTAGTGGCAGTTGCAGTTAGAAGTAGCAGCACAGGAATGTCCTTCACTGAGCACGTATCTGCTGATCTTTGCGCCAGGCACTAAGGACACACAGTTAGCAAGAGAGATGCGATTGCTTCCTTCAGGGGGCTTACAGTCTGATGAGGAAGTGAGAAGTTCACCATGTAATTAATGTACTAGGCAATTTAATACAGTAACAATCATTGTAAGAAAAGTATCGGTAGCTTTGAGAATGCCTAGCTAGGATTTTGATAAATACAGAGTGGTAAGATATTGGGGGAATTGTCAGAAAAGTCTGTTCTGAGGAATTGTTCACTCTGATGGATGACTCGTGCTCAGTGCAATAGGGTTCAAGAGGAAAAAGTAGGGAAAGAGGCCATAAATATGACCAAAATGTATTATTTACATGAAAATGCCCAAACCATGTGAAACTAGGGAGGAGGATCAGGCGAGAAGGAGGATGGGGACTAAAAATAGAATATTTCATGCATGTGTACAAATCCACCAAAATGAACCCCATTAATCTTCAATGTGCAATAAAAAAAATGCAGAAAGAAAAAGAAATGCCAGGTTAAAGAATCTCAAAGATCTGGTGATCCCTCCAAAAAGTGAGCAAGAACAACATGTCGTGACATTTGGGAACAGTGGTAAGGGGATCCCGTGATGTAATGAATTGTTTGGAGCTCTGTGAGTCCCTGTGCTTGGTGCCACAGGGATTTGTGTTGTTTCCCAAGGCCAACAAAATGAGCTTAGCTGCACCCGTGGCTGTGGTCCATGGAAAGTGAGCAGCAGTTGGAGGGGGGTCTGGCCCTGGAGAGGCCTCAGGAGGCTCTGCATCTTTCTTCCCACCCTGTTATGGTTTGGATCTAGAAAGGGAGTTGCCCCAAAGCTTCATGGACTGTGGGAGTTAATTGCATTGGTTAATCCACTGGTGAATTCATGAGCCTTGTCGGGAGGGAAGGATCATGGAAGGCGTGACCCAGAGGGTTAGGTCCCTGCCCTGACTCCCAATTTTTGTCTGCTTCCCACCACAATGGGGTGAGCAGTGGTCCTGCACCAGGCTTTCCACCATCATCTGCTGACCCTGATAGACTGAGACTTCGGAATTGTAAGCTGAAAATAAACCTTTTCTCCCTCAGTTGTGGGTGTCGGGTGTTTTGCCCCATTGATGAGGAAGGGACTAAGACGTAACCTCTGGGTTTCCGGTGATTCGTGGCATGAACAAGTGGCCTCTGTTCTTCAGCCTAAACTCAGAGCAAACACACTTGGAGCAGACATGAATCCAGCCAACACCAGGTGCCCACCTCCCACTCTGCACAGCTACCCGGGTGGGCAAGGACCGCTTCTAGATCAGCCAATCTGCGCTTAGCCTACAGGCTACTGAGTGGGAGAACAAACGCCCATTGTAAACCACCAGTTGGGGCTGGTTGGTTGCAAGGCTTTATTATGGCAATACTCAATTAACAGAAAGTCATGCAATCTAATACCACTTCCACAAACTCTGAAAATCTGTTAAATAATGCTACGGATTGTATAGGAATCTACATCCTTTAAGGTCATTGAACAGAAATAGAGAAGACAATAAATTCACCAGATTCATGATGGTCATTAGAGTTCATTGTTGCTTTGAACAAGATCCATAATGTTTTCTTTGTTTTTAATTTTTTATTTGAATATTCATGAAGTTCAGCTTCAATAATATATCAATAGCATACAGCCTGGGCACACACAATGGGGTGTCAACTGGTGTCTCTCATAGGAAACTGCCATAAATACATGCAAAAAAGATCTTAACATAAGAGAGAGGACAGGAGGAGGGCTGAGATCTTCCAGGCGAGGAAAGAGACACTGAGAATGGGAGGAGGGTGAGAAGGTCAGGAGGGAAGGGAACGGTGGTCAAACAGAATAATATGCATTATTTCTTTAGAAACAAAAAGCAGAAACCTGCAAGCTGGATGGTGGACAACACAGTACTTAGTATATTATACACTGCTTGTTTGCATATTTGTAAAAAGAATATTTTCAAGAAAATAATTGAGGGTATGGCATTTAAAAAATCAAAATCTTGTAATGCTGTGCCTCCATTCCTACAAATTACACAATTGGCTGGAATTTAACAGGGCTATCACCTTTTTGAGTAATTTTATGTGTCAACTTTCACAGGCTCTAATGTCCCATTATTTGGTTAAAAGAACTGGATGCTGCCTTGTAGCTGTATCTGTGGGTGATGCTGACATCAGTGTCTTAGTTACATTTTTGTCACTGGGACATACTACCTGACAACCACAACTTAGGGAAGAAAGATTTAGTTCAGCTCACAGTTTCAGAAAGTCTCAGTCTGTTCATGGGTGGGTGGCTAGAAAATGGTGGAATCACATGGCAAGGCCGATGAGGGGTGAGGGACCAGAGCCAGAACAGAAGCTCCAGAGACACTCACAGCATGGTGGGACCGAAACCAGTCTGGGAAAAAAAGGCAGAGCCAGCATCAAGCCCTAAGCAGCTGCCTCTTCCAGTCAGGCCCCACCCACCAACAGTACACAGTGTCCATAGGTACTCGAGGCTGTTGAGGAACATTCTAGATCCAAACCACCACACTCAGTAAGCAGTTGTCCTCAGCGCTGTGGGCAAGTCTCCTCTGATCAGTTGAAAGAAGCAAGGAGCGCCGTCTCTCTGCTGGGGCCTTGGCATTCTCGATTTGCCACCTCTTCACTGGGTCTCTGCGTACTGACCCATTTAGAGGATTTGACCTTGCAAAGACCCCGATCATCAGTTCCAGAAAAATCTTTTTATCTCTACATCTCTATATTTTCTACTGGTTCCATTCAAAACAAGATGAGCTGGTTAAATGTCTGAATACCAGGATAAAAAGAAGTGTAAGATCTGAATTTCATCTTGCCGGGTGTCTTTGGTGCACACTTATGCAAGACAATTATGTAAATTGCTTACTTTAGGGTGAATTTTCATAGCGTTGTAACAGTCAGTATTCTAAGATGTCTCTTAAAACTCCCACTCCCCGGTGTGCACATTCTGGCTATGATCTCCTATCCTTGAGTGTGGTTGTTTCTATCTAATCAGCTGAGCTCTGCTACAGGGGTCCCCAGGGGACTGACAGAGATGAAGCTGAGAAAATTCTCCTCTTACATTCAGGATGCAAGACAGCCACAAGACAGGGACCCTCATCTACACCTTCAAGGAACTGAAATTTCTCAACAACTGATGATCTTAGAAGGAGATCCTGAGCCGTAGATGCCCTCGTAAACCCAGGTGACTTCTTGATTTCAGCTCTGTGCCCTGAGCAGAGGCTCCAGGCACATTCTTCCTGTGGTCCTGATCAGAAACTGAAATGGTAAATTTAAGCTACTAAATTTATGATATGAATAACGCATTGTATAACAACAAAAATGGGTGAAACTACTAAAATCCACGTTAGGAAAATTCACGATCTCTTTAAGGGAGAGACAGGTAGAGAAAGGAGGCCATGTTGGCCAACTCCTTCCTACTGTAGAAGACGGAGAGTTTTGGAGAAGAGCTGGTAATCATGCAGGCGTGGGGTTCAAGTTGGTGACACAGGTCACTGGGATCCAGCAAGACATTGTCACAGGGAGAGGGAAAGAATAATAAGATAGAGATTCCAGATCATTTTGCATTATTGTCTCAGTTAAAAATGCAAAGACTACGTGTGTGATCAACCAGGGGTGGTTTCGATCACCACACTGGCACTTAGCTTCCGCATGGTCTGGGACAGTTGACTAGCTTTTACTCCTTATTCATAAAGAGGAGCTAAGTGGTTTATTGGGAAGGTATAAATGCGACAAGATATGTGAAATGCTGAACACAGAACCTTATACCAAAGTACCTACTGGTAGCTTTGAATAACACTTTTGCTACTGTTGTCATTAGCACTGTCATCATCTCTGCTCTTTTATTACCATTTTTTCCTTTTACCTTATGAAGCACATCCTTAAGGATCGAAACCAGCAGTGTTGTGTATGAGTGCCCCTTCCGTGTGCTCTGCCGTACCTGGCGAATGGTTAGGTGCTTCAGGAAGTTGTCGGTGGTGCTTTCAACCCACCAGTGGCTGCCTGTGCTTTGTCAGAGTGTTCAATTTGCCCTTCTGAGCGCGCCCTTTCGTGTTGATAGCTCACCTACTGCATCAGTCAGCCTTCTCTGGAAAAACAGAACCAACAGAGGTGTATAAATATGGGGCTCAGGAGGAAAAGTTAATTGATTGACTGATTTTCAAAGAATCCATCATGTGGTTATGGAGCCTGGGAAGTCCAATATCTCCAGGCTGAATTAAGTGCTTCATTCTAGTCCAGCCTCCATCCTGCTGTATAAGGTGGACCACGTGCTGCAGGGCAATTTGCCTTAGTCGAGGTCCAGCAAATCTAGATGTCCATCACATTCTTGCAGGAATAACCAGAATGATGTTTGGATCACATATCTGGCCATCATGACCCAGTCAAAGTAACACGAAATTATCCACTGTAACGTTTCTGGATCTCACTTGGAGTGAGGTATTTACTACATGTTAATGCCGGCCTATTGGTTCTACTGCTTTTAAGCTCTCAACCAAGTTCCATGTGTGCCTAGCTTCCTTTCTGCCCAGATTAACCATTCGTTTCAAAGGACTTGCACTTTTGCCATTTTGCTCTGTAGGCTCAAGGATCTGCTACTCCGTACTTTTTCTATGTGTTCGATTGACTCTCTTATTAGTAACACTGAATTCAGAACAGTGAAAAAACTTCAACATTTTTCTAGAAAATTGATTTTGAACCAAGAACCTGAACTAACATTAAGACCTGCAAAGATCTGTGAAGTTCATCATCCACACATTTTATTCAGAAGAATGACTAATAAGTAAACTCCAGCAAAATAACAAGAACAAGAATAAAAACAACTCCCAGAAAAACAATACCAGGTGAGTAAAAATTCACGGGTTGAAAAGTAGTAACCGAGCAAGGGAAACCTTAAGGCTTACAGTTAAGGCTACACACCTTTTATTTAATTATGTTTTGAAAAAGGTTATTATTGGCTATTAAAATTCCAGAGTTTCACAAGAAAGGAGTAAAGGAAGGGAATATAGTGGGTGTGTTTGCACAGCCTAAGTGTAATAACTCACTCTGTTGTTCAACAAACAGACCTCTGCAAAGTGTCCTTTAATCTGTTATTTCAAAGTCCTCTCAGATGTACATTAAATAAGGTGGTGAATTTACACAAGTCATAGTTAGAGAAAATTCAAGATAAAATCATACCAAAATATTTACATGCATTTTCTAAGCATATTTGATCAAAGAAAACTTCCAGATTTCTCTTTACCTTGGTCATCCCTAGAGAATACCCCCCATTTCCTGTGTATTTTGGTAGAGACAAAAAGTTTAAATTTTAGGCCTGTTTATTATAAAAAGATGCTATGGTTACAAACGGGATCAAATTGAACTCTCCTTCCTCTTGGTGTTGCTTTGCATTGTAATACCTCTTCTCACTCAATTATGAATTGCTTTAAACTAAGGCTGAACAGAACTTGGAGTTTGGGTGTTGTGACTATGATTTATGGGGACCGAGAGGAGAGCCAAAACTTCTATCAGATTGTAAATGTTAATGGAACACTTAGGTGTTAGTGACTGATGCATAATTTGACCCATCTAATTGGCTGTTTTTCACAGAATTACGTCCACTTCTTGAAGTTCTGCTACTGCCATCTGTACTTTCAGAGAAAAAGAAAAATGTGTTAAGTGCTTTCTTTGACCTCTAGTATTGTAAAAGCTTGATTCCTGATCTCCCTCTTCCATTATTCGTCTTATCAACTAATTACAGTTGTACTTTTATAATCGTATCTGAGAGGAAGTTTTTTAGTTGCATTCAGGTTGTGTCAGATTGCATCACGAAGTTGTAGCAAAGGCTAAGAAAGGGCACGGAAAACCAACTGACCACATAAATCTTCACATAAATCTGTTTCTGAAGCCCTGCAGTTTAATTCAGAGAGACCAGGGATTGTACGTGCTCTGGATTTCAGATCGGGTGTGGACCAAAAAGGAAACAAAAGCTTTGCATTTATGAATATCTGACCGTTCTGTAAGTGCTGACCGTTCTGACCGTTCTGCCTTCAAGATGAATTCTGAGTTGAGAGGGTCGCGGGCCCATGGTAGCCCGGGGCTGGACACGGCAGAAGAGAGGCCCTCCTGCTTTCTCCTTCCAGTCTGTGCTTATCCTTGTGTCTGAACGTGTGTGCGTCTTTCTTTATGACAGCTGCATGCACTTGGGTCTTGGAGACCAATGCTAAGGAATTCCACTGGGATTCCACAACAGATTCCACTCTTTGCCTGTATTTCCGACAAAACGTTCTTCCAACAAAGTGTCTTTTTGCAGCTTAGGAGTCAACATCTATTTTGATAGTCTCAAATCTTTTACTGCAGATGTAAGCCTTGTGAATCTAGACTGGCAAGAGGAATTGTGAATGGTCTGTGGAATTTATGGGCACCAGAAGGAAACGGCCAAGCTCTTTTGCCCAACAGCTTCTTTGTATTAATGAGAAATATCAGAAGTCAATTATTTATTAGACACTATTGGGTCTGCACGAATGGGCCTAATTGCCTCATCTGTTTCTGTCTGTGTCAGCTTCCTTTTCAGCAGCCTGTGACAGCCGCTGTTTCCTACCTGCTCGGGGCTGAGACAACTCAATCATAAGATAGGGAGACCCTCCCATTTGCATTGATTTGAACTGTTATAAGATGCAGCCGGCTAAACGTATGTTCTCCGTGATAGAAGGAGAAAAACACAGATGGAAATGGTCGGTATTTTATGTTACAATATGCAATATTATGCCTCTGAAATATTGGCTATTTAAAATATTGGCTATTTGTACTTAGGAAAACAGTTGGGAAATGTCTCTTGTTCTCTATTCAGCTGCAAAAGAAGGCTTCCTTCACTGGAAATCACAAACATGACTATAATGCTAGATTGTCGTATTTCTGCCTAGTTTGCCCTCTGCCGCTCCCGGCTCTTCCAGGAGACTTTGGACCGTAGTCCCACCCAGTGTGGACCATTGACGACTGATTGTAGAACACACCTCTTTCTACAAGATTTTTGAAAATGCAGAAAATATGCTTTTGTGGTAGGGAAGGGCAAGGAATGAAAACCTGCTTGTGTAAGATGAAGCTACAAAAATACTGGTGACAGGTAGAAATCAGGATTCATTCTTTTCCTAAGTTGGGTGGTGTGAATGTGAGATTCCGGGGGACATCTGCTTCAGCTCTGTGCTGGCATGGAGCGGTTACTGAAGGAAAGTGAGGGGCTGCTGCTACACGCCTGGCTTAGTGTCTCAACACCTCCTCACTCTGGAGTACGTATGAATTTTCATACTTTTCCTCTTTTGAATTTAATCTTATTTTTGTTCACAATATACTATAGATAAATCAATTACTTTTGCTTAAGTGAATTACAAGGCAAGCAAGGGCAAGAGAAAACCTTGGCTCCCCTCCAATCGGTGAAGACAGAGGTAGGCAGAGGGCTCCGAGCGCGCAGGGTCTCGGGGTCCCCTCCGTGCAGGGGCCCCCCTTTCCCTGCGCCTCTCTCCTTCCTGTCTTCCCATGTGGCTAGCCAAAAAGTGAAGCAATTTTCCATGTTGACAAAGAAGTTAATCATTTTAGGATTTAAGAAAAAAAATCCCTTTAAATATGCAAGCTAAGCATAAACCCGTGCTTCTAAAAACAGACTGCATTTTAGCCATTAAATATTGGCCACAAATATGTAGGTTAAAAAAATGTAGGCTGGAAGAAGCAACTTAAAGTAAGAAAACACGGGCTTTTGGGCTTTGACTCTAACTAGCAGAGGGACAGGGGAGAAATTCACGTCGCAGGCAAACCCTTGCTGGGACTGTGGACAGGGCCGGGACATGCATCTTCAGGGGAAGTTTCCCTTGGCACCTGGCCATGGTTAGCAGGGGGCCGGTCACATTAGAGCTTTCAATCGGGGTGGGTAAGCTCCCTACGGAAATGAGCATCTGTCAAACAATCTCTACCTGTCTGGCGGTAGACACTCAAGGAAGATGGCCAATCTACTTCAGGAATCCAACAAAGGCTCTTGCCACCTTCACGAACCTTGCAATGTGCGTTTGCACGTTTCCACATGCCCACATTATAGAAGGTAAGAGGTGAGAAACAAAGGCTTTTAAAGAGAGTGAATGAAACGGTTGAAATAGAATCTTGCCTTTATTTGGACGTGTGTGCTCGGCCGCACAGCCCCTCGAGTTGATCTTTTCTCCCCACAAAGCTGTCAACAGCGAAGAAAGTTTTCCAGTTCCAGCACATCACCTGTGCATTCTGGCCTGGAGCCAGCTCCCCGCCCTGACACAGCAAGCTGATGCACAGGACCCTGGACAGTAAGAGAATAGGCAACGTGAAAGCCGTGACTTATTTTAAAAGGTGAAATTGAGGTTATACATCTTTTCCATCGTGGAGGGTCAAATTGACCCAGGATGCACAGGATGATGGATTATTAGTATTTCTCATATCAAACAAAAGTGCTGACACTTCGAATTTGATGGATTGGTAGTTGAAATTTCTTTCCCAAGTAAATGAGGTTTTCTTCTTCTTTAAAGAAATGAAATTAACTTCAAAGTTTCATACTTTAGTAAATGAGTTTTTCTTTTTAAAACATTCACTTGATAACGGCACCCCTTATCTTTTTGGTGCCTTTAAGAGCATAATGTGGAAAATTTCCATTGTTTAACCCTAGTAGAACACAGTTACGTTAGAAACCTTCTCGCATCGATCTTCTCTGGTCTATATTTTTCTTTTCAGAAAGTACTATCAGAAGGAACAAGCTTATTAATTAAGCTGATGCTTCTTCCCAGACATCTGAGAGTGGGATCTTACCCTCTGCATTTGAATAATTGGGGCAATTTGGTACAGATTTATGGGTGTGATTCATATCTTCTGAATCATACTTTCAGGAATGGTGGTCCAGGAGTGTGCATTTTTAGTACATTTACACTAGAATTTCAGACTTCTTTCAAAGTGAGAAAAACCACCTTCCTAGAACTAACAGTTTTAATTAAAAGTGGGAATGGCAAGGAATTAAGAGCTTTCTAGCCAAGGAAATCCAATGGTGCTTCTAGTAGAAGTTTTGTAAACATATGCACTTAAGCACACACATTGCGAATTATATCTGGGAGGGATTTATCACATTGGTAGTTGGTATGGTTTAAGTATGGAATGTCCTCCAAAATCCCTGTGTTTAGAAAGTGAGTCAACATGGGGTTATCCATTTATTTCTTATGTTTTAAAGAGATGAGTCCTGATTGGAAGGAGCAGCTCATTGGGGTTTGACTTGGAAGGGGGGAATCACTGGGACATGACCTGAAGAGTGTATGTTAGCTCCCCTTTACTCACTGTCTTGGCTTCTGTCTTGAAATGCCATTATAGTGTCTCTCCACCTAGGCCTTCTCCAAGCCCTTGTATTATTACCAGCTGCCAATAAAGTACGGAGACCACCTAACACTGAACTAGCGCACAGCTTTCCTCCCCTGAGTCATGGGTGTCAGGTGTTGTGTCCCAGCAATGGGAAAGTAACTAAGTCAGTACCTTACCAGCAGTGTTGATGGCACATGCTCATACACATACTTCACATGATGAATATATGCTTTTCCTATATACAGTTTAAAAATGACATGAGATGACAACATGACATCCATCTCCTCAAAGACTTGCACTCCCATGCATGTGCACTGCGGGAGATTTTCTGTCTCCTAGATGCTGGAGGTGGGAAGCAGAGAGCTGGGGGAGGGATACCGAACTCAGCAATGTCCTCATTCCAAGACTGTTAACATATTTGATAGCTAACAGCCCTGGGCTGGTAACACTTCAGAAACTTGACTGGTAGAACACTCTGTAAACCTGGGTTAGTCATTCTTAGTATACGATGAAGTAAGGCTTTAAGAAATGTCTGCAAAGCCAAGAAATGTAATTGAGGTCACACAAACAGAATTTCATGCCACGATGGGTTGTAATTCTTACAGCAAGGGGCGTGGTTCTCGGCCTCAGCTGTATATTATAGTCACCCATCAGGAAAACCAACACCCTGGAAATTCTGATTTAGTTAAAGTGAGGTAGAAGAACAGAGAAGGGAGAGCTTTAGCCTCAGAATGGTGGAGAGAGGGGCATTTTGAGGGATGAAAGAACCTGTTGGAATGAAATGTCTCTGAGCCAAACCACAACAATCAGCACATTCTGTTATCAAAGCGTGTAAGGAGGGCAGATCCAAAGCAGAGGCGCAAACCGATGACAGTGATGAGGGCAGAAAGGAAGTCGCCAGGGAGAGGACAGTGCAACGCCTTCTAGGAGGTTCAGGATGCCCAAAGATGGCGAATGGGGAGAAGCAGCAGCCGGGGTTGAACTGAGAGGGAGGGGGTCATGGACATGGAAGAAACCCTTCTGTCCTGCTGGCTATCAGGAAGACAGGGCAGCAGACAGGAGGAGAGACAGGGGACACAGAAGGCTCACTGAGGCCCCAGACGCAGAGCAGATGCTTGGCCTTGGCCTTGCCTTCTCCAGCTCCTCCTCCTGGCAGCCACGCATTGGCTCCTTCAAGCAACACACACATGAAACAAGAAAGACAGAGCTTTGCTTCTGGCGTTCTGTGGACAGCTCAGAAGCCCGGGATAGCCGGCAAGGGCTCCAAGCAAATGTCCTTTATGTAATGTCACTGGAACGCCCTTGAAGGAGAGTCAGCTTCCTGACCACTCACCCTACTCTATCTACAGCTGGCCAGCTGGCAACCCCTACCTGCATCCTGCAGCTGGCAGACTGCTTATCAAGGGCCAGGTGTTGAAATATAAAGGAAAAAGCAATTGTCACCAAAAGTAAGGAAATTCTGCAACAAACAGGGAGAAGGAGTAAAAGTAGCAAACAGGAAAAAAAAGTGATTCTGGAGAAAATAGAGCTAATTAAGAATTCAGGAATAAAATCCTTCTAATTAAATTTAGAAGCCAGGCCCAGTGGGGTAGGCTTATAATCTCAGGCCTCTGGGAGGCCAGGCAGGATGGCAAGCTTGAGCCCAGCCTGGGTAACTTCGTGATTTAGTAAGATCCTGTCTCAAAACCAAAAATAAAATGTGGTCTGGGGATACGGCTCAATGCAAAGGCCCTGGGTTCCAATCCTAGAGCGACAGTGAAGAAGACTAAATTGGATCAGGGAAAATTCTACATACCCACAACAAAAACAGACTGACACCAAAGGAAAAAAAGAGTAGTTTCAAGAGGTTGATGATTGAACCTAGAATGAAATCAAAAAGTTGGAAAGGCAGAAAAAAATGAAAACAGTATGAAGACACATATCAACACATATTAACCTGTGTACTATTTATTCAAAACATCAAAATCTTATTTGAAGAGATTTTAGAAAGAGAATAGAGTAAATAGAGAGGCGTAAATTAAATGATTTCCTAGACTGTGAGATAAAAATCTCCAGACTGCAAAGCCCAGGAAATCCCAATATCGTGAGTATTCAGCCACACTGCGATTATCATTGTCATGTTATCATAAAATCTCAGAACACCAGGGGAAAAGTTGTCCTAAAAGTTTTCAGTGAAAAGAAACAGGACGTAACAAAATATCAAGTGCAATTTTTGTCATGTGTTCCACAACTGTAGGGACCTAATGCCGTCTGAGTTTGAACAGAGGGTAATTCTGCTTTAAAATCCTCCAAGACATGAGATTGTTCAAAGAAGTGAACGTTTACAGAAGCTTTGGGAACATGAAGCCTGCGAGGTACTTTCTGCCCATGTTTCTTAGGACATTACCGAAAGATGCCCGAAAGCGCGGCGGACACTAAGCCAAGACAACGAAGGGAAGCATGGGCCCTGAGCAGCAGGTGATCCAGTCCCACAACGCCAAAAGCAGTCACGGGGTCAGACCAACCTGGAACAGGTCAACGGCAAGCTTGGGGGAAAGTATCAAGAAGAGAAAATTAGAGATTTAGTACTACCCTTGGCATGTGAAACGAAATTTCAGGAAAAAAAACATACAATATAATAAAGGCAAGAAAAGAAGGAAAAAGAGAATAAGAGAAAGAAAAAGGAAAGAAACGAAAGCAGCCATTAGAACTCCTCACAAAAAATTACCCCAATCAAGGCACTGAGCATCATGCTACAATAGTACTTGGGATCAGGGTACAACGAAAGCAGTTCACCCGGTCATTCAGATGTAACCAGGAGCCTAGTGACCTTCTGCCTGAACCGGGTCGACCTAAAAAGACAGTATGTAATGGTTCAGAACACGGGCTCTGAAAATCTCACTTGCTGTGTGAATCCTGAAATTTACTTTCTGTTACTCAACGTCCTTTCTGTAACACGAGCCTAATTAGACCTACTTCTCAGTCCTGTTGGGAAGCTCAGCTGAGCTGCCCTGCACTCAGTCCTTAGAACAGTGCTTGGGATGTCCTCAGCAGCTAAAGGAGAAAAGGCTTCACACAGTCCCAGAGTCGCCCATACACAGTAACAGCTAGGTGTTGGCAAATTCGATGCTACAAATGTGTGCGTGCTGAGCAAACAAATTACAGAGACTCTGTCGATAGTTGACAGAAACAAAAATAACAAGGACAACTGAGAAAAAAGCAACTCAAATGTGTAAATGAGTGAAGTCATATCATATATCATCCCAGGAAGATAAGAAATGATAACTACAGTTAATACAGGAAAAGCTAGCATATAAACCAGAACAAACTGACTAAAATAAGAGTGGTTTTCTCCGGGACTTAAGGAAGGTAACAATGGGTCCAGGGTGGGAGGGATAAGCAGCGAAGGGTGGTTTTGCATTTAAAGCCCCTCTGGATGCATGCTAACCATGTGCATGCATGACTTCATGCAATAGTACATGTTTTTCATTAGTGATAACTAATTCTTGTGAAGAATTTCAGGACCCTCAAAGTGCTTGGAACCTATGAAAATTACAGTGAAGGAATGATCATTTACGAACAAAATGTGTCCACTTAATTTTACTGATACTAAATTTTTTGATGATGTGAAGAAAAAAATTACAGTGCCTTTGAAAAACATGTGAAGTTTAATGTCAGTAACTCTGTCTAGTCTCCCAACCCCCAGGAATCACTCAGCTAAGTTTGAGCGATTCAGCTCCCACTCCAAGCTGTCTGGGGCCCCTGCGTTGTCCCGTCTGCTTTTCTGTTGGCCCCTCTCCTTCCTGGCTGCTCTCTGAGAACATTCTGCAGTTTAGAGCTCCCTCCCCACATCCCTGAAGAATGAGCACCTAAATACAGTTGACCCTGGAAACATGATCATTATCTCAAATCTCACTGAAGGTGGATCATGTGGACCATCATTTTTAATTAAAACATATAAACAGCACTTGCTGAAATCAACACTTACGTTGGTAAAATCCATCAAGTCTTCTTAATGCGCACCCAGAGAACATGCGCATCTTTGGCGATTTGACTTCTTTCACTCTTTGGACAGGCTCTGGGGCCTTAACACTCATAATCCCATTCGATTGTCTGCTTAGGCTGGAAGTGTCGATGACGAAGACATACGCACAGCCAAAGCTAACCCGCATTTCTTGGAAACTGGCAGGAAACTCCATCTTGGCAGCTTTGGTTGGATGCCTAGAAACCTTCTCTCTCAGTGTGTATTTCAAGATATTGGCTTAGGAGGAAGTCTGTGTGTTGAAAAATCTCTCATTCGTACTTCTCAGTGATACAGGAAGCAACTCCCAACTGTCACAGAAGGCAGAGTAGAAAGTGTGCGTCTAATGAACACTGGGGAGCAACTTTGGAAGGGGCTATGGCTCCGTTCTTGTTGCTTCAGCCTTCCGGGAAGTCTCCCCCTCTCCCTTTCCTTTTCTTTCCATCACAAATCACTTAGCTGGTTTTCATGTTACAAGACACAGGATGTACCTCCAACAGGAGATTTCAGAGGAGTGTAGTAGGAACAGTTCTCTTCTTGTGATGGTCCACTTTTAGCGTTAGGGCTGATGGTTCTCGGCTGGGTCCAGCTCCAGCTGGAGCAGGATGGTCAGATTAAAGGGATGAGCCACAGAGGGTACCATGAGCTCTTCCAGACTGGAAGAATAGAAATCAAAGCAAAGTGGGAGGAGGCTAACAAGAGTGAGATTACCGGAAGTGAGGAATTTGGTTTAGATCTACAATGCCCTCTCTAAGTCTTATGTTTTCAGAAAATTTTTGGTAGGGGGCCCTGTACTTACCAGCACACATACCCATTGACAAGGGCCATGATAGCTCCGTTTGCTGTTAGGAGGTTGGGTCCACCTGCCATGGGACCCAGAGCACGGGGGTATGATCTAGAAAGGTGTGTTCTCATCGCTGGGACTCCACTCTTCTCTGTGCTTCTCGGGCATCTTAACACCTTCTACCAAAAGCTCTTGAACCACACTGTTTCTGCCTCAGAGCAAACCGATCATGGACTAAATCCTCTAAACCCATATGCCAAAATAAGCCTCTCCTCCTTCGTGTTACAGGTCAGCTATTATTTTTCAGTGAAGGAAAGACACGAGGCTGTTGGAGACATCAACGGGATGGTGAGAGAGGGGATTTAGTTCCCCATGGCTTTGGAGGATTTAAAGAACTTTTACTGTGAAAGAAACAGAAAGTCACTGGAAAGTTTTAAGAAGAATTTGAGCTTTTTGAAGGGTCAGTTGAGTACTGTACTGACAGGAGTTTGTTGGAAGAGTGAAGGAAACAAGCCAAAAGAAGGCTCCGATTATGAGTCAGTCTACAGATGTCTGTTGCTTGACCCAGGGAGATGGTGGGGAAAGGAATGTGAATTAATTAGAATCCAGATCTGCTCTGTAGATAGGACCAATAGAACACACTGAACATTTGCGTGTTGGCACCTGAGAGAAAGGGAAGAGTCAAGGATGACTCCAAGGTCACGGCCTGAGAAGACCGAAGAGCGAAACTGCCATTTACAGGGTCAGGAAGGTGGTAGGTTGGTGGAGCGAAGGCAAGAGTTCAGTGTAATACACATTCAACTTGAAAACTTAGGCACCTGTACACATGGAAAGTTAGCATCAGTAACTAAGAAGTGAGCTTTTAACTTTTAAATATTCATTCCCCAAATTGAGCTTACACAGGCTAAGGGCGATAATCTTGGACTTTTGCATATAAAACGTTATAACAGATATTCTATGTTTTATTGTTTCTTTTGATTGGCCATGAGGAATATTCTTGAAAAGTCCCCAAAATTAACCATAATAGTGAAGCTCAAAGATAACATCTTTTATTCTTGTCTCCCAAATTGACGCCAATGAGCCTCCGAAGCCCGAGGCCCCTTTCTATCAGGTCATCCATTGTTATAATAAAGCGTGTCATGTCAAGATCCATCAGGCAATTTCACATAGCATATTTTCACTTGACTTGCCCTTAAGCATTCAGGTATTTATTTCTCCCTGAAGCCGACTGTAAAGCTAGATTAGATATTCGTAAGAGTTTGATTTTACTCAGGTGTGCTGGCAAGCGCAAACAAAATAAATCCTTGGGAAATTTCCAGATCGTAGTTGCTCTTTGTCTGTACAAGTTGGATGAGCTGCAAAATAAATTTTTTGAGGCAGATGTTAATTTATTCGCTTTTTTCCTCTTTAGCGAAAATTTTACAATCAGCTTGCGTACAATTTGGGTGCGGCTCAGCTGACTCTTTGTCCCAGGTCAAATCCATTGGAAGACACCCTGAAGGACTTGAGTCCTGAGGATTTTCCACTGCAGCTCTCACAATCCCTGAACGAGGAGCCTTCATCCTCTCTTACAAATGACTTTGCCCTCGACCCATCATCCTCACCCGTCTCCATAACGTCCATGCTGTTTCCATGTTTGGTACCAGCACATACTTCCCAGCCCCCTGCTGCTCAAGTCTCATAAAAACTTTCCCGAAGTCCAACACGCCTTCCTCTGTGTCCTACATGGCTGGAAATTTCCAAGTAAAGGTGTGTGCTACCTGCTGCGTGTGACCACAGCTACCCCGGGCTTGGTGGAATTCTACTGCTCCCACTGCGTGTGCTGTGGCCGAGTTAAATCATTGCTAACAAGGCAGGAGATACGATAAAAATGGGTTAGGAGATTCACATTCCCAGAGGGGCGGAAGCACATGACTTAAGTGGGAGTCTTCCTGGTGGCTGTAAAGGAAAGAGGGAGCAGACCGCACTGTGCAATTCACAGAAAATGGGAGTGGCGATTGACGTGAGATGTGGACAAAGAGTAACTTCTGTCCGGCCTCAAATGTCTGAGCTCAAGGATTTAAGACTTACTGAGGAAATGCAGTGGAGGAAGCTGCTGAGTCCTTTCAGCTGGGTAGAAACACGATAACCCAAACAAAAATGAACCTTCGTATTTTTCAGTTTTTTTTCCTGGTTTATGATCTTATTTCGCTCTTAGCTTTTGTCACAAATTTCCCTTTGGCATCAATGTTTACTTTGGTTTAGAGAAGAAAGCATACAAAGAAACAAGATCTACATGAGGCCATTGGAGGGGTGTGTGTGTGTGTGTGTGTTGGCTTGCACTCGTGATCTGTCCTGCTTCTGCCTCACACAGTGCTGGGATTGCAGACTGTGCCACCATGGCAGATATGGGATGCTTTTAGCCTTGACTGACATGGTGGGCATACTGGGACCATAATTATTAAATGTCAAGAATATGAGACAGGATACCGAAGCAGATAATGGTGCTTCCGTCTTAGGACTTAATGAATTCAAAGTAGTAACTACAAATTAAGACTTGTTTTCTGTGATGCCAGGTCTATTTATTGTTTTCTGTGATGCCAGGTCTATTGGATGATATTTGACATGTGGAGCTGTAGACTTGACACTCACAAAGTTCTGTGTGACCAAATTTTTAAAAAAATGAGACCAAGTAAAAAGAGAGGTTCAGGGTCAGAGCTGTGATAAGAAAAGGAAGAAGAAAAGCCAGAGGTTGTTGCAAACTTTTTGAGGATGGGTACTTGCTGTGGTGGGTCAGCAGTGTAACCCCAGCCTGTAGTACAGTGCCGGGCACATAGGAGGCTCTTACTGGTGTATGTCACCTAACGCCTGAGGGATCACCAGATTGCGCTCCAGCGTGCAATGCTCCCCATTCCATGAAGACAGGCTGTGTGCAACTACTCATGAAAAGAAGAATAACGGAGAAAAGAAAACAGAAAGCTTCTGGGTCTGTCTATGGGTGACTGACAGATAGGCCAGCCCCGGATGTGACTGGCACCTAACAACAGGCTTGTAGCCTGATGGAATTAAAAAGAAAAAGAGCAGAAAGTGCTTCGTCTTTGGAAGAGCTCCAGTCTTCATCGTCGCCTTTCTCGGTCTCCCGCTTCTCCCACCTTTCAGGGCAGACTTGCACCAGCCACCCCCAGCGAGCTTCCTGATCTTCGACCTTGGATGGGTGCTGTACCCTTGGTACCTTTGGTCTGTGGCTTCCATATTCTTGGCCGAGCAGTGACTAGGCCCTCCAGATCTTCAGCACGCAGAAAGCCCAGTGGAGTCTCTCACCTCTTGTGTGTAAACCCACCTAGTAAATCTCCTTGCAAAATTACACATACATTTCCTATTGGCCCTGTTATTCCTCTAGAGAGCCTTAATATAAGAGTCACTTGAAAAAGGGCGAGAGGGGAGGAAAAAGGGAACAACAGTTTTGCTAGTGAGGTCAATCCTCAAAGCCAGAGTGGCTTCAGTTTCCATTAATTTCTGTTTTTAATGAGCAATCATTTGTGAAATTTATCTGTTGATCATGAAAAATTCCACTCTTCTTTAAAAATTTTATAGCCAGAACAAATTCCTGGGAGATTTCTGAAATTTTCCTTTATCCATTATCGGATGATCCACGGGCTGAACAATGCTTACATGACCTTTAGTGTAAAGTATGAAAAAAATGAGAAGTGACTCAAAAGGCAACTTCATGAGATGTCTGCAGGGTGGGTCTCAGGTTGGTGCTTGGGCTCCACTGAAGTCAGAGCTTATTTTTAGACCTGGCTGTGTGAAAGACTTACTTCCAACTCATCCTACCCGATGGAAGAAATCCAGTGTACTCTTCCAAACCGCCTCACATGCCTTTTTGGAGAGCAGGGATCAACCGATCAACAAGCAAATAAAAAGTCAAATTTCATAAGGTGATATTTCACCATACAACCCTCCATGAATTATCGTTCAGGATATACAAATCATTCCATGTTTTCCACGTACTTAAAAGAAGGGAAAACTAACTTTGAGTGTGGGCGTGGAGGGATGACACACCAGCGTTTCTCAGCTTCTTCACATGAGTAAACAAAGAATATCCTTGCGTGTGTATAACTGTGCTGCCTTCCGAGCTGGTGTGGACTCCTCCCCCTCCTCCTCCTCCCCCTCTTCCTCCTCCTCCTCCTCCTCCTCTTCTTCTTCTTCTCCTGTGACTATCAAGTATCCTTGCTTCTCTCCTTTTGGAATTTCTTCTCTGGCCCATCTTCCTCCCACATCTTACCTGTGGTTCCTATAAAAGCCACCAGATTCTTACAAAGGACCACTATTAACTGTCCCTTTGATTAGCCCAGAAGTGAGCAACTCCCCACTGGGGAACCACCTGGAGCACTTTTCTGACTGATTTTAATCCCTGGGGTAGAAGCCCACTACCTAGCTGGTACATAAAGTCTACAAAATTGGAAAGGCGAACCCACCAGCTCTCATCCTGACCTCCCAGTGCATCCCATTGGGAAGTTCAGTCTTCATTGAAAGAGAATGAAGCCAACTTTTAAGCAGAACAAAAGGAAGTCGGGATGAGGGAGAGGAAGACAGAGAGGGAGAAAACACAGAGGAGAGGAAAGAGAGAAAGAAGGAATCTTGAGAAATCCAGGCCTAGTTTTCCTGTTGATCGAAGGCTTAGGTGTTTCTTTATCCATTCGTCCTGTTTCTTCAATTCCTAGGTTCCATGAACCAATAAATCTCCCTGCCTATTTTGATTATAGAATCTAGTTGATTTGTTTTATATGCAACCAAAATAAGTGAGTAAATAAAATAAAACAGAAAGGCTAAATAATCAAAAAACTGGCGCAAAACCATACTATGACAAAAAATGTCTACCCCAGCTCTCCAACACAAGCTACAATTAAACAAAAATGTCAATACAACATAGACGATCACGATGGGGGCTGTGTTAGCTGTGCTCGGCCCGGCAGATCAGCGACTCCCGCCGCACGCACTCAGGAGAGCCAGGTTGACGCTAGCCTCCCAGGTACTCTGAGGCTGAAGAGTCTGATGTCGCACAATGAGAACGGGTTCAGGGCAGTGTTCTGGGGTGACGGGAGCCAAGGCTCCCCGCTCCAAGACTGAAGAGCGACACATCTCTGCAGAAGAACAGATATGTTTCTTCTTTGAAGTAGGATTGTTTTTAATTCACACAAGGAATAAATGAACTAAAAACTGTGAGCCAATCGGGCTTCCTCAGTTGCTAAGTTAACAAGAGATCAGGACCCCTTCTGGGAGAGTGGGGAGGCAAATACACGAGCTACTCTGGTACGACAGAAAAGTTGTAGATTCTGCAGATCCCACCTGCAGCCCGCCACAGCCATGATCCTTCTCTACGGCTTGACCTAAAAATTGTTCATGTCCAAAATGGAGAAGAAATCTCTCTCATTATCCACCTGTGGCGTGGTCCTCGTGGAGCTTAAATACGCCCTGTCTCCCTTACAGAGGAAAACAAAACTGTAATGGAAAAAAATAAAGCAAAACAAACAACGACAAAACATTTCAGAAAACAAGCGAAAGGATAGCAGTGGAGAAGTGAGTTCTGGTTGGGAACCACAAGCCCCTAATTTTACACTCTACAAGCATCTAAATATGCAAAGTCATGCCATGTAAACACTGCTGATAAAGGACTGACCACCGCAGTGTTTAGTGGCCTGAGGGAGAAAAAAAAGACTGTGAGTGCTTTTTCTTTTTCACAAAAGAGTCATTCTCTGTAGTTTCGAAATAAGCGTTGTTTTTAAAGAAACCTAGCAATGTGTCTCTGTTTACATTAAAAGCAAGCATCATAAACAGAGAGATTTAGAAAGATTAAGGTGCTGCGAACCAAGAGTGTCTATAATTACCAGCAAAAAGTTTACTTTGAATAACTTAAGTTTTAAAACACTCAACTGGGAGCTAATCAGTAAATTGACCATACACTTACTCAATATTAAACGGAAAGCTAGCTCTCCGTTCAATGCTAGACGTGTCTATGGCCTTTTCCGAATAGCTGTCCAGTATACCCAAGTTGGATCCGTAAGCGTACCGACAATTACGATCTTCCTGTTGAAGGAGCAGGAGGAGGGGAAAATGAAGAGTTGTAGATCATCGAAGTATGTTACATGCATGTACAAGAATGTCACAATGACACTCATTATGATGTATAATTAATATGCACTAATTTTTAAAAAGTATACTGCTCTTTCCTGTGGTACTTGACCCCTGCAGTTGGAGGAAGATGAGGGAAATTCTAGTAGCATTCCCCTTTGAAAGTCACGACCGTTGTCCCCATCCTGGCCACGTCACTGTGCTCATGATGTAGGGCTTGTGCCTCCTTCTTTCCCGTTACTGTTTGTCTCTCACTACTTTCCCCCTGAGCTTTTCTTTCTTTCTTTCTTTCTTTCTTTCTTTCTTTCTTTCTTTCTTTCTTTCTTGAGATTCTGCTTCCTAATAAATGCACTCTTCTCTTTTCTTGGCATGTTTCTGTTTCTTTTTCCATTTCCAAATGCTCACTTCTTCTGTATGTCTTATTATCAGTGTTTCCGAGAGAGAAGATCTTTCGGTTCTAGTTGGTATTGAACTTGCCAGGGTGTGTTATGCTGGGTGACCTCATTCATGATTGACCAACAAGTTACATTGTCTCTTTTTCAGTCAGAAACTCACTTTTGGCTAATTGAGCAGTGCCCGAGATGACAGAAATATCATATTTTTAAGGGATTATTCAGCCGGACATGGTGTGCTCACCTGTAATTCCAGTGTTCAGAAACGCTGAGGCAAGAGTATCAGAACTGGGAGCCTAGCCTGAGCAAGTTAACAACTTAGGTAAGTACTACCTCAAAATAAAAAGAAAATAAAAATCGTTTTGTTAAGAAGAGGGCTAAGGTCATAGCTCAGCGTGAAGGAAGGAAGGGCGGGGTTGTGGCAAGCGGGGGCCTCGGAGTGACAAGCTCACGGCTCGCCATTGCTCTGCTAGCAGAGCTACGAGAAGACAGCTCGGAAGAGAAAAATGCCAGAAAGGAAGAGACTGCAAAATACTCCGTAGCGTGAGAGACAGTGAGACTCACACGCTGCAGTCATTCGGATCTTACCAAAGAAAAGTCAGTCCCTTTCCTCTCCTCACCTCCGAACTGCGGACTTACTCCCTCCTGTGCTCCTACTCGAGTGCTCATGCTGAAACCCTCCAGGTTGTCCCTCCAGGTTTCTGCTCTCTTTCTGTGAATCCATGTGTCTATATAAAACGTCAGACCTGTCAATGCTCAGAGTGAACGCCAGCGTAGGCCTTGTCACCATGAACCCTGCTATGTCAGCTGGAGTGGGTGAAGAACCACCTTCCCGGTGAGGAAGGCACAGTTTGGGGCGTGTCTGTGGGCAACTGCCGTGTAGACCAGCACACTGAAGGTAAGACCTCCCGGGATGTGAGTGGTGCCGTCAGACCTCGTGTGTTGGGTGGAATGAGAAAGGAAAGAGGAAGAAAGTGTGCCTCTTCTGAGGTCACGGTCTTCCTGAGCAGGTGTGTCCTGTGCTGCTCTCGTCTTAGACCTCAGTTTCCAGATCTCTGATTTTTCTTTCCCAGCCTTCTGGTGCAGAGTTGCCCCAGTGGCTCTGCGGGGAGCTTCCTGGATAGTGCCGCACCCCTGATCCCCTTCTTCTGAAACATTCATCATTTTGGGCCAAACGGCCCCTGGATCCTCCAGCTCTTTGGTGTGCAGAGAGCCGTCGTGGACCCCTGCTGCGGATTGTGTAAGCCTACCTAGTCAACCCTCTTGCCTGACCATACATGTATTTTCTTTGATTCTGTTCCTCTAGAGAATTTCAACTAATACACTTTAAAAGAATGTCTTAATGAACATAAAACTGCAGCTAAACATTTGAAAAGTCTTAAAGGAATATTTTACTCATGGCGCAGTGAAGCATAAGGTATTTGTGAGAAAACAGAGTATGCATTTGCAGTGAGTCAGATATTTTTGTCTATTAAATTCAGGGTCTTCTTCCTGTTGATAAATGAAAAAACAATTCCCTACATCTAGATCTTCCCATTTCTGAAAGTCCTTGGTAGAGCACTCTCTTTCTACAGTCTTTCTTACCACTGGGAAGAACACAGCTGGTAAAATGCTAACTCTTTCTCATGCCAATGTCACACACAGGATAAGCCTAAATTTCTCCAAATATCTATTTATAAACTATTTTGAGCTAGGATAACCTCTAAATCACTCATTCTTATAACCAGATGTAATTATCCTGAAATGGCTAATTGTTCTGCTACTGTTGGGATGACTGAGTTCCTTCTTGATCCTATAACTTAAAAAGCCAAAAAAACTGTTGGGAAAGCACTTATCTTAAAGACACGAAGAAAGGCGGGGCAGCTAGAGACTGATATTGTAAGGAAAGGGTACGTGTTGGACACAGTTTGTTCCCTGGATTATAACTGCTGTAGGTCTTCTAGCCTCATGACTGAGTTTGTGGAAAGTGAAATTTTAATGAAAGAGTAAGTAAAACTACAAATGCTATTTATTCTCGGATATCTCGGGGGTATTAAGAGTCAAATGCATCATACTTATAGGCCCAGCAGTGCCTCTGTCACTGGTGACAGCTGCACTGACATTGAAAGCAGCAATGTCAGCAGAAACCGTGTCGGGGGTGCCCATGTCCTTGACTGTGAGCATGTCTATCAAGTGACCTCTTTTCTACAGACGGAGAAGCCCCAGCCGGGAAGGACAGCTGCAGTGGCACTTTTTGGCAGTGACTATAGCTGCTGCCCTTGGCATGCGCCACAGCCAGGGTGTTCATTGGAAGTATCCGAGGCAAGAAGAGGACACAAGGGGTAATTGAAAACTACAGTGAATGGTTACATCAAAAAACCCTTCTTATAGCAAGAGGTACATTGCCAAGAATGGTGTGGTCTGCATGCTTGAAATGAGGAGGGTGTTTTGAGAGGGATTTATCTCAATGTGTTTTTTAATGTAATAAGTTTTTGATATAAGCATTCACCATACCTTTCAAACATACCTTGTTGAACAAATATTTATGGGAATTATTTTTATCAAATTATTTCTACCAAAATATGGTGATGTTTCCTCACTCACTTTATTCACCAGATCTGGTACTGTATGACTTCTTGCTCTTCCCTGAAGTCAAAATGACCATGAAAAGTAAAAGTTTTGAATTGATTCAGGACAGCTAGACAGACCTGACTATGCAACTAAAGACAGCTAGGAAAGAGGACTTCCAGAACTGCTTCAAAAAGTGGCAAGGAAGATGAAGATGAATTGAGTGTGCTTGAAGCAAGATAGAGAATTTTGAGAAAGATTAGTGGCCTTATGTCTTTTACTATTATAAACTCTTTAAATTGTAGACATTCACTATAGTTTCTGATCACATCTCATAGAAGTCAAGCTGGCCACAGCAATGAAGAGGCGAGACCTCAGCACACCTGGGGAGGATTCCCTAGGGATATCCCAGGTCTGTTGGTGATATTAATAATTTCGAGGGAAGGGGCAAAAAGGATGTGCCCAAAGGATTGATCCTGACCGCCACTGGCCATTGAGCTACTGCTCTTGTGCTATCTACAGACAAGTGACTTAGGAAACACATCATACATGCCCCTCCACTAGCACCTACACTTTCCTGATTGAAGTCATCAGCTGTTACTGGAGAAACCAAGGCCAAGATGTCCCTGATGACAGCATAAGCTGCTCTGAGTGGACCCCAGGGTCCTCTTCCATTTCAGTGATTAATGACAGAGCCCATGTTGGTGGCAGAGCAAGAGCTGACATCTTTAGTGGACATGAATGAAAATCTGAGCCTTTCCCACACCCAACAGGCCATTCGCCTTTTCAGGCCAACAGAGTGCACAGTGTCTTTATGACAATAACAACAGCAGGGGACATCCCTGGTGTCACTCTCCATGCCTTCTGCCATGTGACCTTGGCTGGTCACCATTCGTGAGGGCAGGGTCTGCAGCCTGATCCAAAGGCCAGGCATTCAGAGACAACTCCAATAGCTTTTCAGTAAGGATGGTGACAGGCTTAACTAATCAGATTCTCTGTCTTGATGAATCTGAATCCATGGAGCCATTTGGCAGAGTGGCATGGCAGAGGGTGAGGGAGACAAAGAAAGATGCAAGTAGGGAGAAGTCATGGGTGTGAGTAAGAGGGAGCTCGACGCTGTCGGAAATGGTCTAGAATCTCAGAAAAGGTGAAGGCAGAGATAAGGTGACTCACTACCGGAACGACACCCTGGGTCCAGAAGTGTTTTCTTCTGAAGGAAGCTTAATTCCTGTTCTAGTTACTTAAGGCTTGAATGGGCAGCTCAGTTAGAATGTAAATAAAAAGATTATTGTAAAGCCAAGAGCAAAGTCAAATGATCTGAAAGATGGACCAGTTGGTACATAAATGACTGACCAGAAAATGCAAAGATTCACACTTTGTTTGGTGTGTGTGTGGGAAGGGGGTGTATGGATGTGTTTTGCTTACTTTCCTTGTGTGACAGAGTATTCATCATAAGAATAGAGAGTTTATAGTTTAAAATACGTAAACCATACCAATGTAAATCTCTTTTGCTACTTTTTACTGTTCTCACTTTAATGGACATTCTTACAGTAAATCCCTGTTGTAAGTTTCTCTTGTAACTTTTCATAGCTGAATAATTCCTAGTCTTGCCAGACATTTTACTGCTAAATTTTCTAATGTGAGGCAAATGTAGTATATCTCTTTTTCTGTCTAAAACAGGAAAACATAAGAGCAGAGGAAGGTAGGGAGCAGGGCAAGTTTGTAGTGACAGCCGGAAACTGTTGAACAATCTTGGAAAATGCTCTGAAATAATAAAAGATAACTTCCAAAAAAACTAAAGTGGGTCGTCAGCAGCTCTTCTCCCAATTTACACCTCAAAGCTCGGTCCTTGTTCCCTCTTCCACTTGGTTCTTCTTCTCCCTGATAAGAGCTGATTCCGCATGCCTCTGATGAAGAGAGCGACAGTCCACTTAGGGTCCCACTCGTTGTGATTTGAATGTGGAACTTCCCCGCGAAGTCCTGTGCGTTTGGGTGTTATGGATTTCTTATGAGACCCTATGCTGTTAGAAGACGGGAGCCTGGTCTGGAGGGTGGGTTATGGGCAGGTGGTGAATTACAGGTGTGTGGTAGATTATAGATAACAGGAACGTGGAGGATTACAAATTTAAATCCGGAAGGGGAGGAGGCTGGAGGCTGGACCCAGAAGGGGCAGATCACTGGGACAGGACCTGAAAGAAACACCCAACTTCTTCCCTTCCTCCTAGGAACTTGGCTTCCTGTTTGCAACGCCATGAGGAGTTGCTCCTTCTCCAGCTTTGCAGTGTGCTCCCATCGTTACCAGCCACCCGTGAAGGGACTACGACCTTCTGAAACCATGAGCTACAATAAATCTTTCCACCCTGAAATTGTGGATGGTGGGTATTGAGTCACCCCAAGGTGACTAAAACACTGCAACACTTCGTCTCCATGAGATGCTGACCGATCCGACAAATACTGCAGCACCTTTCCGATGTTCTACCAGGGAGAGCGTCAGGAGGGAGCCATCTACTCCCTGTGTTCACATGTCATCTATAATGAGGGCAACCGTAGGCACTAAAGATCATCCCAGCTTTTGGGGAAGGCTCACTTGTAGGAAAATGTTTCCAGTGCTCAATCAAGTTGTGTTTAAAGATCATGCCTTACACTAGTGTCACTTCTCTTGACTGCCAGGAGTAATTTTTTCTGTAAAATCAATGTGAAATTGAATTCTTGACCATGTGATTATAAATTATTTCCGGAGTAGTATGCAAGTAAGGTTCATCAGTAATATCATAAAGAAAAAGACAAGAGTCAATCCTGGGGCTTTTCCAGCTTGATATTGAATTATGTTATAAAGACACTGGAATTAAACCTCTTTGGCTTTGGAGTAAACCTCTAATCTGAGAGATATTATGTAACAACAACCAAACGACATTAAAATTTAGAATACAATTTTATTTCCAAGAAATGTACATCAAAATACCCTTGAACCAGGCTCCAAAATATTTTCAAAGTATAATCTTGCATTGAAGATATCAACATGTGATTAAATCCATTGAAATTATGTGAAATTAATTTCAGTGTAAAAATTAATCATTTTATTTCAGTAAATTAACACTCTAATAGAGTGTTTGTAGATATGTAAAATTTGTGACTATGTAAATCACTTACTGTAAACATGTTTTTAATTTCATTACCTCTCTGTTACCCAGAATTTACGTATATGCTAAAAAAAATTTGGATTTTGCAACCAGTCATGTATTTTTTGTCTTAAATAACTCCAGTTTCGAGTTAAAACAAAAGTCATTGGTAATATATTTGTTTTCATTGCTAATAATTTTTCTAAATAATGTGGCTATTAATAAACACAACATAATAATTAATTTAAACTAGAAGAGAGCACCTAAAAAAATGAGAGACATCCTAAAGAAAATCACTGATCCTTATCCTATTTCTAAGTTTGATGACAATGCTGGATGACTTTTATTTTATTTAATATTGTACGTTTGGCATTTTAAAATGAAATATTAATCTAATGTTTATATAACCTTGATAAAATATTTTGAAAACCTGCTGTAAGTTAGTTTCCACAAACATATTTACTTTATGATTACTAGGCCTGGTTATGAGTCTAATCCAATGAACTTGTATCACTGAGAGTTATGAGCACATGTTAATAAATATTTGAGGGCTGAATACTGAATATTTCTTTTCCTCCTCAGTCTCCTGCCTCATAATATCTAGTTTTATCCATTCAAATAGGTCCAGAATAACCAGGAAGCCCACCAAACTAAAGATGTATATCCTTTTTATTTTCAGATAAGTGGTATTAGTAAATAATCATTTACCGATTTAACATAAACAAGCAAAAACGTATCCAAGTCTCAAAGAAATCAAAGCATTGAGAGGCAGACTATCTTACACACAAATGAATTCTCAGAATATGCGTACATCTTTTGGCTTTTTTTGTTTATATGATCAACCTATGTGATCATATTCGTATATTTATATTCATTGACAACACAAAATGCCTATTTTTGTGTGTCAGTGTAAGACTTTGTTGAAATTTTCTTACTTGAGTCATAGAGCAGGCAAGAAGGATGCAGGCCTTGACGAGACTGTGTCCGACCTTTGGCACGGAGGGAAGAATGAGCAGGGGACATCACAGGAGGACAGCCGTGCCCAGGGATGGAGCAAACGTTAGCTGGGGGCAACCCCTCCGTATTGTGCTCACACACGGTTTACCTATCAAAAGATTGGCTTGTAAACCACAAGGCTCGCTTTAGACCAGGACCAGCAGTGTTGGCCCGTTCAAATGCCTGCAAGCATAATACATAATAGAAACTGAAACAGAGTATGTACAGTTTTTATTTTTATCACAAAACTCTTTGCCACACAAAGTTTAACACAAAAGCTTAAAAAAAAAAATCTGGCCTGACGTAAGGCGAGCTAGGAGAGGTAGAGCCCCTTTTCCTAGCAACGGATCCTTCCCTGGCCTTCCCCTTCTCCCTCTTTTTTGGCATAGGGCATGCATCTGGGGAGTCGAGAGCCTTCATGCTGAGCTGCACCCCCAGACCTTTTAATATTTTTATTTAGAGACAGATTTTTATTGTGGCTTGGAGCTGGAATGTGCCCCAAAGTTTCGTGTGTTAGGATGTCATGGGTTATCTATGGAACCTTCGGCTGTGAGGAGACGGGGCCTGGTCTGGAGCGGTGGGTTATGGGTGTGGTGGATTATAGGCAGGTGGTAGAAGACAGGCTTGTGGCAGATTACAGATTATAGGCCTGTGGTAGGTTAGGAATTTAGACCTAGAAGGGGCCAGCCCCAGAGGGGTGGATCACTGGGTCAGAACCTGGAAGGGCATGCGCTGCTTTCTCCCTTCCTGGGGTGGGCACTTGGCTTCCTGTTCGCAATGCCGTGGGAGCTGCCTCCACCTCTGCCACGTGCCTCCAATGTTGCTGGCAGCTCATGAACGGCCTGTAGCACTCTGAGGCTGTGGGCTAAAGTAAGCTTCTTCTCCCCTAATCGGTGAATGTTGGGTATTTAACCACAGCAAGGGAAAAATAGCTAAGACAGTTTTGCTAATTTGCTGCGGCTGAGCTCAAACTTGAAATCATCCTGCCTCGGCCTCCTAGAATGCTGAGATTACAGATGGGTACCGCCATATCCTCTTAAATCACATTGCAAGGCTTCTAACAAGCCCTCTGAACTCTGCAGGTGAATAAAAAAAAAAGTTGGACCTCAGTCTAAGCACACACCTAAGAATAGCTGGAAATGTACTAGGTGAGTGATACTTCCAATAAGTGAGGGAGAAAACGGATGGGGAAGAAGGAGTCTGGAAGAAGTTATTCCAGGGACTGCCTGCAACTCTTTCTTGCTAGTTCTATAAAAATATTTACAGCTACCCGTGATTTCTAGCTTTTTGCTTTCTGTCTTTCCGTGGCATTTTGTGTTGTTTTCATTACACACAAAGAAGAGAAAGTAGGTGACAGACAGGCCAGGATGTGAAATGAGCCAGATAAGGCAAGTTGCAGAGCCCGAAGGCCTCCGAGGTGAGGGCCAGAGGCCCTGGGGCGAATGAAATCCGCAGCGAGCTCTTGTGTCATTTACTTCCCCCGTTTCTTCTCCAGGCCTCCAGCAACTGGGTAGACCCAGGGCTGTAAAGTGACGGGCTTTGCGGAAACCAGGCGAAACGGGCAAGGCCGTGCTTGCTGCCTAGGCGGTAAGGACGGGAGACCTGAGGAGCCCTGTGCCTCCTTCAGTTACCACCGCTGGTCCCGCCTCTCCTCCTGTAATCCCCTTCTCCTTTGGTGACTGATATTTTCCAGCACAGAGCACATCGGGGTTTTTGCATGGTCCACAAGCAACCAAGGGAGGGGACGGCGAAGCCAGCCTGTGCGGCTGCTTGCCTCTACTGCAGCAATAAATTGGAAATCACACGGAGAGCTTTCAGGGTAATTTTGACTTTGGGGTGGATCCAAAAGTCTCATGGCACTAAACTGGTGACTAAGGCCATGAAGATGCACCACCAGCTTTTCATGATCCCGTCTTTCCCTAGGATGGCCCTCGGCGGCAGCATGACTGCATACGTATATATTTTAAATCACACCTTGTAAAGACATTCACTGTGTCAGAAAGAGGCAAAAATAAAGGGATAAGAGTGTTTGAGGCAAGGGAAAAATATTTTGAGGGCAACTCATAGCAATGTATCTTTTTCAGAAATACATTTTTAAAAAGCTAATTATTCACTGTATTGGTCTCTCACTTCTTGTACTTTTTTTTAAAAATTAAAGTTGACATGAACATTCATGAAGAACAAAAACCTCATAATTTTAAATAAAAAGAGGTTGTCAGTTGTTTTACAAATATTGTGCAACAGAAGCAGCTGTTTGCAATCAGCACCGTCCCCTGCGGCAGTTAGGGTGGGTGACAGTTCAAACCGGCGGGCTGACGTGGCGCTGTAAAGGGGTTTTGCATGAAGAGCTTCCATAAACTTTCTCCCACTAGGTTCAAAATATCAAATATATTTGGCTGTTTCTTTTTGTCTCGGGTCCCCAAATGGGTTGGCAGGCCATTGCCTGTTATTAGTGGCATTTTTCCCCCTGGTATTTGGAGAAGTAAGCTGCCTAGCCCAATGTCACAGGAGCGAGTGAGTTGGGGTTCAGGCTCCTTTGCTAAACCCCTCCCATCACACTCTTTATATGAACAGGCAACATGATATTTCTTCACAGTATGTCTCAGATTCTGGCTGTTAGTGGACAGAAACAAGTAAATACCATACCTCAAACATGCCAGTTTCTCAGTAGGTACTTCCTGACAGGCATGCCCGTCCTGTCATCCTTAAAGCCAAGCACGGACTGTTCACTGGTATCTCATTCTCCTCTGATAGATTTCCTATTGCTTAGATTCACTGTAGAAATTAAGCCACAACACACTGTGTGTGTGTGCATGTGTGTATGTATGCATACATGTATGGGTACACACACACCCCATAATGTGGAAATGATGGGATGTGCAGGATGCTGTTAGGTTCACACTCTTTAGTTGGTGTTGTAGCTACTTTTTTTGTTACTATGACTTAATGCGTGTCCCTGCTGTCCACAACTTAGGGAGGAAAAGCTTACTTTAGCACAGTTTTAGAAGGTCGCAGTCCATCCGTACGTGGCCGGCACAAGTGGGAGCACGTGGCAGAGGTGGAGGGGGAGGTAGCTCCTCACAGCACTGCAAACAAGAAGCCAAGTCCAGTCCAGAACAATGTCAGTGTTCTGCCCCTTCCAGATTTAAGCCCCTGCACATGCCTGTAATCCAATCCACATGCCTGTCTTCCAACACACACCTGCAATCCACTCACACAGACCAGGCCCCAGTCTCCTAACAGCACGTGGCTCCGCAGACAACCCACAGCTTCCAAGTAACTGAGGGTGTGGGGTCCGTTCCAGATCCAAAGCTCGGTAGCGAGTTCTGATTCTCCAACCCTGTCGTATTGTTCTCCAGCACCACCCCAGGAACGGGAAGTGTAAACAAAGAAGTGAATATTCCAGTGCAAAAAATTGTTGTGGTTGGATTCCACCCATTGTCACCAATCCCCCTCAAAACCCTCCCTCTCTCTTCAAACGTGTGTCTCCCATCATCCTCACCTCTTTCTGAAGCAGCTGTGGAAGTCCTCTTTCCCGAGCATCCTCATGAGACGTGGGTGCTACTGCCCAAGGCCACCCAGCAGAGCCCAGCTCGTGCCAGCGTACCACTCTGTCCTCTGCACTCTACTCACCCAGTCAGGCACGGTGCAACCTCTGGCTCTTCCCCAGAATCCATATGGCCATGAAAGGTCACTCTTTTGAAATGATTTGGGGTGTCAAGGAAGCAAAGTTTAGACGACTACAGATGTCAGAGAAAGAGGACCTCTGCAGCAGCTACAGAGAGTGCCAAGAGTAATGGGATAAGAATGCTCAATGCCAGGAGTATTCGGGGCAAAGTGTTTTTTACTGTAGCACATTTTTAAAAATTAAACTCACCTTACATTTTGATCATGCTTTGTAGTTAGAAATGTCCTAATTTGCCAATTCAAAGCTAGCAATTTCCGAAATTATTATGCAAGTAAGTTTCTTATTCTCCTTTTAATCACATTTGTACTATGTGTGGATTTATTTCTTCATTATATCTCTGCATCTCATTTCTTTTCTTTTGTAAACCTAGAGATGCAGTGTTCTTCAGAAATCCAGAGCTCAGCAGATATTAATCAAAGTAAGAATTCAAACAAAAGAAATGTCTCGTGTTTTCTTAAAAGGAAATGTAGGAAACATGGAACCATTTACATGTCTACTTGGGATTCTTTGACTGATGATCTTGTCAGCTACGATGTGTTGTCACCTTTGGATTATTAGCTACTTCAAGAGTAGTAGCTTTTGACATAGTAGAACACACACACACACACACAAAACATAGATCAACTTTAGGCCCCATGCTAAAAAGTGGCCAACTTAGTAGCTAAAACCGATTCTGGTGACAATCGCTTTCCAATCAGGAGCCCGATTGTGAGGTGAGACATGAGCGAAGCACTGCTTGACCATGACGTAGGTTAGTGCTCGTTTCCCCCGTTGCCAAAATCGCTCCATAATGTGGCAGCACCATCTGCAGTCAGGTTTCCATGCAGCTGTGATCTGTGCGAAAGGGCAACTAGCCTAGAGTTAATTCACCCACAGCAGAACGAGTCGTATTCTTGGCTCTGCTTGGAGGGGCTTCTGGTTTTCTTTTGTTTTCCTTAGCCCAGACTTTCTTTCCTTGCATTTCTCCCTGGAGTTTAGTTGCTTGGTAACCCTGTGCTGGCTGGGATGGGGACTCAGGAGGGACCCTGGAAGAACCGCACAGGGATAGCAGGCTGTGAGCAAGTCTCCGTTCAGACAAGTTGGCCCCTGTCCACCTCCAAGAAATGATGGCAGAGCCGCAGAGCCCGGCGCTCTCCTCGTTTGAGTGCGCCCTTCAGCCTACTAGACGGATTTTTTATACGTGGGGTCGTCTATTTGCATTCTGGAAAAATAAAGCCATTCAAGCAGCAGAGGCTAAACTGTTGGTAAGAAACCGGGCATCCGCAGCTAGCATCTCCCAGTGCGTGTGGAGAGCCTGGGGGGACTTACCTGCTTCTCCTGTGGCCAGCTGGGTCCCAAGCTGGGTGTCCTTTCCTTGGATGGAGTGTGTGTGTAGTTCTGCAAACAGTGACCTAGGAGCTTGTGACTTGGTGATAGTGAAAATGCCTTTTTCATACCTTTCCTCTTTTTGTTATTTTTTGCCCAGGTGTAAGGTTATAATATAAATACTATATTAATATTGTAATAAGATGTAATAATGCAGGAAAAATGAAAATAACGGAGGCAACCATTGCAGATTTACTGTGGGAGATACATTGTGCATCACACAGGTTGTCTCACATAGTGTTCACAGCCATTCACTGAGGTTCATTGTGTGCGTGTGTACGTGTGCATGTGTGCGTGCATGTGTGTGTGTGTGTGTGTGTGTGTGTGTGTGTGTGTGTGTGTGTGTGTTGGGAGGTGCTCCTACTATTATTTTAGTTTCACAGATTGGAACTTGCAGACCAGAGATGTAACATAGCCTTCAAGGTGACACTGTCACACGGCTATGGATCTGGAGGACTAGAATGGAAGGCAGGAAGTCCTCATCACCATGACACACGATATTGCTCAAATTGCTTAGTTCAGTGCGAGGTTAAGTCATCTGCAGAACATGAGGCTAATGCGTGTTGTACAATGCTCACGCATGCAACTAAAAATCACTCAATGCCTCTGGTTAGGGTTCACCTCCAAACGAATGTGACTTCTCCAGGAAGTTCGGAACATCGTCTCACAGGAGCCCAGCATCAGTTTGTGGGAGGGTTCTGAGCCTTTGGAATTTTCTACCAATAATTAATAAAGTGCTGCTTGTCCGCACAGCCTGTGTTTATTGGTCCCTCTGAGGGAGAAGAGAACAGGGAGGGGAAAGGTCACAGAGCTGATGTGGAAGCAGACCTCGGGGAAGCCGCCCCGTCAGGCTGTCCTCTCCTAGGGCTGGGGAAACGAGCCTGGATCCTCTTTTGTTCTCGCGCCAAGCTGCTGGCCATCCTTTCTCCCCTCCGTGTTTCATCAGCTTTCCTGGGGCAGGATGATAGCACTGCGGCCAATTAGGGAGGCTCTGCAGGGGGAGGAAGGTGCTCACAGCCCCTGTAGTCCGGGGGAAGCATCGCCTCCGTTGCAACGTGGTTTTAATTGCCCTTTCTTTTTGCTCTGCAATGCCCTCGCAGGCACATCCGTGGCCTATGCTTGGGATTTACAGGGACCAGAAGTCACTAATAAGCTCCCACCCACGCGGTGTGAATTAACGCACAGACAAAGTTGAAGTATTTTTCTAGGATTTGCTGGTTCTCCTTTCCAAGCCCTGTGTGACAGCAGTGTTTTTCAAAGTGTGTGCCTTAGAACACCCACAAGAGGGCCACCTGGTTGGCTGGGTAAGAGGGCAGAGTCCAGCACAACACCCCAGACACCTGACTGGGACCCCTAAAGTGAGTCTGGGAAATCAATGTCCCGATCAACCTCTCTGGTGTTTCTTGAGTACACCAGCATTCGAAGCCCACGGCCCCGCAACTTGCAGATGTGTTTGCAGGCGTCACCTGCCTCGGGTGTCAATTACCTGGAGGCTTCTCTTCGGATGCTCGTTCCTGTGCCATTTTCTTCTCTGATCAGTCTGACAGAGTCAGAAGATCATTGAGTAAGAAGATGGGATAAACTACAGTCAATAAATAATAAATAATAAATAATAAATTACTTGCCTCAGAGGGGCGTTTGGGGGGCAATATGACTTAATGCAGGTAATGTGCTTCCATGGTGCTCGGCTCAGTAATAGAAGTTACTTGATTAAGCTAGTGAAAATGGCACGTGAAAAGCCGCAGTCCCATAAACCCACACGAGTCACCACATTTTATCTATAAAACTTAAGTGTGATGACTATTTTTGTTGTCTGCAATCTGCAATAAAGATGTAAGAAAAATATCCCAGAATTGGATATGAAGAAGTGGCTTAGAGGGCCTTTCATCAAGATTTTGCAGCTTCAGCAGTGTTGACATTTTGGGACTGATAGTTCTTTGTTGTGGATTGACTGTGCTGTAGATTCTAGATTTTTTTTCCCCAGCATCCTGGCTTCCACCAGTAGGGTTGTCCCATTTAAGACAATCAAAAAGCCTCCAACTCTTGCTAAATACTCCCTGGCAGATGGTCCGGAGTCAGTCTTCACTGAGAATTTCATTGCATCTATCAGTGCAATGTTTCAGAATTGTCCACAAAAATTATTTTCTCATATTTTCTTAGACCTCCCTGAGGGCAAATATTCTGCCATTGCTCTTTGTCTACAAATTTTATATGGAAATCACATGCTTACTGGAGGTCACCAAGCTGATTCTCAGGATGACTCTGATCTTTGTCTTAGCTACTTATCCATTGCTGTGGCACAGACTTTAATGTCTACAATTTGAGGGAGGAAAGGTTTATTTTAGCCCACGGATTCGGGAGCTCTCGGTCCATTCATGCGTGGTTGGCAATGGTCGGAAGGGTCTGGTAGAGAACCAGCTACTTGGGGCACATTGCAGGAGGAAGGATTTGGGGGCTCCCGATGAAGCCAGGGCAAGAGTTGATGTCCTTCCAGCTGATATCACACACCCAGTAACGTGCCACACTGACCCACCACAGGCCTGTGACACACCCCTCCCAATCACCTTCCAAATGACTCACTCTGAGGGAAAATTGAAATTCAAACCATAGCACTCTGGATTAAGGGATGCATCCCACTTCTATATCTGTCATGTACAGTGGTGATGCAGGCAAACTAGAGTTCTATGATTTCTAATGATCTATTATAGCTTACTTTGGTGTTGTAGGTGCCACCTCAAATGTCCCCCAAGAGTCTTATATATTTGGAAAGTGGTCGGATCATCAGCATGCTTATCCATGAGTGACTTCACATGCTGCGAGGAGGCAGGGCCTGAGTGGAGGGATGGGTTCCTGGGGGCCGGATCTGGGAGAGCACATTTCCCTCCAGGCCACTGTTCTCTTCTCTCTCTGCTTCATGGATGCCCCGAGGTGAACAGCTTTCCTCCCCTGTGTGGTTCTGGGCTGGAGCTGGCTGACCATGCGGGAACTAAGAGCTCTGAAACCACGAGTCCAGATAAACCTCTCCCTGCAGTTGTGGGTGTCAGGTATTGCGACCTAGCAACAGGAAAACGACTGAGACATTCAGCAAGTGGCGTGAGCGTCTTCCTCTCCCAGGTAGCCTTCATTCCAGAAATAATGAAGCAATGACGAGGGTTCCTCCATTTCTCAAGAGCAAGCTTGGTCATTCTTTTACTGCAAGAAGACCCCACATCCGCTGAGTGGTGGTCTTGGTGCCAGCCCTGGGGAGCGTGTCCTGGAGACAGTAGAGAACTGTCCCTTACAGAGCTCACTCACAGGTTGAGGACCTGGGACACACAGACACATGCAGTGGTCATAGAGATGAGAGGAGAGAAATTGGGGCTGACGGGGGTAAATGCAAGGTGGGTGATGCAGCCACAGTGGGAACTCAGCATACCAACTCTGTTGATCAGGGAGAGGAGGCTTCAGATAAAACCGCCATGAGGAGCACTACGCAGGTGTGGTCTTGCGGAATAAGTAGAAGTTAAAATGGGAAACACCTCTTGCGCCGGAAGCACAGCTCCAGATGCTTCACACAGTGAATTTATTTTCGCCTCTCAGCAACTTTGCGAGACAGATACTGTCGTCCTTGCTCGAGAGAAGAGAAAGTTAAGGTGCAGAGATGAACAATTAGTTCGAGGTCTTGCAGCTAACAAAATGCCTCTCCCCACGCTCTGCCCGATATTCACCTTCTGAAAAAATGAAGGCGGTGGGCAGCATGCGCTGGTGCGAAGCCGCTCCACGCAGGGAACTGCAGGAGCTAAGACTTGGTGGGATAGTGTGCATGAGGAGTGGCAGGAGACAGGCCCGCGGGCAGAGAGATCTCATCCTAAAGGGAATCCGAGACCCTTCTGAGAGTGGGCCTTGCCCTTAGCTGTTCTTGGCAACGCGGACCTTATGGGAGAAGAGAGACCCAACCGCACAGCCTTCAAAACTATCACCGTGGCCCAAACCAAACAGGGAGGAAGGCCAGGAAGAGGGACTGCATAAAATTAAAACCGTCGGTGTTCACTGCCATTCTCTCTCTCTCTCTGACCCAAAGATACGAAGGAAAAACCACCTCATCTTAAACAGCAGAAGAGACGCAGCTGCTCCGGCTGCATGCAGAATCCTTTAGTGCTGTCATCTGGAAAGCATACATGTGTGTTTACTCAGGCCCCAGATTTAATTGGATTTAAATAAGAGTCTGAGCACCATCACGCAGAAGGGCTGACATGAACAGGAGTGTACGGAGAGGTCAGAGAGAACCGTATTGTCTGCCCCTACTGCGGGCAGACTCAAGGGCGCCTCACCTGTGCGCTGTTCCCGTTGGTAAGAAAGGACCAAGCAAAAAGTACACCTTTGGCGGGCCCGCCGCTCCCTCCATTCCTCCCGTCCTCGCCCAGTCCCGGAAGGGTCAAGGGCGTGCTGAAGACGGGGATTTACTTCTCTTGCTATCTGTACCAAGTGTGACAGAAAAATGCTTTGTCCTGCTTTTGGCTCTCATGAACAACCTGTGTCATCTTGTGTGTAACTGTGAAGCTGAAATATGGGTGGGACGTCTGCTGTCATGTTGCAGGGCTATGTGGCACACACATGTTTTTCCACTTGTAGTTACAGTGGGCTGCCTGTTCTAGTTTTCCTTTGTAACATTTTTATCAATATGTGTTAGCCATACGTAGCGATCACAGTCACATTAGAATCGGTGCACGTGCCTATCACATCCTAATGGTTTCCACTTCCCGTCACCCTCCCGCCTGCCCATCTCCTTTCACTCCCAGGACCCCTTCTCATCTCCACCACGTCTACCTCCATGTTTCTTGTTATCTGTCTTTTATTTTACCCTTTAAATTATTTATGGTTTGGGCTTTTCTTTTCCTTTTCATATGTGGCTTTTTAGTTATTTTTTAAGACATGAATATGAATACACTACAGATGCAATAACATGTTAATTACATACACCTTGGGAATTTGTGCCAGTACCTATCGGTTTGGATCGTGCTTTCCTCCCCTCTCCCCCTTCCCCTCCCCTGCACCTCACTCTCAGTTTCTCTTCCCTTTCCTAGAAACTCATCACCTCTCTTTCTAGCTTCTCTCTTATGTTAAGATCTCTTTGTATGTTTTTATGGGTGTCTCAAATGAGGGACACCATGTGATACTTAATCTTTTCTTTCTGGTTCATTTCACGGAGCACTGTTGACTCAAGGTGACTGCATTTTCTTGAAAATGTTTTTATATCTGTCTTTGTGAATGCGTGATATTGCACTGTGAATATATGCCACTTTTTCTTTACCTATTCCTCTGTTGATGGGTGTGTACATTGTGTTCAGGATTTAGTTACTATGAATTGTGCTGCTATAAACATGGTATGCATGTGTCTCTATGATATGATGACTTCAGTTGTTTTGGGAAGATGCCCAGGAGAGCTGTATCTGAGTCAAAGGCTATTTCTAGTCTCAGATTTCTAAGGCATCTCCATCCTACTTCCCACATTGGTTGAACCGGATTATCCTCCCATCAGTGGTGTAGAAGTGTTCCATTTTTCCCACCAACTTGCCAAAACTTGTCATTGCCTGAAGTGTTCATGCAAGCCATTCTCACTGGATTGAAATGGGATATCGATGCTGTTTTGATTCACATTTCTCTGATGAACAGAACACCAATTGCACAAGAAGTAGCAGCTTGAGTCAACAAATGGGACCACATCAAGCTAAAAAGCTTTCAGACAGCAAAGAGAACAATTAACAGAATGAAGAGATAGCTCACAAAAACGACAGAAAATTTTTGCCAGTGATGTCTCAGCAGAGGATCGGTATCTACAATATATAAAGAACAACAACAAAAAAAAATTCTCCGAAATAAATGATCCCAAGACAAAACAGGCAAGAGAAATGAAAAGAGGCTTTTCAGGAGAGGAAGTGCAAGAGGTTAAAAAGCACATGAAAAAGTGCTGAATAAAGCTCTTAGGGGACAAAAGGGGACACAGGAATTGTGGGCTGGGGTCTGAGCACAAAGGTTTGATGGGTTCATGGCTGGCTTGGCCTCTTTTAACATGAAAGTAAATTGTGCTTTTAAAAAAGTAGAAAATATCTTTAACGAAAATATTAGCTTCTGATTGTGATATACAAAAAAGGGACCAAGACCTGTCAAAAGAGTGAAGTTAACTGCTGTCTGGCAACAGCAAGGCTGAAGCATCACCGCAAAATAGAGAATTAAGGAAAATGGCTTTGTTTTCTGAGAACTCAACTCTAAAATACATCATTGTCCAAGTGAGTCATGTGCAAAATCATCTTGAGATATGCAAGAAAGAAAGATCTGCCCCTCCTCTGAATAAGAAATTTATATATCTAAAGGAATGAGTGAAGGAGCTCTGGTGTATACACATAATAGAATATGACTTTGCCATAAAGAAGGACATGTTTGAGGTTTTGTAGGAAAAAAGATGAACTTTGGGACCATCACACTTAGCGAACCAAACAAGACATGGATGGTTGAATAGGGCATGGTTTCTTTTGTAAAGGAAAGCTCAAAATATAATCCATTTAAAGAGCAAGATAAAAGAGAGATAACAGGGAACCAGGAGGTAGAATCTGTGTAGAAATAAAGGAACTCTGGGGATGTCGGGAGCCAGGAGGGCAGAAAGCTCAATAGGAGGTGGAAACAACCAGGGTGTAATGTGTGTTGCCCTGATTCTCCAGACTGAAAATACTTGCTCTGGGAAAAGTTATTTGTTATGAAGGAATGACTTAATTGGTGGGTGGTAGAGGATGAGCCCAGCAGGCCCTGAAGCAAACATCAGCCGTGCCATTAGAAACTGTCCTCCAGAGGTGGCTGTTTCAGGCTCTTCCAAATCTTTTACTCAGAAGACGATGCACCCAGCTATCCCAACTTGGGGTTCCTAAACATTCGGCCCATGCCATTCACCCCTCTGCTCCGATTCCATCTCTCTGCACTGACTTTCTGATTACATGTAACTTCCCCTGTCATTTGCCCTCAGGGAAAATACAGGCTCTTGGCCAGCCTTGGTCATCATAAGCTGATCGCGGTGCTGTGTGAGACACTCAAGCTCCTGGAGCACAGTTAGCAGGTAGCTGCCACTCGCTGTCAGGCTGTGGGCAAGATGAGGATTCATTCAGGTTGCCAAGAGCTTCCCACGTGGACACCTTGATTACCACCCAAGGCTTTATTGGGACCTTTCCTTGTGTCTTCCAGCTCTTGTCCGTGGTCAGCCCAGAGTCCTAGCCAGCAAATCCTTCTATTGGCTGCATTTCTTCTACCGTCAGTGTTTCCTGGACTGTGTCTTCACCTCTCTCCTCAGGAGTTCTGTGAGGCCAGCAGCGTGGGAGCCAGCCCTGTCAGAACTACCAGCATGTGGAGATGAAACGTGGAAAAGTCCAGGGCCGACTCCAGATCCCCTTTATGAGCGTGCACTGGGGTGCTGCCCTGGAATCTGCCGAATACGCTCCCTGAGTCACGCTGATACCAGGCCCCAGCTCAGAACTATTGTCCAATTTGGTTATAAAATAAAATTGCTTCAAAATTTGTTTTCCAGATTTTTGCCCCAGAATAAGAAATCCTTTTTATTTTGGAGGTACCAACGGATGGGTATTGGTAATAGTACCGAGAGGAGTCTAATGGATGAAGAGATTGAACTGGAGGCTTAGAACTGTGGTTCTGGAAGTGTAGTGCCAAGACAAGCAACAGAAGCATTTCCTGGGAACTTTTGAGAACCCTCGGATGCCACCCTTGGCCTTCTAAAGCGGGAGCCCTGGCCCAGGAGCTCCACAGTCTGTGGCTCCTGTGTGGGATTCTGAGTGCCACTGCCTTGGGCTGAGACTGTGTCCCAGAGTCTCCTAGGCAACTTTCCTGGTTAATGTTGCTCTCTCTACCCTCCACAATATTTCCACCTTGTCCCTTTGCTGCAAGTGTTGCCTGGCTCCCTACTGTTCCCAAAGACCCGTAGCATGGTACCCATGGCTCTCCTCAGTCACCCCATCCCCACACTTGCATTTCAACAGAGGAACAGGGCAGCTCAGGCTGCGCTGATCCCCATTCTGCTGCTCCCTTGGTAACAATCCTGGAGACTGAACCACAGACTCAAACGCATGATCCTTAACACTGCTTTATTTGGGGTTGGGACCCACACATATTTGCACCATGGCATGTGAGTGGTTGTGATGGTTTGGATCTGGAGTGTCCCCCCCAAAACCTCATGTGTTCGGATGTAGTGGGACAACTGTGGAATCATGTGCTCTTGGGAGATGGGGTCTGGTTAGAAGGGTAGATGTTTGGGATTTAACCTGGAGGGGTTGTGTCTATTTGTGGAGATTGGGGGTGGTTTGGAGACAACCAGGACTGAACTCTGAGTTGTGTGTTGTTGACTTACGGGCCGGGAAGAGACGGGGCGGGGCGGGGGGGTGACACCCACCTTGAGTGTAGGGAGTCCCAATGGCAATTTGAACTAAGAAAGGAAGAAGAAACGTGGTTGCGGCTGCTTCCTGGGAAAGTCTTGCATTCCCTAAACTCCAGATGCCAACTCAATCATCCCTTCCCTTGGCTGCTACCTCACTTGGCTTCTGCCTGCAATGCTGTGAGCTGCTCTCCAGCCTCTGCCATGTGCTCTACCGACTCCAGATGCCCTTGGACGGATTGTATGAAATCTTCCAAAGCTGTGAGCTAAAAATAAATCCCCTACTTTCAGTTTTGGATGTCAGGTATTTTGCCTCAACAATGAATAAATTACTAAGGCAGTGGTTTTGGTTAATCTTCATCTTTCCCTACTTAATCTATTGGATACTCTCCGTTGGATATGGAGGATAACTTACCTAAGCCTTCTTTGCTCGTTCATAAGCATGAAATCCCATCCTGGTGTGTACCTTATGGTTTTGACACTGAAACATTCAATTAGTTAAGCTGGGTGTGGTGGTGTAGGCCTGTAATCACAGAAATGTGGGAGGCTGAGTCAGGAGGACCATAAGTTGAAGCCCAGCGTAGGCAAATTGGTGATTTAAGGAGACTTCATCTCAAAATCAAAACTGAAACATGGGCTGGGGATGTAGCTTAGCACGTGGTCCTGATTTAGATCCCTACTACCACAAAAAAATAAATAAAGATAAAAGCCCCTTGGAGACAGGTGATGGGGAGGATGCATGGTGCCAACTGGGAATATGGATGATGTTTTATTTCTTGATGTGAGTTCTGGTTTTATGGGTTCCGTCTGTGAGAATTGATTAAACTAAACAAGGATTACTTGAATTTTTTTTGCCTGTGCATTTTATTTTAATAAATGGTTACATTAAAGTCTTTTTGAGCAGTTTTCTGCTCTTCCAATTGCAACTCTGTCAGAGGTTTTGCACCTCAGGCGATGTCCTCTGACTTCTTGTTATTTAGTTGTTACCTCCTCAATTCCATGATGGAGGGACTGTCGTGACTGCTGTATCTCCTTGGGAAACAGACTCAGAGAAATTGGGGAACTGACCCCTTCCCATAGGTAGCCAGAATCAGGACAGGTCCCGCTGTCCCCCCACCAAGCATGGGGGTCTTCTTACCACCCCTCCGTGACTCTCCAAGGGAAATCTGCGACTGGCATGAATTGAGGATAAGTAGCAGCAATTTTGGTTTCTGTTCTAAGCCGTTAAAGAAAGCGTTGCCACCTTCTTTGTGTTCATACTAAACGCGTTGTTTTCCTTGTGTCTTTGCCAAGTGGAAAGCCAGTTGAGGGCGTGAGGCAGGTTCAAATCGATGAGCCAGGGATGAGACGTGTAACCGTGTGGCAAAACCCAGAAGGCACCAGATGCCAGGAAAAGCCCTTGGGGCTGCAGCGACTGCTGGGTGGAGGGCTGCCCGGCCCTGCAGGCGCACCCTCAGGGAGGAAAGAGGCTCACTTTTCCCAGCGAAGGGGCTTGCCTTACACTTCAGCACCCTGATCATAACACAGGACTGGTCGAGAGCTCACATTACCTCCCTTTACTAATTTCTGTAAGCCTCCAAATTATTCTAGGAACTTGGTCCCTGTTTTTAAAATAGCATCACAATTGGCTGTTGAACAGAAAGACAGGGCCACCTTCCATCGAGGTCAGTGAGGAGAAGAACCACTTAAACTGTGAGAATAAGGCAGAAACAAAGGAAATGAGGGCGGGGTGCAGGACAGAAAGCAGTAAGCAGGGTCCAGCGGTGCAGACCTGAAGTGCTACTCTAGGAAGGCTGAGACAGGACAACCACAAGTTCAAAACCAGCCTGAGGAGGGGGAACTTAATTTTTAAAAAATCACAAAATCAAAGCTAAAAATGAGCTGGGGATGTCATTCAGTGTGAAAGTCCTGGCTTCAATCCCCAGTCGCATCAAGGAAAAAAAAAAAAAAAAGAACAATAAATGACCAAAGAAAGTCTCCTGTCCCCCACTGTATAGGAACCAATTTAATTTTATACATTTAGTACTAATGTTACATATAGCATTAATACCAAAACATGATATAAAATAAAATTGTCTGAAGCCTCATAGCAGAAGAGGACTCAGACCAGCAAGATTGAGCCATCTCTGTCCCCAGCTGAGGTGGACTTATGGGGACGTCAGAAAGCATTTGAAATCTCTGCTGTCGCACAATTCCTGGTAGTATGGGGCTGTAGGTTTTGAGTGCCTGCAGCAAGTTGTGCAGGCCCCAGATGAAACCGACATATCATTTTTTTCTTTTCCGTATCCTCCCATCACCAGTGGGAACTTAGAATAAAAATAGTAAGAAAGTAATTAAGGAGGGTGTCTCGGTCATTTTCTTACTGCTGGGACACCATACCTGCCACCCACAGCTTTAAGGAGGAGAGGATCATGAGCTCACAGTTCATAGGTCTCAGTCCTCACGTGCTCGGAGGGCATGGGTGGCCTGGTGGAAGGGTCCAGGGAGGACAGCTACTCAGCACTTCCCCGCTGAGAAGTGGAGGGAGAGAAGAACAGAGCGGGGGATAGAGACACACCCTTCCAGGTCACTCCCGCTGGCCCATTCTTCCCAGCAGCACAGGAAGCATCCATGGAGCCATCCGCTTGATCCACTCAATCCCCACCACCTAAAGACACGAGACCTTTGGTACGTCCCAGACCCAAACCACAACACACAATGAAGCGGGGGGTGTCTCCAGCGTGGATTCTGTCCTTTCCTCATTAGAAGAAAATCCTGATTCTCGCTCAAGTACATACCTGCCCCTGTTCCAGAGGAAATCCTAGTTAGTTACACTGTCTAGCCAAATCACAGACATCCATGTATGGGATTTAAAGTTTGTTCAGATTGATATTTTTAAAGAATAAATACAATCAGGAGACAGTCATTTTATTAAAATATTATCTTGTTAACATTTAGTACAGAAATTACTCATGAGCCAGATTACTTTCTCATAGGGTCTTTGAAATGCACTTATAGCACGTGTCCATTTGCACTTGTCACGTTTCGAGGCCCTAATAGTCACCTGTGCACCATCTTGCTCACTGAAGAGGGAAACCAGCTTACGTTCTCTGAGCAACTGTGACTGACACGGGGGCCCACCTAGGGTGACAGCAAAGACATCGCCCACTCACAGGACTTCTCTCTCTCGCCCGCTGGACAAGAACAAGAAGTAATAACAGCCTGACAATCCTGTCAGGTGGCAGACAGGAGTACAAGCAGCTTTTGGATGAAACCGATGCTGATTTCAACAAAAAGGGAAGATAAAAGTGGAGGCAGTACAGACGCTGGTGACATTTTTGGGCTCTGGGTCTTCCTTGAAGGTTTCCCTGACTCCGGACTTTCCAGTGACCGACATAGTAATTGTCCAAACTGTTCAAGCTGGCTTATGCTACCTGTCGTCCTAAGAGTCCCAAGTAAAATCGGTTTCCAAGCTGCGTGTGCCGGTTCCTTGGCTGCAATCGGTACTTCCCACAAGGGTCACAGCGGAATAGAGAAAGAAAGAACCTGTGTCGAACCGCAGTGGCTTAAGTGTGGCAAAGAAACTTCCGCTGCAAAATTAAACATGCACTTTTATAAATGAACAGGAGAATGGCCATATGCTTCAGTAAAAATCACTTGCAAAGCACGTGTGCTCACTTTGGCTTGCTGAGTCAGACAGTTGAATCCTGAGCGTGAACAGCCCTAGGGTGGAAAATAACGTGCGTCAGATTTCTCAGAGTACTTACCTTTATCAAGTCTGTATGAAACACACAGTTACAGAGATGAAGGGAAGCCAAGCCGTTGAATAAAACAGAAGCCAGCAGTTTGCAAGCAGCACCTCAGAAGCGTGGTTCTGCAGTGGTCTCCTGCCTGGGGCTAATTAGGACACATTCCAATGGGAATCCACTGCTCCTCAGGAAGTGAGTTAGTGAATGACCCAGCGCATCCTGACATCATCGGGTCTCCCAGCCGTGGGGGATGGCGGGTCTTTAACGATAATCTATTCCTCTCTTGGGCCTATTATTGCTGGAGAGCTGGGAAACCTCAGGATGGACTGGACCCGGGGGACTTTGTGGGCACTGTCAGAAGAGGACACCAATTAGGAGACTCGGTTTCTCAAAGAAGCAGACACTGCCTGGAGCAGCCCTGCCTCAGAGGGAGCACCTTTGAACTGTGACTGTCTTTACTGCTAATCGCTGGAAGCCTGTAAGGGATTTGGCCTCCCCAACCATTTCGTTGTTCCTGCTCTTTGGTCAGGAGTTTCCTGTTTTCTTTTGTTCTGCAGATGACAATAAAGACAGCAGGCTTACCACAAACACAAGGAAGTGACCACTTTCTACTACTCAGAACTTCCCTGCTTCCCTAAGTCACTTAAGGCCCCTAGAGATAAACAGCTGAGGGTTCTGCTCGACCCACAGAACGATATCAAAGAACAAAGCTCCAGTCGTTCTCCCAGTCACACGCTTAATCTTTTTCTCATTCATCTCTGTACTTTGCTCAAATAATTTTCAAGGAGTTATTATTTGCCAAACACTGAGCTAGACTGGATTCCATCAGGAGTGAGACCACGGAGGCCATCGTACAGTGATGCTGGCAGTCCGCAGGGGCAGGTGGCAGGAGCACTGGGGAGGTGGGAAGACACTCCAGGCGGTGCTGGGATGTCCTGGGGCCTCTGAAGGGTTTCTATTGCCACAGAGACTCCTTTTCATTTTCCCCTGCTGAGGGAAAGGGATCTATATTTTATATTTCTTGCTTTTTAATCATCCAACATTTTATGATGTTTCTCATTTGCAAATTCAGTGACTTCATACTGACTAGTAAACAATAAAAGGGAATTTTTCTTTTATTTGAAAGTAAGAAATTATGTATACATACATATGTCTTAGTTACTTTCTTGTTGCTGGGACAGAATACCTGACTTCCACAATTTAAGGAAGGAAAGACCTGTTTAGCTCCGTTTCAGAGGGCCTCACAGCCCGTCCATGGGCAGTTGGCAACAGTGGACACGCATGGCCAAGCCAAGCAGGACAGGCTGCTCATAGAACGGCAGACAAAAAGCCAAGTGAGGGAGGAAGGGGACAGGTCCCCGCTGGGTCAGCCCTGTGCTCTGCCCCCTGGGACCAGGCCCCACCTCTTAGCAGCACATCAGCATTTCACAACACCCAAATACATAAGGCTTTTGGGGGTACACTCCAGATCCAAACCACAACCATATGTGCATATGTGCATATGCATATATGTATATGTATGCTTGTGTGTATATATATATATGTATACAGGTATATGAAATTGATAGTCTAATTAGGCAGATCTATTGTGAGTTTAAATAAATCAATACATGTAATAGCACCTGGCCTGTGGTGTCGGTAATATTTTGTCTCAGTACTATGGAGCTGCATGTTGTTACTTGGTGACCAGATTTGAAGATCTGTAAGGAAATTGAAATCAAAGATAATAAAATTGTTCTTAAAAATCTTCCAGAACTTAACCATTTGGAGACCCACAGCTCATCTCTCAACAGTTCTAGTCAAATTTTTCTCCATATTTTTTTTTTTGAGACAGGGTCAAAGTCTCGCAGCACAGCAGGTTTGCTTGCGGAGGCCGTGTTCCTCTGGAGGGCGATGTTCTTAAGCATTAGGCTCATGCTACAAGCACCCAGAAAGCAGGGCTTACCTATCCACAGGCAAGCAGGCTCCTTTTGCACCGAAGGCCCTTAGTGAAATGGCAGTCAAGACTTGTGACCCGACTTAAGTGGTTTGTTCCCCGCTCCTCGGCATTTCCTTCTGCCTCTATTTGCCAAGGCATGACATCTGGGTACCCACAAATTAGACGTGAGCCACTTACTCTCCCTCACGTCTAGGTGCAACCCTTGTTAATTGTCATTTGGAAAGGGAAAATGGAGTTGTATCACATAAAACAAAGCATCTCTTCTGAGATACATATCGTGTTTTTTACCATATTACTTCAAAGGATAGAAATATCAAAACACATTTGTACCTCAAGGTCCCACGTTGGACTGCTCTTTCAGCCCTCAGAACTAGCGCTTTGGTCCCCAACCTTCATGATCTCCTACCCAGATTATGGCCAAGGCCTTCCAACTCTTCTGCCAGCCCTGTTCTCCCTTCTCCAAGGCCAGCAGGAAACTCAGTAGCCAGATTGTCCTTACAAGGTCCTGGTTTACGCCTTTCCACTGAGTCTCCACTTCGTTCCTTTGTAGTAAAATCTAGAAGTGCTTCTTTTTAAATTGTTGAGATTCAGGATATAGTTCAGGATAGGCTTTATGTTGGCGAATTTCCATGGATGAAAATAAAAGTTGCCTGTTCGGCTTTTGTTGGGCGGGCGCTGGTGCCCCGACAGTGCCACTCGACCTGCTGGCTGCTGGCGCTGTCCCACTGTCCCACGTCTTTGCTCCTCTTCTGTCCTGCCTCCTGTCTGTACCGAGCCTGGGATGCGAAGGTCCCAGCTCCAGCTACGGGCTTGCCTGTATCGCTCCGCATTTCTATTAGCTTTTTCTTCACGTGTTTTGAGTCTCTGTCGTCGGGTCTATGCACTCTGTTCTCCTGGCCAGGTGATCTCTGCGTCCTGGTGCACCCCTTCCTTTCCGCTCTAGCCATCTTCTTCTCCCCCCACCCCCAAGGCTACAGTCTTAGGGTATTTGGGTTGCTATGGTAAAAAGCAATAGGTTAGTTAGCTTTTGAAAGCTACATGTTTACTCCTCACGATCCAGGAGGAAAGCGCTGACAATTCAGTGTGTGTTCAGATTCTCACAGGCGATACTTTCTTTGCATCCACGCGACGAAAGGTCAAGGGCACTAATTCCATTGCTGAGGGCTCCGCCATGGCGGCCTAGGCACCTCCCAGGAGACTCACGTCCCGGCGCGGTCACATCCGGAATAGGTTTTGACATGTGAATGTTGGGGGACGCATCATTCGCATCAGAACCTACACTTCATCTGGTGCTGATACTCCTCCCCCCAACTTTCCACAAACCCTTCATAAACTGAAAATACTGTAGGAAAAAATGTACTTAGATCCCTCACCTACTAAGCACTGTAATTAGCTTAGCCTTTCTTAAATGTGCTCAGAAAACACGTTTGTCTATAGCTGGGCAAAATCACCCATCACGAGGCCTATATTGTGATAAAAATTGATTATCTCATGCAATTTGTTGAATACTTGTATCCAAAAACTGCCGGCCTCACAGCGTGCTACAGAGCATTGGTTCTTTACAAGAAGCTGCGAATCACTGATGATTCCCAGTGTCGCGTGGTGGCTGGTCTTTAATTTTTCAATTTATCTCTGAGTTGAGTTAAACAATGAACCTCTTATGAACTCATAAAGTATTTTTTAAAATACACTCAGCCATTTCGTGTGTTTTTGTTGATAATCTTCCGTCATTTACATTTATGGTAATTATCGTATCTTATTAAGACATTTATTATTCGTTTTCTGTTTGCTTCTGTTATTATTTTAGCTGTATCATTTCCATTTTGTTTCCATTTAGAACTTCTTTTTCTTTGCTAAGACTTTTTATTCTTTACTGAAAGGTAAATTTCTTTATTTTTTAATTGTTTGTTGCCTTATTTCTTGGTTCATTGTTTTAAAATTCTTGTCAGATAGTTCCGACATCAGATTCATCTTTGATCCTGCTCCTGGTTAATTTGTCGTTTTTAGCAAAAATGGTGATTTTCAGAATCCTTGGTATAATGGGTATTTTTAAATATATTCTGCGATTTTTGCTGTTATGCTAGGTGACCTTGAAGTGAAATTTTAAGTATAGCATGAAGTCAGTCTGTTTAGGGAGAGCATCTTTTCAAGAAAAGGAATAGAACATTGCAAATACCCAAAGGTGCCTGGCAAGAGCCCTGTACTCAGAGAGTCCTGACTCTTCTGTGTCTGCTCTGCCTGTCCTGAGAAGGCGAGAGCGGTGACCTGCCAATGCGCTGACTCCCCGGGATGAGTGTGATTGTGATGCGTCACACACATTTGGCAAACACGACATGTTTTAAGCACGCCACCCAGCAGTAAAGTCAGATTTCCTTCAAATCAAAAACAAATATGTAAGACCCACTTCTTTTTTCCTTCCATCGTTGAGGGAATTTCAAACAGTAGCGGGCAGGAGGGAGAACTCGGAGAGCAGCCTCACTCCCGCCACGGTCAGTAATGGGCAAGATGGAGCTAAAGAAGACAGAAACGAAGAAGAAACGGTGGTTTGATTCTGTCCGCGGAACACAAGCCAAAGTGGGTCACCTGAGCTGCTTGGGATGCGCCACACAGAAGCCCCAGGGAGATGCTGAACGTGGTAATCTGACGGGTTGATTCTGGCTGCTGCAAAAACCAGCACTTGATTCCGCAATCACATCGTTGCATTCTTGTTGTTGTTGGTACTAAAATCAAAAGAAGACTGGGAAGAGAGGAAAGAAAATCAGGGGAATTGAGGCAGATAACAGAGAGAGGAAAAGGAAAGGTTGGTGAAGTGGCCACAGTCTCGGCAGAGGACTCACTGATCTCCCTCCATTGCCCTGTTCTACCCAATCTGTGGTGGCTGGCGCAGTCACTTATTTAACAGAAGTCCCGCCCTAGACTGGCAGCCTCACAGGAGCAAGGGCCTGTCCAGCTCCCTCTCGTTCCCCTGCACAACATGGGCAATGCATCGGGCACATGGAAAGGCTCAGCACGTAAGTGATGTGTGGATTCATTTTATGAATGAATAAATGAATCAAACAACAACAACAAAAAGACCCTGGCTCCCTTTAAAATCCTTCCCTTGGCAGAGAATCCCCCTATTCTTCTCACATCATTTCACTTATTTCTACACCAAGAATTCCTTCTGCTCCTTATGCCCCAGGCACTAAGATTTAAACCCCTCTGCGGGAAATTCCCTGAGAACGGCTGCCTTCCAGGAGAACAATTAGACCACAGAGACCACAGAGACCCGCTTTCTGTGCTCCATCCCACCTGTCACTTTAATTTCCTTTGTTAAGTGTTAATAACAAAAGCGGAAGTGAAAAGCACCACACTGTGCTCTTTTTACCTGATGTGAGCGCATGGTTTGGCCTGTAAAATGGATGCCATTTTTACCCATTTTTACTGGGAAATTGGTGACTTCTTGTCTTTGAAACGGGTGCCTTGGCTTACTGTTGTGTTTCCTATTGCCACACAACCAGTGGTTTTAGAGGTCCCAGGGAAGAGGTATTTCTTGTACCGGAGGTCAGCAATTGGCACTCAGAGGTCAGAGAGTTGTATGTAGTGCTCACTTCTTGATGGGTTACAGAGGAAGTTGTATAAAAAGCCTTTCTATATTCAGAATGTATTTTAACAGCCTATTAATGTTGTCAGTCCTTAAGGTTTTGAAAGATTTTTTGGTCTTTCATGTTTTTTTAAAGTAATATCCTAAAAAACTTGAGTTCTATGGATTAGTTCTATATTCACTCTATTTCAGGGAATTTAAAATTCTGTGATTTCGTGACCCATTTAAATCCCAGGAATTCTACTCTGGAACAAATTTCCTCTTCAACATCCCTGTTCTTTGTTACCATCTTTTCTCTCATTATCTTTCCAATGTCTAATTTTGTGTTTCCTTCCGTGGACATTTCCTGAGATCAACGGTATTAGTCACTTTTCCAGCTCTGGGGCAAATTACCTGACACCCTAACTTTTAGGAGGAGAAGTTCAGGTTGGCTCATGGTTTCAGTGGGTTTCATTCTTGGTCAGCTTGTTCCAAGGCAGAAACAGCATGGGGGGGAAGGCCGTGCCACCCATGGCACCCAGGAAGCAGAGAAAAGAGAGAAGCTAAGGGCAAGATACACTCTTCCAGGTCATGGTCCGGTGACCCATCTTCTCCCAACCATACCCCACCTCGGAACACATGAGACTTTTGGGAAGCACTTCAGATCTGAGCCATATCATCAGCTAAGCCTCTCTTCCATAGCTGATAAGAATTATCCACCGGTAAATGTGAATGTGGACGATAACAAAATTTGTTTCACTTAATGTAATAACTTCACAGCTGTCTTTTAAAATGCCGTCACTTTGCACCTATGATTGCATTCAGTAGTTACGGCAAACCTATGAAGGAGAACAAGTGGCTAGAAATAGTGGTCTGGTGTTGTTGACGACAAAACTATAGTTCCTGTGGCGGAGTGACTTGGTGATGGTGACACAAGAAGCAGTAAAGTTGAACTTAAAACAGGCTGAGCTAGGATCTTCTTTTTTATTTATTCTTTATGTTTATGGTGTATATTTAAGGAGTACAACATGATATTAAGGGATGCGCATATGCAATAAAGCATTTATGATAGTGAAGCAAATTATTATTTTCATCTTCGACCTAGTTATTCACTTGACACCCTGTGGGAAGAGCACCTACAATCTGCTCATTATACGCGACTTCCGAATTCTATCAGAGAGGGGCAGGATGGGTCTTGCACTCGTCACTAGGTCTCCAGCATTCAGGATGATCACATGACAATATTTGAAGCAAAGCAGTCGAGCTAACAAGGGAGATTGTGGGTACACAGCAGCCTAGCAGTGCTTTCGGAATAAGCCCTTCTCTGACTCTGGGCATTTTCTCCTCCTGTTGATGAGTCTCCATCCCCCATCTACTCCCAGTGACAGTGCCTTCTCTCTCCCTACGTAGGTTCCCTCCCCTCTGCACAGAGAACCTCCTTTCGACTCTTCCTCACTCATGCTGCGCTTTCTGTGCTCATCGTCTTCGGTTCTTCCTTGGTTGTAACTGTGATCTTCAAGTTGAGGACTTAGTGCACTTTTCCATTTGGGGAAACAGCAGAAGCAGGAAAGTCTCCCTCATTTTAGTCCTGCCCTCCTCTCCTGAAGCAGCTCAAGAGATCCTCAACTGAAAGGTGCCCACCCTAGAGTGGAGGAAAGGAGCCCCTTATCTCTGAAGGACTCAGGCAGGGTCCTCACAGAGTCCCTGCTAGTGTCCCACCACTGTATCGCGTCCTCTTTGCCCATTTACAGAGTCTACTTCTTCATCACACTTAGCATAAAAAACTAGACAGGTTTTTAAGATTATGGCTTTATTTATTGACTATATTTATGTAAAATATATTTTAAGATTGTCACATATATTAACTTATTAAATAAAAAATCGACTGGTGGAAAGTATGTTGAAATATGTATTATGAACATTTACCAGGTTCATGTATTTGGGTGTCTATAATTTCACCTCTAAAACTCCCATCTAAGAGAAAAAAATTAAAGATCCAAATCAGGTTTTTTGTTTGTTTGACTTACTATTTTTTATGGTCTGTATTTTATGACATTATATGTTTATTCAGGTAACATATTAAATTATAGATTAATTCCAATAGAAATGTAAATATTACTACCCAGTAGAAAAGATAATCTCAAGTAACAGGGGTTTATGATTTGCAAATACACAGTTGAGTCATTTCTTGAGGCGCTCATTGTCTTACGAAGGCTCCCGTGTCGTGTTAAATTCGGTACGCTTTACTTATCTTGTCTTTTTAATTGGGGCTTCAGCCATGAACCCAAGCTGAGTGAGAAAAAGACTTTTTCTTCCCTACACTTGCCACATGAATGTCACAGGGATGAGCAGTGGTCCCTGGGTTTTGATCAGAGCGGCACTGTCTTGAGGACCTGTAACTTTCAATATCTGCTTGAAACAGGTCAAATATTTCTTAGCAGTGGAGACCAAGTTGTGTTGCTCTTTTTACTGGAACATCAACCAAGGCGTCAGATACATTATAGATACCCAGTGTGGACATCCACCTGGCAGGATGAGGAGACAGACCAGGAGGCACCAGCCGAGTCCCAGCCTCTCATAGGACGTGTTGACCCCTCTGTGCCACATTCTGCACAAGCCATTCTTTTCTTTGTTACCTTAATCACTATTTTACTAGTACTCGTTGTGATACACAATGACACGTTCGTGCTGGGGACTTGGCCTGTGGACATAGGCGTCGTAATCATTTTCTTCCCTTGTCCCTCCCCACCCTACTGTCTTTCTTGCAAGTCTTTTCTCAAAATGACAGCAGAAACACCTGCGATCCGTCTTCAGGGCAAGAGACATATGAGCTTCCTATTTTGTTCCTCACGGGTTCACAGGGAGCCTTGGTGGAGTCACTTCGGAGCCATAAGGCAAGATGAGAGGAAACGCTAGGGGCAAATGCAAGTTCTCTGCTGGCGTGGGCGCAAAGGCTTATTTCCACATCGTTCTTGCCTCCTGCACTTGATGGCTTCTGCTCTGTCTGACCTCATTGTGTGGTGGCTTCTCTGCCACCACATCGAAGGTCCTCTTCCCACCCCTGCTTTCCTAGTGTACTACAGACGCCAAGCTACGTGTTTGGCCCATTTCAAGAGGCAACAAGATGCCATAATGTACCCCACTCTTGAAGTGACTTCAGATCGCGTCTTGCATGCTCAAGACGGTAAGCGATTCCTCTGCTTCTTGCGTGGCTTAAACCTGGTTCTGAGCATGTTATTATGTCGTTTTCCAGGAATCCTGCTTTTTCTATAACCTTTCCTTCTTTTACTTAAGCTGTTTTTAATGAAATGTCCATCACTCAGGAATTTCTTATTTCTTGTGCAAAGTAGTTGATTTCTCTCTGGGTTTTGTAGTCTTTTTTCAAACCATTGGGTATGCCACTCACTTGATACAAACTAACATTGCAAACCACATTCCAGGGTGCTCTGCAGGATAAATTTCCAATCTCAAGAGGTGTGAGGGGAAAACAACCGCTTGAAAGCCCTACGGTAGGTAAGAAGGGATGAGCTTCACCATTTCTTTTCGCTTTTTAGTTGATCGTCTTCTTCTCTCTCTGTCCTTTCCTCCTCTTCCCGTACTCCTTCTGCCTGGCTTTGTGCCATTAGATCAGCCCCCTTTGTCCAACTGTGCTTCTGCAGTATGACCTGTGTCTTCATCAAGCTAAACCCAAAAACCACGCACATTTGACCACTTCCTTAGCATTCCATTTCCTTTTGAAGGCTCTTGGATTATGTCCAACTTATATTAAGCAGCTTTGTTTTAGTGTTTCATAGGAGCACAGGTGTGTCAGGCTACCTGCTTGAAAAAGCCTGTATGACTCTTAACGTGCTACAGATTGCTTTATTCAGGTCCACACTTGTCACCTGCTCAGTAGAAATACTGATTATTTGGGGATAGGGCTGACACATCCTTGAAAGTCCACTGCAAGGTAGCTTTAATGCTCATGCAGAGAACCGTCTTTGATGCTGTGCTTGTTTAGAAGCATTAATCCATCTTATTTTCTATTTTTCAAGTAAAAATTAATATTTATTTTCAACAATCGTGGAAACAAGCTACACAAAGACACAATAATGCAAATGTATTTAGAAAAATGTTTTTGTTGCTTATTTGTGCCCTGAAAACTTTAGATATAATTCATATGCTATAAAATTCACATTCTTGAACTGTAGTCCTTTAAAGTATTTGCTTTTTGCAACCACCCTGATGTCTAATTCCAGAACATTCTCCCACCCCCCAAAAGAAAGCTTCTATCCGTTCGCGGTCATTGTCCACCCTCACTAATCTTCCCAGCTTTCTGGACTTGCCTCCTTCAAACATTTCATGGGAAGGCAGTCGGACAACTGTGGCCTTCGGTGTCTGGCTTCCTTCACATGGTCAGCCATGTTTTAACACATGTCAGTATTTCATTTCTTTTTTATGAATAAACAATAGCCGGCATGTGGATGTACCACATTGTGTTTATCCTTCCAGCTGTTGATAGACATTTTAATTGGCTCACTTTTTGTTTACTATGGATTTTTCTGCTATGGACGTTCATGTGCAAGTCTTCACGGGAACAGATGTTTTTAATTCTCTTGCATGTACACCTAGAAGTGGAATGTTGGGAACTCGGGTTAACTCTTTGAAAAAAAACCTGAACTACTCTCCAAAGCAGCTGTATTATTTAGAGTTTTCACCAGTGTCACACAAAAATTGCGTTGGGTGATTAAAATTGTGTTTGTTGTGCAATGGAAAATCTATTGCACAGGTTTGAATTAAGTAACCAAAGAGAACTTTACTCAAGATTTTTCCAGTAGGAGAGAGAAATTCAACTTTGAGTACAAGGACAGTTGGTGATCTACAGTCAGCCAGAAAAGTAGGGGACACCGTGGATGGAAAGCTACTCTGAAGAAACAGGTGGGTACCAAAGGTGGGTGATTCTTGCTTTATTGGCTCTTCACAGTTCTTGCTGAAGTGGGCCCAACAGGCCACAGAGGAGCCCCAGTCGGGAAGGGGAAGCTCACAAAAGTCTGAGGAAGGAGGAAGTCCTTGTCACCAAGCTTGGCTCTGTTCTGGCATGCCCTGAGTAGCTCCATTTCTTGGTCTGACTCTGTCCCTGCCAGGAGATTCTACCATTTTCCGGTTCCATAGCCATGAATAGACTGTGACGTTTTGAAACTGAGCTAAAATAAATCTTTCTTCCTTAAAGTTGTGGATATTGGTTGGGTATTGAATCAAGTGATGAAAATTAACCAGAAGAGGTGACAAATTTTTATTTTGATGAAGTTTAATGAATCTTTTCTTAGATTTTTTATGTGTTTATTGCTGTTTAAAGCTCATTTTCTCATAATAAAATTGTAGAATCAAGAAATCATGTCTTCAAATACTTTCTGTGTCTTGGAATCACCTAGGAGCTTGTGAAAGTACATATTCCTCTACCCTATTTCAAGATGCTGAAATTTCAACACCTATGGATCTGTACCCAGGAATTGGCATTTTTAATAAACAGTTCGAGAGATTCTCATTTCCAACACCTAAGGACCATATTCTAAGCCACTCTGTCTTACGAGAAAAGGTCATTCTTTATAGATCCTTGAGTTTACACCTTGGTGGTGAGTCTACCCTCAAGTGACTCCAGTAACTCACATCTCTAATAAATTAGCCTCCCCACTGAGCACTAGTACCTATAACGTGCCTTTACCTGATAGAATACAGTAGAGATTACACATGTCACTGCTGTGACCATTAGGGTGTATGAGACCCCATATTCTTGGAGTGAAGAGAGATTATCCTCCTGGCTTTGAAGAAGTGGACAGTCATGCTATGAGCTGCCCATCGGGAGCCCTGGGAATTGTGAGAAGCCTCCAGATGACAGCATCATTCTAATTGGCTTGGGATCTACTGGGGGCCTGCTGGGCATACTTCTAGGTGTGTCTGATGGCGTCACGGAGGCACAGCCTTGGTGCTGTATGTGGTCAATTGCCCTTTCAACCTCTACTCTGCTTCTTGGCTGCCCCTCTTGTGCCACCAGGCCTTCCCACCAGGATGTCTCTTTCTTTGTGGCTAGTTGACCATGGATTGAATACATTGAAACAACGAATCAAGTAGCCTTGTTCTCCCTTCCCCTGTGAATGTTAAGTATTTTCTCCAGCAACAGGAAAGCCAATGGCTCTCAGTCACACAGCCTCAAAGAAGTGAATCCTGCCAACCACTCAGTGATCTTAGAAGGATGTTCTCCCGTTATGAAGCCCCTGATTCAAGCCACCCCATTGGCTGCAGCCTTGTGAGATCTCTGGCACAATGGGTAGTTGAATTCTGGCTGAACTCCTGATCCACAGCAGCTATAGTCAAATGATGTGCAGTTTGAGGTACCTACATTTGTGTCAGTTTGCTACAGAAATCAGAAAGAAAAGTGCCTTTTACACTAGTACTTCTTAATCTGCTTTAATCCATGCCTCCATGTCAAAAATGACTATGTATGTAAATGTTTCCTCAACTACAATGTAAATTAAATATATGGGCAAAAACAACATCAAAGCAATTTCATAAAGGACTGTTTTGCTTCCAAAACAACTAAAACTCACTTTCCCACCTTGACGTTGGCTTTGAAGTCTAGATTAACTTGAAATAGCTTAGCTAACTTGCCCCTAAAAAGTCACAAAGAAAGTTTGTGGCTGTCATAACCATATGTTGTTTCCATTCAAGATAGCTTCTTCGATCTTTTCAAACAGGGAGACTGCACTTACTATTGAGATTTTGTTCCAAAAGTAAAAAAGGAAACTATGACAAGAGGTTTGACAAAGAAAATTTTCCTGTTGGTAACTATATTATAGGAAAGACCTGATGGTGGGTAAATACTAAATTCTATGTAACTGGACATTAAAAACATGTCCATGGTTGAAAAGATTAAACAGTGACTTGAAATCAGGGCATTTTCAAATCTCCTAGCAAGCACAGTGCCAAGTAAGCCTATGTGTTCCCTGGGTCCCAGAGCAGGAACCTGGGGCTCTATGTGACATGCCTCAAAGGTGAGTCTGAGGATCAGACACATTTGGATGAGAAGATAACACAGTAAACCCACCTGAAATGTTTGCTAATGGGTTAATTAACAGCTTTATGTGCAGCTCCTCCGTGTTCAATCCTGCAGACGCAGCCTCTGCCTCTGTACTGAGTCTTCAGGGGCCATTTACGGAGCAGACATCCGTACTGCCACAGCAGATACGAACGGGGGATACTAAATGCGCTGAGAATATTACCCAGCTAGCTTCTCATACCTTTTTACTTCTCCTGGAAAATAAGACCTGTGGGGAGTGGAAGCATGACTATTTGCAAAGAATGTTTTGGAATTTCTTATTCTAACATAAGTAGTGGCAGGATCCACCCATCCTGGTGACAGAGAAAGGTGAAAGGAGAAAAGTCAAGCAGAAGAAAGCGAGCCGTGGCGGCTCAGTCTTAACAAACTCCCCAGTCAGAGCTTGAGTCCCCTCCGAGTTCACTCCGCGGTTGGAGCAGAAGATGCGAGAAGGCTTTTTCTCCCAATCTGGCTTTTGGACCTCGTGGTTAACAAAGAGGTCTTTCCAATTTTGATGCAGAAGTTGCAAATGAATCAGAAACATGTGGGCTCTATGTGTTCCTGCTCTGGATAGGGGAAAGGTGCTTGGAATATATATTCAGTTAATGCCCAAGTTTAAATGTTTAAGAAATGATCTGCGGTGGTTTCAGAAACAAAACATTTCCACTCCGTCAGCATTTTAGTTCCAATGTATTTGTGTCACGCATGTTTAGCCTTCAACCTAAATTAACAGAAAGGATCATCTTGCAAAATAGCCATTGTTTTCACTTGAGCACTGACTTGGCTGATCTCTTCTCTTCTTACTCAATCACATCCTTTCCAGCGCTTGCTCTTTTAAACATATTTTTATTGTCATATTGCACTTCAGAAATAGCACAAAGGTAAGTAGTTCAAACATCAGTGCGTATCCATTTCCATCCTCCACTGGTTTATGGGACTTCGCAGAATGCAAATAATAGATACAAGTCTGCATATATTCTTTACTGTATGTTCTCAGAAAACAAACACTAGTGTACAAACTTAATATCATGTGGAAATTTCATAATATAACTAAGGAGGTATAAAGATCAATGGTGTTTTACCCGATGGACGTCGTACTCCTCAGAGGTTCCATTTTTAATTTAATCCTTTCTAGCAAGTTGAATAAGCAGTGGATTGTCTTAGTTACTTTTTTGTTGCTGTGACTCAATGCCTGACATGAACAAATTAGGGGTGGAAAAGCTTGATTTTAGCTCACAGTTTCAGGTCTCAGTCTACACATAGACGAGCGGCTGGAAAATGGTGGAAAAATGGAGTGGAACTGGAGATAGGTCTGGGGCCAAAGCCGGAGCTACAGGGATAGAGATCCTGATGGCTGCATGGCAAAACTGAGAGAAGTTTGGGAAGAACCAGCAGCGCCACGCCAGGTCCCACCCCGAGCACCTGCTCCTGCCAGCGAGACCCCGTGTCACAACGGGACCTGGCATCTGTAGGAACTTGAGGTTTTGGGGGAACACTAGAGACCCAAACCGCGACAGAACCTTTTTCTAAATCAGAAGTCATTGTATTTGCAAACATATGTACCTTTGGCTGCAGTGGAGACTGAAGCCTGGCTCTTCACACTGGGCAACACCTCCAGCCTATTTTTTAAATTTTAAATTTATTTTTTTTAATTTTAAATTTTGAGATAGTGAGTCATAGCATCTCTCATTTAGTATTTTCTAGAAAGTAAATATGTTAGCCTGGTTTGATGACATAGGCCTATAATTCTAACACTCTTAGAGGCTGAGGCAGGAGGATGACAAGTTTGAACCAGCCAGAACAACTTAGCAATTTGGTGAGATTCCATCTCAAGATTTAAAAAAAAAAAAGAAGAACAAGAACAAGAAAACCAGAAAAAATGTTGGGAATACAGCTCAGTGCAGAGGCCCTGGGTTCGCTCCCTAACTTAGAATAAAATTTACATGTAGTCAATGTCATTAAGAGCTCTTAGTAAGCTACAGGGTCCAAGATCAGTGTTACTGCAAGCAGTTGGTATATAGTAATTTCTCTGCATCTTAAAGAGGCTGAGCAGCTAAACTAGAGTTGAGGAATTAAAAAAAAAAAAAACCTGCTGTGCCAATTCCAGCAGTCAGCTACTGCGCCTTTTAGGGTAGCTGTGACATCTTGCTGGGCAAAAGGGACTCAACGAAGCGTCCTTAGGAAGTCTTACTTCCAGCAGAAATTCTCCCTGCATTCACCTGTACAATTTGTTCTTCCTAAGAGAAACACCTGTTAACATACAGGTCGGGGTCCAGCTCTGAGCCATGGCACAGTTAGGTCACAGACAGAACCTAAATCGAAGTCCATATCCCATAGCATTGCTCACGTGGCTCACTTGGAGGATGAGCATGGGAAAGGTGGGTCTGTCTCTTGGTCTTCTCTTTCATCATGAAAAAGAAATAGTAATAAAACAATAATAAAAAGAATAATAATAGTAAAGCTTATCCCACTGTTACCATAATTGTTTTTATTAACCATAATTAAGGAATTTTCATCCCAGAAGTTGAAGCCACTTCAGGAACAGGAAGCCAAGGAAAAGCCAGTCAGTAGGCTGCGACAGGAAGCTCGTCTTAATGTTTAAAAATCTCACAGGCTATCCCTGTTGAAACGTGTCTGGCTCAGCTGATCCACGCATGTTTGGAGATTCTGCATGTGCAGCAAGCCCCATGGGGAGACCGAGGCAGCTGGTTCCAGACCGGCCTGTGTGTAGCGAACACCTCCAGCCGTACAGACCCACGCCCAGAGGTTTGGCGGTCTCACTGCACAGCAGGTGAACATTAAAGCAGGTGGCGATTCCAACCAGAACACCACCTATTGGCCAAAGCCTTTGTTCTTTGACTCGTCAACTGAAGGCACCATAGGCTGCAGTTACAGTCTGTGGTTTCAGACAACTTGCATTTTTCTATTCACACTATCAGATCCAATCCTCAAGTCAAGCCAGGGAGAAGTTTTTAAGACTAGAGGGCCAGGCGAAGGGGCTAGATAAGAGTGCTCATGCGGTTTGGTGATTTTATGGGTCAGTGGTTCTAACTGACAAAAATGACAGCAAGAAAAAATTGTGAGGCCCAAAGGGATACACGGTGTGTATGGGAAGGAGCTTTGTTTGTATGTTCAGCAGGTGGGTATTTCATGGTGATGGCCTATAATGAGGCAGCAACAAAATTTAAATCTCCAGTAATTTGGTAAAGCCACTAAGGGAGTTATTCCAGTTATCAAAGGAGCAAGAATACAGCTACATATCATTAAACTTGTTACAGAACTCACTGCTTACACTTCTGAATGACCTAACCTATTGGAAGAGTCCCTGTCTCTCGAGGTTCTAGCACTCTTCCTGCTCGCCTTTTTGCAAGTCGAGTAAGCCACAAGCTGCATGTAATGTCATTGAAAATTGCCAAAAACAATTTTGCTCATTCAGTCTTTGTCAAGATGCAATTCTGATGCTACATTCATAAAGCCTTAAGAACTGGAGGTAGCTTCATAGGGTCTAATAAAAAGAAAGAAAAAAACCAGCCCCTCCAAAGAAACAAAGGAAATAATGAAAAAAGAACAGAAGGATTTATGTAGAAGTGACATTTAGTGTGTAGTGCTGTATACATGCTGGTGAAGAAAATCTCTTCTGACAGTTTACAGTGTTACAGGGATTGGAAAAAAGTTTTGGATTGCTACCAAGGTCCATGGAAGGCATGGGAGATAATTTAAAATAAGACCGAAAATACTTTTCTCCTATGTATTGAAGAACATTATAATATAATAACAGAATGAGAGTTTCTGGAGAGTTGCCCTGTGTTCCATGGAAGAAAAAAATAACATACTATGACATGTGTAATTAAAAGAGATATCAACTCAACCAATGTGATATTCTATTGCTGACGTCAAGGGACTTAAAGTACCCTACTGATTCACACAATTTCCAGCGTTTGCTCTTTCCCTCTGTGGTTAAAGGAAAGGTATATTGTTTCTGTGAGAAAGCAGCCTAATGTTCCCACTTTTCTACATGCCTGCCACAGAAGTGAGGAACAGGATGAAAGGCAGTGGCTTCTGGGACACTCCACGCGGATGCTCACAACCATAAATTCAGGGAACATGAGTCAATGTATAAACAGGTATTTGCGTTCGGCATGGGGAAGACTCAGATCTGTCTGTGTTTAGTGAGGAGGTGCCTTCCACAGCAGTAGTCCTCAACTGTAAGGAGAGAACAGCTAGGGATTTGGTCCAAACGCACATCCTCCGACTGTGGCTTCAGCGTTCTGAGTCACTGGGGTTGGGACGGGGCTCCTCAGTCTGCATGTTAACTAGAGACTCAGGTGTTACCGACTCCGGTGGGTCTCAGCCCACACCTTGAGAAACACTGCCTGGAGCTCCATCTTTAGAAGCCTGTGCCTCGACTGTCTTTTCCCAGCTCCCCCCAGGGCCCTGATGGAGGCAACCCCCAACCCTGGGAGGAAGGAATGCAGTTGAGCAATGTTTTCCTCAGGCTTACTGTAAAAGATATCTTCTGAGAAATGGAACAACTGACTAGGTCCTCAGTTCATGGAACAGCCATTGTTGACAGCAAAGGATTCCCCTTCCTTAATTTATATCTAGGTTTTTTTGTCAGCACTGGGGAATGAACCAAGGACCTTTGTACGGGGCTACATCCCCAGCTCTTTTTTATTTTTATTTTGAGAGTTTCCCAGGCTGACTCATACTTGGAATCCTCCTGCCTCAGCATCCCCAGTGCTGGAATGACAGACATAGCCCAAGGCACCCATCTAATTTTATTGTTTCTTGCCGGCTGTTTGGAGTTCATTATCTGGTCGGTGCAAGACAAGTTATAAGACATCGGGAAAGCTCTTGTGCCACTTCCAAGTACAGAGTGGAATACTTTCAAGTGTGGAATTTTGCTGCTTTGACATAAAATGACCTCCCCTGTATGGCTACCCAAAGCAGCCTGCCTGGTCCAAGGCCGTGATGCGCCAAGGACCTATAGAAGACCTCAGGCTTAGTGGAGTGGCCCCAGGCATTGGCTTTTCCCAGAAGGCTGTGAGGGTTCTTCCCCACGGCTTCCCCAGCTAGGCACAAGTGAGCCTTTCCCAGGAGGCCTGAGGATAGCCAAGCCATGAGTGGTGGTGTGGAATTTCCTAGAAAACAGCCTGCTCAGCAGTGACCAGGGACTAGCCTCAAGGAGAGCTGGGGGCAGGCGTGAGAAGGTCGATGTCCCCAGAATTCATGCCCTTTCTGCAGGAGATGGTGCTGGAAGTGGAGTTCCAGGGGTACCAGCAATGGTCACAGGCAGCAGAGAGAGAGTCGCTGGAGGGAGTGGTTGCCGTGCAAGTAGACTGAAAGAAACTCTGGCCTGGGTGACAGAGACAGGAACATGAGACCACGGAGACCCAAGTGGCCATTCCATGACCAAGATGTGTGCCTGTGTTCAAGACTTTCGTGAGCTGTGCTGTACAGGAGTGCCGATGGTCTTTAGGGGCTGTGTTCTAAGATCTCCAACCATTACCTGAAACCGTGAATCTCAGGGGGAGACGGATACTGGTCTCCAGAAGTGAGTCAATTTCTGTGAGGCTGAGTTGTCATACAAGAGCCCCCCCTGCTCTCTCTGGCTTGCTTTCTCACCTCATGGCTGTATTCACAGCTGCCTCGCCTGAGCACAAACTGATGAGGTCACCCAGCTTTGGACTCTCAACTTCCAAAGGTGAGGCAAACGCTCTTCTGTACCGAGCAGGCGGCCTCAGGAATTGTGTCGTTGCAACAGAAAATGGATCGACACGGCCAAAGTGGCTCCTATGCTCTTAGGCTACATACTTTTCAAGCTGATGATCTTGATTTCCTTTCTCTGGATTGTAAGATCTCTGAAAAAGAGACCATGTGCCAGGTCCTAAGCAAGAAGGGTGCTTTGCAGAGCCTGGCTAGAGAGGGGAGGCGCTGTCAAGCGCTTGTTCTGTGCCAAAGTGTGATGGGTAATTTACACTCCTAGTGGATGCTGAGGTTGACGTTCCAGCCTCCCCGACTGTCCATTCCTTTGTATGACAACAAAGGAATGATTCCCAGATAGGCTAATTGCATTGTAGCAAACCAATTCCCCTGCCCACGGACTCTGGCAGTCAGGCTGCCACCAATCAGAAAACTGTATCTAAGGCATCCTTGGGTTATGGTTGGGCATGAAACCCAAACTACACATTCAAGTTGAAAGACTTCTTTTTTTTTCCCTTTCTGAGAGAATAAGTTAGATTGGAGCAAACGAAGTGGGCAACAGATTAATGGGAGGGTCTAGACAGAGTCCTGAAGCCAATCAACTAAGCCAAATCCGTGTCGTGGCAAACATCTTGATTTCCTCCCCCTATACAACCTGGACCCTCCTCATCCTGGGAGGCTGATTTGTGGGGGCTGTGTTCGTGGTTCCCCTTACCCTCTGCCTGTGGTTGGCTTTATCAGAGCTAGTGGGCACTGGCAGGAGAGGGAAAGGCAGGGGTGCATACAGTTGGCATATTGTACAATGTCCTGTGTGGAAATACTCTGACCGGTGAGGTAATAACTTGTTTACTAGTTCAACTAATTTGAGTTGTGTTTCGATTCCTTGCAGTAAACTGTCGTACTGCCATGTCCATTACCTCATAGAAACTCCTAGAAGCTGAGGAAGCTTTACTGTCCCTGTTTTGCAGCAGGAGACAAGGGCTCAGGAAGGTGTGGTACATTGGATCAGGGTTCAGGCTGGAAGGAAGCCTGACCTTTTTTTTAAGTTTAGAAATTGATGCATATCCACTAAATGCTCTGTTACAGTAACAATGGTTTTATTTTGGGGCATTTATAAAACATCATTCAAATAATTTCTTAGTCAAAGATCAGTAAAATAGGCTTTTCTGCTTTATGCCTAGGTTTCCATCAGTGTCTGGGTGCAGTGCCTTTTCCCCTTGTCCTCGAAACACCCTTAGCCTGAGAAGGCTTTGAGACAAACTACAGCATGAGAACAGAGGAACCATTAGCCTTTCCTTAGGGGCAGCTTTAGGGTTAATCTGGAGTCATAACAGAAGCAGAAACAAAGCCTTCTTCAGCTGGATGTGGAGTTGTGCTCCACTCCTACACCCCAAGCAGCAGAGTTACCACGATTCTAAGATTGAACCCAGCCTGGGCAACTGTATGACTTACTGAGACCCTACCTCAAAGTATAAATAAATAAATAAATACACAAACAAACAAAAAAGGCTGAGAATAGCTCCGTGTGAAGGCCCTGAGTTTAACCTTTAATACCAGAAAACAAAAAAGCAAACAAAAACCCAACTCACTTTTTTATTTACAAATAATTTCACACTTACAAAAAATTTGCATGTAACAAAGACTATTCCATTGTTTACCCGGTCTCTTGTATTTGCCATTGTCTATCATCACATCACATACACAACACTTTGCCTCTATCTACACACACACACACACACACACACACACACACACACACACACACAGCACATACTCCAAAAGTTCAGAAAAAGGTGTGCATTGTAGCTCAGGAACATGGAGAACAGGTTGCATACATTATGTGTTTTTACTTGTAAATATTTGAGTGGATCTCTAAGAGCAAAAACCTTCTCTTACGTGACCACAGTACAGTTTCCATGTCAGGAAAGTAACACGCACCTTTGCACCTTTTCGTCTGATCAATAATAAATATTTCATTTTTCCAGTGATCCAACCATATTCTCTACAGTATTTCTACCCTGATGTGGAATCAAGTTGAAGGTGGCAGGTCTAAGAGATGGTGTTTCTTTAGTTCTCGATGACTAGAAGACTTTCTCAGCCTTTTATTCACTTTTATCACATCGGCAATTTGGAACCTCTCCTCTGGAATCTCTATTGAACAGGATGTTCATACTTTTAATAATATAATACTCCTAACATTTCCCCTTTTGTTGCCTCATGATTAAATGCGGTTGACGCATGTCCTGCTAGAAGATCACCCAGGACACGACGTTGTGTCTCCCCAGTTATTAGCGTTTAGCACCAGAATTTGTCTGGCTGTACAGCCTCGTTAGCAGCCATCTCCAGATGTCTGTCTGATTCATCTGCTCTTATTAGGAAATTTAGTGGAGCCATGATTGGTTGTGACTCTAGTTGATGAGAATTTTCTTTCTCGAGAAACCAAAATCTGAGCCAGGGAGGCCATAGCTGAAGGATTTCTATAGCTCCTGACTTGTCGCCCATCCTAAAAGTTGGCTTCTTCCTATTCAATTAAATAACTATTAAGGGAAGCCAGGCATGGTGGAACAGGCCTGTAATCCCAGCACTTGGGAGGCTGAGGCAGGAGGAGGATTACTATGGGTTCAAGGCCCGACTGGGCTACATAGTGAATTCAGAACCAGCCTGGACTATAGAGTGAGACCCTGTCTCAAAAAAATAAAACCCTTAAAAGAAAAAATTCCATGAGACTCTTCCAACTTCTTCCTCTGTGACTCACAATGCTTTTGGGATATCAATGTCTCCTGCAGAAGCAATGTCTGCTTTCGTTGTTTAGACCTGGAGTCATTTGTCCCCTAGTGGCAGGCATACTGCTTTGTTCTCTGAAGAAGCTTTGGGAGCCCGAGGTCGGACACTAACCACAGGGACTTGTGCAATGATTGTCGCACACAGCTGGGGTCCCTAGGGGCCTTGACGACTCGCTTCTAGTCCACCCTTAACAGTGCTAGAAGTCATGTTTCCACTACCTTTCACTGAATTTCTTTTCAGGGATTTCTTCTACCCCAGAAGATAGTAAGAAACACAGTTGACTTGAATCAGGCTCTGCAGGTGCGTAATCTGGCTCATGAAAACTATCCTTGCAATAGATTTAAGTAGACAATGGATCCCAAAACCTGTTTAGTTGGTTTTGAGTAAGAACTTATCCCAGGCCTCAGAGACTTTGGAGGAAGGAAAGCCAATGACCCACCTGTAATTTCATTCCGTTGATTTGCCTGAAGATACTCACTTTTGTCGCTTGAGGTCTACCCAAAGCTCCTAGGAGGCCATGGCAGGCACTGTCAATGTGCACAGTACAGTAGGGTCCTTGAGGCAGAAAAGCAAACTTACAGTCCATTCGTGTCACTGCAGGATACAAATCACACAGCTAAATCTGGTAGCTATTATAGGCTGAAATAAGCACATAGAATCACAGAGCAAAGCAATCAGATCCTGTCTCTAGAATAATAGTGACTGCTAAAGTTCTCATCTACAGGCATGGTTTTGAGCTCTCCCCCGTCATGAGTTCTAGGGCTTTCTTCAATTATGAGGACACAGAAATGCGCAGGGACAGGAGGCTGGGGTGGAGCGCAGTCTCAGCCACTAGTTTCCCTTTGTGTGTGAGTGATTGTTTTAAAGCTTAAATGCAACACTTCACGTGTCATTTGTCACCACAAATTACCCCCTTAGATAGTTCATTCCAAGTGCCAACTTCTCGGGTACCTCTGTGTTTTACTAGTGTTTCCATCGAGCAGGACTATTATTCTTTAAGAAATTACCCAGAGTAGCGTGTTACACGACAGTCGTGTGGTTTGGGTTTTGTTGTAAATGCAAAACAAAGCAGCCAAGGGTGTTTCTTTTCATACCTAAGCCACACGGCCATGAGGAGCATCGGATTGTTCATTATTCAAATGAGAATATTTTTTCTTGCCTTTCCTTTGTGGTTTTATTTCTGTCTATCCGTGACATTTCGGCAAGCAAGCTGCCGACTCTAAAGCACCATCTGCTTTGCTCTTCAACTGTGAAACCATCTGAGGGAAGGAACCTTGTCCCCCACAGGTGGGGGAGGGGAATGATGGCGTTAAGTATGTGTATGTGTGTGTGTGTGATTTTATATGACCACGTACATACATGTGTGTGTGTCCTTTTTTTTCCTTTTCCTTCTTAATCCTAGAGCATAGATGTACATGAAGGAATTTGGTTTCAGTAAAACAAAGAATAATTTTCTACTTGAACTTCTTCCCATTGTCGAATCCTTTCTCAGTTAAATGGGATTTATTACTTGAACAAAGATAGGGGTTTAATCTGTTTGTCCATTGGTAAACTCTTGGCATGTAGAATAATGCCTGGTATACCAGTGTTGAATGAAGTGATATGGATATCAGTGTTCTACCCGGGTAATCTCTGTGTCATGTGAGAGTCTCTTCCTGTGGGTGACTGCTCCCAACCACCACCGAGACCGAGACCCGAAAGTAACTGTGACCTTCTTTTGCCCTGTGGTAACGTAGACTACTCGGATGTGCTTCTCAGTGAGGATGCCCCCTATGGCACGTGCTACCTTTGCTTGCTAGATGGCAAACAAAGGTGCCCTGAAGCCGTCTGTCTGGGATTACTTAAACTTTCACTAGTGAGTGCCACTGATCTTGAGAATGTTACTGCATCAATATGTTGATAGTAGAAGTCAGAACCTTTTGCCTACTGAAGCTGTTGAAAAATACCCTCAGAAGTAGCAGGTAGAAGAGCACAGCACGCCTGAACCACCCTGAGGACTGGCCTGAACTCCCGAGCTGGACACGGGGTCTCGTTTCAGTGGAGATGTCAGAAGTGCATATTGGCTTATTTCAGAGTACAGTTGGGGAAGGATTCAGGCTCACATGCTGGACCTTTCGCTCCACTCCTAGAACAACTGAGACCATCCAATTCTTTGTTTTTTTCTTGACAGAATTGAGAGAAAGAGGTGGAGATAGCCTACAATGTCAAAAGAGGCTGAAGCTAATGACACAACGGCTGGAAACATCTGGTCACATTTTTGAGGACCACTTTACTCAGAATTTTTAGTGATCTCCCACCCATTGTGGAATGGAATCAGCAGCCCTAAGCCACGTTTGTAAATATGTGAGCTGGACCCTACTCCTCAGAATGAAGCTTCTTCGTCCACACACTCTGACTGGGCCTTAAGAACAGTTACCCCTGATATCTTGATTTTAAAGAAGCATTTAAAAGAGCAAAACTCAAAAGAAAAAAGAAAACAGCATGAAAGTTCTTCAGGAAGAAAACTTAATTATTTATAAAAACTAGGTCCAAACTTCAGTTTGCACCTGATTCAAAGACAATTGGGTTCCCCACAAACTGTGTGCTTGCAGAGGAGAGCGGGCAGAGAAGAAAAGAACACGGTCACAGAAACATGGTCACCTGGCTTATTTCTAACTGAGGAAGGAAGAAAGAAGGGAAGAGGAAAGCAGTAAGAAAGCAAGGGAAAGGAGAAATAGAATGAAAAAAGAGAACCGCACCCTTTATGCAGATTACAGAACACACTAGACTGAAGCAAAACACGGAACGCTACAACTTAAAGAAGAGCTGTGTCGGAAGATTCAGGCCAGGGATAGTAGCTTTCAGGGAGGTTGAGGCAGAAAGATTGCAAGTTTAAGCCTAACCTAGATAAGTTACTGACTTGGTGAGAAACTGTCTCAAAAGGAAAAAAAAAAAAAGACTGAAGATGCAGCTCAATGGGGAAGCCCTGTGGTTGATTCCTAATATCCCAAATGGATGGATGGATAGATAGACAGACGATAGACACAATTCATGAAGAACCTTTGTATGCAGGTGGAGGAGAAAAGGTGTGCCTCAGTCCTAAGGAGTTGAGCCTCAGGTATTTGAGGTAGAGTTAACACTGCCAATGTGAATTACAAGCTGACTCAGAAAAGTGCAACAGAGGGATTAGTCCAAATGGGGGTTGAAGGACTAAATAAGAGAAGAGACTTTCCGCAGAATCAGTGAAAAAACGATCTTCTAGTGTGGGAAGAAGGTGGCTCATTGTTTTAATTGCAGTGACATCGTTAGATAAGGACACTTTGGTAGCTGCATTTTTTTATTAGCAAGTGGAATTACCCTCTGCAGGAATGAGTGAAGCCGGTTTGCCTTTGAAGTTGCACTCAAAGGTCAGTGACCAGGGAAGAGCCTAAGTGTTCGCACCTGGTGCGCACGAGCACGAGTGGAAGAGTTCGGCTCAGCGGACTCGAGGTCTGCATCAGCCTCTGGACTCACCGAGTGAGGCGCTTCCCACAAAACTCGTTATTATGGGGTAGGGGAGGAAGGACGTGAAAACTCATCTCTCACAAAAGTCATGGCAGCCATGCCTGAAGTAAATTGGCAAGAGAAAGGGCATAACAGATCTACTTAGTCAAACTTCTATATGCACAGAATGTTCTAGAAGGAAGACCCAAAGATCCATGGGAAAATATTTTTATACTTAGGTTTTGTGAAACACTGATAGCAGTATTGAGCTGTGGTTGGACAGAAGGGTCATGACCTTACAATAATAAACTAAGAGAAATGTAATAAGGTTTGTCCATTTAGATCTGGGGGAGTGGGGAGAGTTCTCCATGTAGTTTTCCTTCCTCTTAGGACCCTTTTTGGAACGAAAGTCTTGGGCTGTGCTGTCAAAACAGACCCGAGAACTTCCTATGGCTGCCACGTGGAAAGTCAAGGGAAGTTTAGAAGGATATTTTGAGGTTTTTATGTGTATCTTTAGAATAAGGGGCTCTAGTTCCCATGACCCACATCTTAGTCATTTTCCCATTTCTGGTGCATAAGATCTGACACAATTTAAAGACAGAGAGATTTTTATTTTGATTCATGGTTTTTAGAGGATTCAGTCCCCATAGCTGGTTGTTTCCAAGGCAGAAAGGGCATGTTGGAAAGACTTTGTGGGGGACAAGGCTGTTCACATCCAGGCAGCCAGAATGCAGGGGAGGGAAGAGCCAGGTAGAGAGATACACACCTTCAGGTCGCACCTTGATGACGCACTTCTCCAACCAGGCCCCGTCTATCTGGTCACTGCGCATGAGTTCATCAATGGACCAACCCATGGTTGGGCATAAAGCTCCCATAACGCTCCCTGGGAGTGCATAGTGCTCTCATAATTCATCCTGAGGGTCCATAGCACTCCCATACTCCACGCTGGGCCCATAGTGCTCCAGTAAGAAATGCCGGGGGTCCTTTCAGATCTAAACTACAACAGCCCAACAGCCTTTCACTGAAGATGCACAGCCTGCCTGGGGAGGCGTGGCGGAGTGAGACAGAAGAGAGGTTAGCCACAGAAGGCTAACGGAGACTTTACTTTTGAGGCTCTTCCAATGCCCTTTAGCTCAAAGTACTCAGGAGGACAAGCTCTGCACTTCGGAATATCGTTTCCTGAGCCCCGGCAAGGAACTATCTTTCTCCAGTGCTATAGCCAGGGGGATTCACAATCAATGATTCTCTTACCTTTCCTGAAATGCTTGTGAGAAATTTTAAATTATTTTTCAATTTTATCAGCTTGCCAGCTCATAAACAATTCACAAACAGATCACAAACAACCCAAAGCACAAATCTGTCAAAAAGTCTCTGCTTTTTATTCTATCAAAACAGCAAGAGTTCTGGCAAGGATCACATATTTTGATGCTGATACATTACATATCCCATTGTCTTCTGTTTTGCAGGCTGTGTGAGCCCTATCAGATCCAGCCACAGGTGGTGTGGGAGAGGAGAGAAAGCCACAATCCACTTTGGGTAACCAGAGGGGAAGAAGAAAAACAAACAAAAAGAACCAACAAAGTAAAAATGAAGTCTTGTTTTGCACAAATCATGTTAAACATGGTAGGCAGTGTGAGGGAGCTTAGGATAGAGCCTCCAGGAATCTGTCAATGTAAGTAGAGAAGCTGGAAGTTGTAATGGATAGAAAATTCTCTGGCTTCTAAAGTTCTGGTGATTGAGTCTATAAATTAAACCAATAGTGCAAAAAATGACAGGATAAAATCATTTTAATTGTATGCATAGGTAGGCACGAGGGTCCAACAGAATGTGAGAACTGAGGGGGAACTAGACAACTGACGTGTCTGGAGCATCCTGGGAGGCAGAAAGGAATTAAAGCCTAGTACTTCGGGAGTACCAGTGACAAGTTGCGGGGACGTGAATAGAGGACATGTGTGATCTTGTTGATGTAGATAAGACTCTGTCTGGGTATATGTGCTGTCTAAGCCCACCCTCAGGAGGATAGGCAAGCGCCCAGGACAAAGTTTGTATCGAGATCATGTCAACCTGTGGTTTCTCCATATGTGATACCGATAATCTTGCCTGGTTGACGAGATTCCTGGGAAGGGGACACATAACAACTGAGTTCCTTCTTGGAGGTTCTGTCTTATTGGAGATCGGGACAATTCAGAGAAAACCTCTCCCTACACTTTGAAAGAGAAAAAGGAAAGCAGGTAGGAGGGCGGGAGGAAGGCGGAGAGAATCCTTGGCTCTTTAGGCCAGAGCATTCAGAATGCTAACCAACCAACTGTACACCGGAGTGCAGAATTTTACGCCCCGACAGAGTATAAAGTGAACACCTGAAGCCTTTGTTTTGAGCAAGTTCACAACAAAGACCTAACCCTATAAACAGGGAATTGAGAAATGGCTTATTTTCTCCAGTTTCAGCTGGTTTGGGGGCAAAGTGTGTGCAGGACACATGAGAATGTTCCAAATTTTAAAGGAAAAAAAAAGGCTAATATTTGACAAGGACATACCAAGCAAGTGCTAGGCACTTTGTGTATTAGGTCATTCAATCCTCACAATGACCTATGAGCCGTTGTTAATGCTGTTTCTATTTCACAGATTTGAAAACCAAGTCACAGAGGTTAAGTAATGTGGCCAAGACTCAGAGCTAATATGCAGGTATTTTCCTCTAGGATATCTGAGCGCACCTAAACCCAACAGAAGTCATCAACAGCTCTGCAGTGAGAAGGAACTAGGGATTCATGCGAAGACCAGTTGCAAAGGCTGCCGATTTTGTTCAAAAGCTTAAACCGTGATACTCAAACTTGTAAAGAAGGATCTATGTGCTTCTGACAGTGTAGAGGTGAGGAATTTGGTACAACTACTCCTCTGCTGGTGAAGATCTTTTCTCCTACTGTTCTTACAGGCAAATCTCCATTACCTAGATGGGTACCAACAGAGTCTGATGATACAGGACTGTAATTCCCACATTCTGGGAGGCTGAGGCAGGTGGATCACAAGTTCAAGCTCAGCCTGGCTTAGTGAGATCCTGCTCTAAACTAAAAAAAAAAAAAAAAGCAAGAAAGAAAGGGTGGGGGGCTGGAAATGTAACTTAGGTGGGAAGGCTTTGGTTCAATTTCCAGTACTGCCCAAAAAAAAAGTCAATTTGCCGATATACAAGCATTTATGTGTTTTTTTTCTTCCCCCTAGTGTATACTTTGTATTTATGAAAGATTGGACATTAAGAGCTTTTTTGCAGCAAATTTTGACTTAGGAGACTTCAGAATCAAGAAATATGAGTACAGAGAGTTGGAAAGGATTTAACACCTGATCTACCTAAGCAAGAGAGAGCGATTCCATTAACGCCCGACTGGGATGTCCTTTTCAGTAACCAATTTTCTGTCGGGGCGCTGTGTGTAAGGTGCTACGTGGTGGGTGAGGTAGCGGTAAGGGGAGCCATCGTCCTGTCCTATGGCAACTGCTTTATTACAGGGGAGTGAAAACTAAGTCACTAAGTCACTCAAAATGAGAAAGTGAGACACCCACCACAAGTCTAAAATCTCAGGAGACACCTTGAGTTTTCTGAGAAAGGAGCACGGTCTCCTGGATCTGAGAAACCCCACTTCCAGGGCGTTGGGATTTTCCCTCAAGGTTCTCCTGGAGAAAACCACGCCGTGGGCTGGGGGGGCTCTTCTGAGCATGGCTTAGCCAGTTCCTCCCACTGCCTCCCTCAGCACTGGGCACATGGCCCGCACGGGGAGGCTGGTGACATGCCCTGTCAGGCACACAGGCCCCTGGGACCTGTGGGCAGTGCCTCGCTGCCTCTGAAGGCCATTGTTTCTCATTGTATAGAGGTGTCTGAAAGAATAAACAATCCAGAGTTCCGATACCAAAGGGTAATTTGCCCTGGCTTGGGAAATGCTTCCCCGCCCCCTGCCCCAAACAGCATGAATTACATTGATAGATTTGCATGCTTCTGGCTGACCACCAAGGACTCCCCTTCAAGGAGGATGGGAAAATTGCCAGAGGAAGTTTTCTCACAGAATTTACCCCGACTATAAAGTGAAATTGCTGCAAGAAACAATCATCTTTCCCCCCTGTGATCTTAATTGCAGCACAGCTCCTCACCAGGGTGCACAGAGGACCCAGGGTGCAGGAAAGAGGAGCTGCTTTGTCTACCAAAAAAAGCCAAAAAAGTCATGCTTTGAAAGGCCCGTCCCCTGACAGGTACACTCTGCTCCACGTAAGTTTACACAGCTTTCCAAACTCACGGCTTCCATGCCTTGGTGACAGGAACTTTTACAACGTGTGTTCACCAGCAAAGGGGATTTTAACCTCTCTTTCAGATGCTGCTCTTGAAATTCAAAGTGTCCAGGGTTATCGATGGGTGGTGAGCCCCTGTGACACAGCTCGTAATCCAGTTTGCAAAGATGTTAGGCTTCTTAAATGGTATTGTACTTTTAAAAACTTTTTCTCAAGGGGAAAAAGGACTTCTCAGTGAAAGCCTACAGCGAGCTAAATTATAAGATCCCCCATGGACATCAGAGCTGTATAAACTTAAGTGTAATTGCCACCTTAGTCAGAAAATAGAGCGTTTGTTTTCTACCTTTTCACCAGAAGACTGTACATTCCGAGAAGTTCACGAAAGGCCACTGGCAGAATTCAACCTCTACTTTATGGAAACTACAAAAGCTAAATTATACCTATTTTTCGAGCCTGCTGATTGCTATGCAGTTTTTTTTATTTTTTATTTTATTTTTTTACAGAGGCCAATTTCCAGGCTGATCCTCAATGAAGTCTCTAGTGTCGGATCCCAGCAAATAATAATGAGGCTCTTTTCAGATGTGGTCGCCAGAGGCAGGCTGCAGAATTCCCAGCAGGATTCCTCAGGAGTGGAGGGACCTGACAGAGGAAAAACAAGCCCTCACAACGGATTCGGCTGTAGCAGGAAGTCGTTGCACTGGACTCGCTCTTGTGAGTATGCTATGACAGACGCCAGAACCGGTGGTGCAGGCCTGTCTTTCCAGCACTCAGGAAGGCACAGGCAAATTACAAGTTCAAGGTCATACAGGGCAACTTATTGATGTTTCAAGACTTTGATTCAAAGTAAAGATTAAAATAATGGGTTGGTGATGTAGTTTAGTATGCAGGCTCTGGGCTCGATCCCCTTACTACTGGAGAAAAGGGGAAAAAAATGAATATTAGTACCTAGTTGACATCTAAATGAGCATGTTCAGTCTCTTACAAAGTCAGTTGGTTAAGTTAGCGCTATCATTGTCTCTTGACATGTATAGGTCATATATATGTATGTACGTGTGAATAGGAAGCGACAACGTCATTCAAGGCTGTGGGGGAGAGCTGCACGTTCCTGGATAACTAAGGCCAACCTTGAGAAGTGGAGGAACCTACTTCCAAGATGTTTGCAGGTCTTCCTTTCTCTACAGCTAGTGCAGTTACTAGCATAGGATTCACTACTCCCTAGGAGAATTTTTGCATTAAAGAAACATGCTTGTGAGAAAGTATTTTTCATTTTCATTTGTGTAGCTTGGCCTTTCCTCGTTAGTTGAAAGCACTCGAGGATACCAAGTTATTATTTGATTTATCCAAATCACCAGAACCATAATTGCAGGCCAGAATATGCGGGTACGTTTTTGGACACGTTTAAGTTACAGTGTTTAGATGACTTCTACTCCTCGGATAAGGGGTCTGGTGTAATGTGAGATATTGCTGAAGGATTTGTACAGTAAAATCTCTTCCTTGGCTGGTATAAATGAGAAGTCAGACGGCCATTCAAAGCTATTGCTAAACCCTTAAAATGGTAAATGCTAAGAAATGCCTGTCCCCAGCATTTCAGAAAATAGAATATCTGGGTAGAACTGGTTTTGTTTGTTTGTTTTTCTCTGTTCTGTAACAGTGCTTGGAAGAGTTGATGCAATTTCTTAAAATTTCTCTTTTCAAGCCAGGAAACAATTTCTTCCCCAAAAGAACATAACCCAATCTTTCTTAAAGCCAGAAGAACACCACGTGGGCAGGCCTGTCAGAGAGGCTCCTGTCTTTGCTAAGGCAACAATGATGATAGTAATAACCCTGATCGTTATTTATTTGTATGGGATTTTATAGTTTATAACGCACTTTCATATACATTGTCTCATATTCTAATATACCCCCAACCTTGCACAGTTCAGAATTAGCTGTTGCTATGTCAAAGCAGCCTGAGGGTTATTAGAAGCTGTGGGCCAGATGTTATGAATGGCGTAGAGAGTGTTTCTTGGCCAAGTGCAGAAAACCCCAAATTCTGAATAGACCACCATCGCAACACGATGAGAGGGAAATGTGGCCCAGCTTGCTCTGCTGAATAAGGACCTAGTCAGGGTCAGGGTCAGCAGAGGTGTGAGGACCTGCCGTGGGTTCACAGTGGCTCAGACCCATGGGATGCCGCTGCCTGGGTTGCATACATACGGGTTATCTAGGGGAACCGAGTAGGAAACATATTTGTGAAATTGTGCACTGAGATTTGCGAGGCTGAAGAGGCCGAAATGCTTATCTGCCTGTCCCGGAGCACCAGAGGCTGCCCAAATAAGGAAACAGAGGCTACGGAACACAGCGACCAAAGCCGAGGCATTAGTCCCAGGCCAAAGCCTGAAAGCTCAAGGTGGAACCTCTCCGTGAGTCCGAGTCAGAGATCGCTATGTGGACGCCAAGGTGAGCGCTTCTCTCCCTTTTCAGTCCATCTGCACTATGAGCCAATTGACTGATGCCAGCTCACATCCGGGGCGGGACTTCTTCCCTCAGTTTGCTGGCCTATGCGTCAGTCGTCCACCGACACACCCGTAGGTCCAGAAGTTGCAGTCGGCGGTCCTTCCCGCGAAGTCACCTGCCCATTCCTTCGTTCCTCATGCTCAGGTCTCACTGTTGTGCCTGATGATGTGGAGACGACGTGGGAAGAGACGGACAAGGCGCTGGCCGCGCGCAGGGGCAGAGACAGAGAGCAGGCCGAGAAGGTGAGCAGGGCCTTGATGAGCGCTAGCGAGGACACCAGCAGGGCGGAGAGGGGACTTGAACTTACTTCGAAACACCGATCTCAAGAGCAGGCTCTATTAAGGGGTCTTAAAGGTTGTCTCATGGAAAATGTAACGCAAACTCTGGGCTCTTTCTTCCAAAGTGTCACGGACAGCAAGACCAAATGGTCCTGAAAAATAAATGGCTGGGGAAAAGCAGTAAAAGTGGAACTCAGCGTGCAGTTTTAGAAAAGGGCGAGTGAAATAATGATCCCAGAGAAAGCCGCGCACGTCAGTGTCGGAAGCCTGTTCTGGCCAAGTTCTCTTCTCCTTAAACAGCTTCATTAACTTTTCAGGAATTTTTTTCTGCTACAAATCATTTCACAATGTTTTGTTATGTAATTCTGTACCACTTTTAAAATATTATACGTTGAGTCAGCCTGGACCACTTTAAAATACTTTTGATTTTAGAATAATTTGCTAAGTGTGAAAATAAATAAATAAAGGCACTTGGGAGTCTGAGACAGGAGAGCACGAGTTTGAGCTCAGCTTAGCAGCTTTGTGAGACTCCGTTTTAAAATTAAGCAAAGTAAAACGAAGGGCTGAGAGTATAACTCAGCCTGAAGGTCCTAGGTTCTACCCAAGTATGGCAACCAATCAATCAACCATAAAATAAAATAAAATGTAACAGAATAAAAATATTTTAAAGTAGTCCAGGCTTTTTTTTTTTGTCTGTGATAACTGATCTGATTTATTGATGTATGTAAGGAACAGAGATGCAAAAATTTAGGAGTGCAAGTGATGTATAGGGGAAAGAAGGATCCTCAGTGGAAAGTCAGCATGATAGTGGGGAGAAAAAAAATTCTTTTTGTGCCCGAGTATGTTCCGTCTGTTATTCTACTGCACCAGGAAGGAAGGTCAAGTCCTCGCTTTGCTGTCAGTCTGTCTGAAACTCCTCAGTGCACACACTGATTTGTGGCACAGTGAGGGAGATGGAAACACTACTCATCAAATCTTCAGCTGTCAGCTGACATTCTTTCAGTTCAAGCGTTCTAAGTCCCCTACTGTGCACCTCGAATGTACTGCCCACAAACGTTGACATAGTATTTTCAATTCCTCTCTTTTCTTCCACAAAAGAGGAATGCCAAATACATATATATATATATATATATATATATATATATATATATATATATGTTCAAATATTATTTTAAACTCTTCTGTCAATGTCTGAACTGAAGGAATAGCAAATATCAGAGCAGCACAACTTTCTCTCATTAGATCTTTCAAATAAAGAATAAATACCTCTACTTTAGCTGCTAAGGACACAGTTTAGATTTCATTCCAGGTTAGTGATTTCAAGCCTAATATGGAGGCTTGCAACCACGGATATAGTGTTAGTCCAGACAGTCGCAGAAACAGTTGGGACCAGGAGGAGCCTGGAAACACTGACGTGCACAGCTCATGGACTGAGATGAGTCTTCATTACACTTATTCAAATTTCAGTTAAGCCAACTCAAGAGTTTATAGATGTTTACCAGTGAGCCTCTGTGTCCGCTTTGGTTACTTACAGGATAGTGAGTGTGTAGTGGTATGAGTACGGGCCACAGTGGGGAACAACAGAACCTACCGAAGATCAGCCTTCTGGCTGGCGAACTTTAAGCGCTGCCTTCGTAGACAGAAGAAAAGTGCTTCTGTTTCCCTTCTACTTAGGCTGATGTGAAAGTTCGCTAGCTTCGGATTTGTGGAAGAGGAGACACCGGCACTGGTTTCAAGGAAAGGCCAAGCAAAGCCATTCCTGAGACTCTACCATGGAGGGCCATGGATTTCTGCTATCCTCCTGCCTCCGTTGCTGTGTATTATAGTTCCATTTTCTGCATCTGTGGCCAAGGCCTTCATATTTTCCTCAATGCATTTGTTCAACCTCTTTCCAAAAATACGATGCCATTAGCCTCATTACCAAGATTTTTATTTGGATTTAACTATAAAAATACACACTGAGAATTGCATAATAGAATATTATTACCCGTAACATAAGAAAAAACAACCAGTGTTGCTAATAAATGCAGCTGGCAAAGGGAAGAGACTGCTGGGGTTCGTCAAGGACAACACAGAATTAAGCTCTTAGGAAAGTAGCCATTTATTGCATGTGGCCAGGTTTACGTTTTCTGGATGTTTGTTTCCCTACAGGATTTTCTTGGAAAAGAAGAAGAAGAAAAAGAAGAAAAGAATGGTGAAGGAGGCCAATAACCTTTCATGTAATCAGATAAGCATTTTTAAGAAAGGCAGGCAGTGAAAGACTCCAGAAACATGATAGGCAAAATTTTCTAGGAATCATAGATAGCTACGGATACCTGAATTTCAGCCAACTTTTGACACCAAATGAATCATTTGATATATACCAAAAGAACACTGGAAAAGTTAAGCTGAGGTTTTCCTCAGAGATGTGACTGCCTACAGCTGCTGGTTAGAGTTTGGGGAAATAGTTCATTCTCCTCCCTGATTCGCAGGCTCCAGAATGAGACTGACCCTCGGCCTCTTTTTATGCCATAGCTTGGTTTTTACATTTGTTGGAAAACAAGTAGAGGTGCTGGAGGAATGACATAGCAGTTAAAACACTTGCCTGGCAAGCACAAGGCCCTGAGTTCAATTCCCCAGCACCACATGAAGCCAGGCATAGTGGCACACACCTGTAATCCCAGCCTTTGGAGGCTGAGGCACAGGATTACCATGAGTCAAAGGCCAGCCTGCGGTCCATAGTGAGTTCAAGACCAGCCTGGGCCACAGCGCAAGACCCTGCATCACAAAAAAAAAAAAAAAAAAAAAAAAAAAAAAAAAAAAAAAAAAAAAAAAAAAAAAGCAAAAGAAAAGGAGAAAGCAACTGGTGCAAATTTGGAACAGTACTCACATACTTTTCAATTCACCATTGTTTTAATTTTCCAGTGGAATGTTGTCTGTCTCTGCCTTTGTGTGTCCTGCTTTATGTCCCCCGCTACCTCTTAGCTCTGCTAGTCCCTCGGCCTGCTTCTCTTACACCTACAGAAGGTGTTGGGGCAGGGCTGAACGGTTTTACACAACTACTACAGGGACCGTGTCTGTGTCTCCTCATGCAATCTGTAATGTGGAACTGTCACTCTTACCCAGAGTTCTGCTGTTGGTTCTCCTTGGTAGGACAGTTCCGTGACTCCATTCTGCTTGTGCGAATTGAAGTGTCCAAGAAGAATGAACGGCTGGCAGGGTAGTCACAACTCTGTGTGTGTGTGTGTGTGTGTGTGTGTGTGTGTGTGTGTGTGCTCAATAGGAGTGGGATTGTCAAGGAAACTTTGTTAAATGTTTCCAAAAATTTATTCGCCACACGTGGAGCCTGGAGTGGTGTAGTTAAAGGATATAGTGATTAATGTGGACAGCTAATGTTGTACACGACTGCATATTGGAAGAAAGCTACCCCAAATCCTACTCTAAGTAAACTGATTTTGTTTGCTTTAATTATTCTTGAAAGTATTTGACAGGGAACCATTGTTTTCCACGTAAAAACAACAAACGTTCTGAAACTGGCGTTTAGCCAAACCTAACTCACAATGCTAATCAGGATGAACATCCCATGTTATGGATGATGAACTGAGTTGTTAGAGATTAAGTTGAGTGCCTCAACCTCAAAGTTGGTTAGTGGCTTAGGTAGGCCTAAAATCTGGGCTCTTGATATAAAATATTTATTTTATTTTTAAAGGGTTTTTAAATTTTGAAATATGATATAATAAATTAATCTTTAGCCTATTTAGTAGATAGTTCTATAAGTTTTGAAATCATTCTGAAATTAAAGGTTCTATTCATTCTTAAAATTAAATATTTCTCAAAAAGGGGACTAAAAAACATTAAGATAATTTTCATAGAGATATACTTGAGTTTAAAATCTGGTTGTGTTGAGTTTAGCCTCATGTGGCAGTGTGTGCATGTAATTCCAGCTATCCAGGAGGCAGGAGGATCCCAAGTTCAAGAATGGCTGGTGCAACTTAACAAGACCATGATTCAAAACAAAATAAAGAGCTCAGTGGTAAGAGAGTATGTGTGAGGCCCTGGGTTCAAACCCAACACTGTTCAAAGAATTAGTTATCTAATTTAATTTCATACATTCTTGATCAATGCAGCTGACAGCTACAGTAGTCAAGACTGACAGGACATAGAAGAAACAGAAGAATCATCCTGGGAAAAGAAATGACAAGCCAACAGCCAATGGTGAGGCCACATCCAAAGACCATGGTGGAGAGATGGTTGGTGTGGGCTGTACCCGAGGTACACTGGCAACAGAAGAGGGGTGAGCATAGGGGCCGGGAAATCACGGGAAGACTCGGTCCTGGGGAAGAAGTTAAAGCACAGACAAATGCTTCGGAAGACAGGGAGTGATGCTTCTCACTAGAAACGCGAGTCTGAGTCTTTCAACCCACAACTTCTACAACTCGACCTTTCTTTTTTCCTTTCTCCCCTCTACCCATGTTCAAGTTCCATTCTCGAACTGAATCAGGTCTCCTCTCTCTCTCTCTCTCTCTCTCTCTCTCTCTCTCTCTCTCTCTCTCTCTCTCTGCTTTTTCTTGTACTTTGTTGCAATACATATTATTTAGTGCTGAGCTACAATTGTCGCTTTGCAGTTAAATGCCAGTCACTCCTCATTTCAGCTCAGTCACCAGTCCACTCGTGCTTCCTGATCACTTTCCAAGTGCGTCCTGTCCCTGCAACCCCATGCCCAGCTTTGTTTCTGAGGCAACATGGGCTGACGTGGAAACCAGCACATCTCCCTGTATGGGCGACTTAATTCCTTTTGTCCAGATTTGGCCCTTTTTGACAGGGTCAGACACAGTCACACCTCACGAAGGGCTTTTCCAAATGTCCCCACATATTCTGTGCCCCTACTTTAGCTGAGCCTGTACATCTCAAAAAACAACCAGCTATCACAAGGCTGAGTGGAAACACGAACAAGACAGTCCACGGGAGGATGACCTGGCCTGTGGTGCGTTTTCCCTTTGCTCAACTTCAACATGAGAGGGGCTGGGAAAGACAAAACACAACACGAGGCCGCTGAGAAAATTGACAATCCCCACGTGGAGCCAAAAGGAAAGTGGGTCATATACACACACCGAGTTTCCATTGAATTTCACGGGGGAGGGGAGAAGCTGCTGGGCTCCGTCCAGGCAGCTGGACAGCTGAGCAAAGAAAATGAAGCCCTAGGGCAAGCTGGCTGTGTCCCAGGGATGGCTGAACATTGACTCCTGTCCGCCCATCCACCTGGGGCCACGTGGAAGCTACAGACTAAGTGACACCTCAAGATGCAGCCACCAACTGCCTGTCTGAAGAGCACCATGGCTGTGGAAGAATGAAGAGCTCTCTAAGCTGGTAGGGTGGTCAGATGGCCTCGTGGGGTACTCCCCTCTAAGGAGTTCTCACCACAAGCCAGACACAGCCAGGCGGCATGTGTGCAGGTGGGACACAGGTAGTGTCTTTGCTACTCGTCATAATGCATCATGGCTGCCACCTCGACAAACAAAAGATGGCCAGCAAAGTAAATCCATAAATGTGTTGGGCTGTAGTATTACATGACATGGATTGAAGAAAGACAGATCTAGGGGAAATGATCTATTTTCATGTTTAAATGTAATGAAGCGTGGATAATAGTGTAGACATATGATTGGTAAAAAGGGTATGATCCAAGGAACTGAGCAGAAAAGCCCAGTCAGGCCTGTGGGCTCAGATCCTTCCTAGCTTCTCTGCGAAGCTTTTCCCCCTTTCTTAATTGGGATGGGACCCTTTCCGGAACAGTCTTAAGACCTACAGTGAAACACAATAGGTGTTACAGTATGGATCTGAAGTGTCCTCTCAAAGCCTCATGTGATTGAATGTAGTGGGATACCTGTGGAACTGTGTGTGCTGTCAAGAGATGGGTCCCTGGATGGAAGGGGTGGATCCTCAGGGTTTGATCCGAAGGGTGCTATCAACTTATTGAGATCGTGGAGCACCCAGGGCAAGCTTTGAGGTGTGTGTTACTGACTTGCGGGCCAGGAAGTAAGAGAGGGTCCCCCACCCTGGGTGTAGGATGCCCAACTGGCAGCCCGAGCTAAGTAAAGGAAGGAATAAGAAACACTGTTACAGCTTCTTCCTGGAAAAGGGCTGGCTTCGGCTTGTCTCTCCATATAACCCTTCCTTCTTCACTTGGCTTTCTGTAAATAGTCCTGAAGAGCTTTTCTCTGGCTGGACCTTTGGTGTGTGCTTCCACCATTACTGGCCCCCAATGAATGGGCTCTGTGAGACCTTCTGAAACTGTGAGCTAAAAAATGAATCTTTCCTCCCTTAAGTTGCGGGTGTCAGATGTTCTGTCCGGCACCAAATGAACAACTAAGAGAGTAGGTCAAAGAATTTCTTCATGGCTAACTATTACACAGAAGAGAGGGGTAAGTTTGTGCATGTACCCTTTTCAGTTTTCTTAAACTGGCTTTAAGGAAAAGGGCTCTGGTTTCTAGATACCACTCTGAAGGGGGAATTCTGGTATAGATTCTGTGGCTCATCTCAGGAAAAAATGAGATGTCATCAGTAGGAGGACAGGGGCAGCACAGAGAGGAAATCTGCTTTAGAATCTGCTTCTGATGGTTGCTTTTCAGGGCATTGTTTTCTGAGCCACTTAAACTTTCTTAACATTCATAACAATTTCCTTGGGTAAAGATAAGAAGAAAAATAATCCCACCTTCTGATTCTGGAAACAGGCTTCAAGAGATTAAGTAGCTTTTTAAGAGCCAAGTTTATGAAATGGCAAAGATAGACTTGAACCCGAGCCTGATTGAATTCCAGTCATGAGATCCCACCTGGCCGGGAGTTCGAGGAGAAAAGAGGAGTCAGCTTCACTCTCCAACTATTTCCTACTCACGATCTCAGAAGGACGCAGATCTCCAGCCTCCTTGAAGGCTGCTAATCACCTGGCTCTTGTCCTCAAGATGGTCAATACTTTCACTGTTTAGCATAAAGACACTCCTCCCTCTTATCGCATGATGCTTATGTATAAATCTATTTTGCTCACAGGATGAGTTGTGATCACCATTGTAATAATCAGTGGTCATGGTTACTTTCTTGTAGCTGGTCAACAAATCAGTGAATTCGGCCATACACAGTAATAAAAGTGAAAAGTTACGTGAAAATTCCACTCCTTACCCTTTTCTTAGGGGAAAGATCTCCAAATTACCCTGGTTATTTCCCGTATCATTAGTAAGTTTCCCTATGAAGATAAAACCGTAGTAAAAGGCTATGAAGAAAATATCATGACGTTTTAAATACACCCCTTTAGATAAGGAAGTAAAGGAAGAGTGGATTTGGGCCCTCCGTTGAGTCCACAGAAGCTTTGGGATTCTTAGCCTTCTTAAGCCCATCACAATCTGCTTGGTGTATTTGTTCTGGTGAAGCAGAATTCTGATTTCTCTTCTAACTGGTGCCATTTGCAGGGTGGACGTCAGTGCATTGCTGAATAATAAACAACAAAAACTATAAAAACGTTGGGAATCTTCCTGCCTCATGTGCTTGAAAGGATATCTGTGATAGATATTTGGAAGATAATAAGACACAGAAGTTCCCTCAGTGAAATTGGTCTAGGAATTTGCTTATGTTATTCTTGACTGTTCCCTATGGCATATGGTGAAATACACAGAGCGGTCACACTTGGAACAAACTCAAACTCTAACTATGTGCCGTACATGTGAAAATGAGGAGAATTTCCAGGAAGTGCGGAAGACCGTGCTCTGAATAGTTTTCAGTTTGCATTTTTCTTCTCCATATCCTGTGAGGACTTCCATAGTACATGGTAGTAAACAGTCAATAAAATAGTTAATATACAAAATCTGTAGCAGTAGTTTTTGCTGTAAAACCTAGATCCCATATTGACACTTGGACTTTGATGTATGTTAGAGACCCAGCTGAACATAAGAGGTTATTAGAGACTTTCAGCAGAGTCTTTTTATATTTTTATAACAAAAAGATCAGGAAAAATTGGATCAACTGTGAGATTAATCTTTGTTGTCAACCTGCCTGGATTATGAGGTTTCTGGAGAGATGACTGGGTCCTGGATGGAACAAACTGACCATAGCTGAGTGTGCTATTAGGAGATGGGTCCAATTAAAGGGGGTAGAAGGGTGGTGGTAAACTTTGGAGGATATATCTCTTCCTGGAGCTCCCCCCCATGTTCTGCCTCCATCTGCCTTGCTTCTGTATTGGAATCACACAACCATGGATTGAACCCTATGAAACTGTGAGCCAAATTAAGTATCTTCTCCTTAAGTTGCAAGAAGACGGCATTTTGTCCAGCGATAGGAAAGCTGACCACTGGACCAGCCTATTTATTTATAATTGATTCTTACGTGAATCAAATGAGATAGTTTATAGAAATGCTTTGAAAACTACAAGACATTTTATAAAAGAGAGTTCATTCTATTCAACCTAGACAAATCGTCAAAACATGGTATTAAGTAAAAAAGCAAATGACAGAGATTTTTTATGGTATCCTACTATTTTGATAAATGTCAGAAACAAGTAAAAGGTCAATGGTTCAGCTCTCTACACAAGTGATAAAGTATATAAAAAGAAAAGAAAAAGTGCTATGCATAAAATCCTGGGTAGCTGCTATTTCTCAAAGAGAGACCAAAAAAATGAGGCAGAACCAGCACTGTTATGTAGATGTGCATTCGAGCATTTGGATAAGCAGCAGGCTTGTGGGTTTTTCCTGTATTACTGTGTTCAAGAAAGTAAGTTACCTGAAGTGGTGGCGGATCTTTAGGTAATCACTGCATGACTATGCTTCAAAAGTTAAATCACCTGCATTTTATAGTCCTCAAATTTTACTAAAAAGAAAACAGTTCTCAAAATTATACTAAAAATAAAATAGGTTTATTCCAGATGGTGCTATTTAATAATATGGTGAATCAAATCTCATCTTTGCCTCCGAGTTATTAATGATATTTTTAGTTTTACCTGTTCTTTAAATTGTTTTCCTCCCATCTTCCCTTTCTCTCCATTTTTCTTTGCTACTTGTTCTTAGGTCCTGGACTTGCACTGGACAGTTACATGCATCAGGGGCACACAGCCTAGTGGCCCGAAGTAGCAAGTGGCAGGTAGTAGGGATATTGGATCCAGGTTCTGACACCTGTTGTCTGAGCCTTAGGCAAAGTCACTAAACTCATTGCCACAGACTCCTTACCTTTAAAATGAGGGTGAAAGTCAAAGTTATTTCTCAGGGCTGTTGTGGATATTAAACAAGTTCGTGCTAACAGAGAATTACTGAGTGCTGTTAAGTTAGACAGGCAACGAGGAAGACACAGTTCTCCTCTGGACAAGTCATTGTTGATGCTCTTCAGAAACAAAGACTGGCCACTATTACGGTTTTGGTCTAGAATTTCCTACCAAAGCCTTATGTGCTTGGAAGGTGATTCAAGCATGGGGGCTAACCTGTTGGTTTTCTGTGCTGTTGAGAAGGAAAGCATGGTCAGAAAGGGAGGACCACATGACCTGGAAGGTGGGGATCCCTGGGACATGACCCAGAAGGATATCACTCCCTTGCTTCTCTCTGGATTCTCGTTGTAATGCCGCGAGCAGTTGTCCTTCCCCAGACCTTTCTGCATACCATCACCGCCAGCCAACCACAAACAGATTGAGACCTGTGAAATATAAGCTAAAATAAACCTTTGCCCTCTCAAGTGTGTGTGTCTAATATCATGTCCCAGCAATAAGAAAATGACCAAGACAGCTGGCATGTACTGTAATGTTGTAAGATCAACAGAGTTTGAACAAACAAATAAATATTCCTCTGTAAACACAATTTGAATAAGAAAGTAATTAATGGCTTGGGCCTGTTACCAGGATTGAATTAAGCTTCTAATTCTACCATGATCTTGCGTCTTCTTTCTTCTCTGGTGAGTCAAGCGGAAGACCTCACAGGTGAACTTGGGGGCTCCTGGAACTGGGACAGTCAGATTGCTCACTAATTACCTGCATGAGCTGCTGACAGAAATTACATCCGTGAGAATTCACAGACAGACAGGGCCTGGACATGGGCAGTGATTTTCTTGTGATTCCGAGAACTATTGCTAACTGTGACCCTGAGGCCTACATTGCAGGGCCTCTGTAAAGACTCAGGAATAAGCCTAGAATTTTGGTCAAATTAATCACAACCATGGAATGAAAATTTTGCTTGTAGGAATTAATTATTCGCAGAGTTTTCTGAGTTGATAGGAATAAATATGCATTTCTGGTTCAGTTTGGCTAACTAAAAAATAACTTTTTGGGTTTTGAGGAGAAAAACCCTGTAATCATTTACTGATTTGTTAATTCTCAGCATTTCATGGAAAGTTACAATTTAAATTGAATTTGAGATATTGCAATTTAGCATTAAAGATAGCTTACATTGTTTTCTTTTCTTAGAAACATCCAATTTATAATGAAGTTGTTATAAGACAAAAATTTTTGAAAAGCTAGGAAAGAAATGTAGCAATTACAAGAACCAGAAGTCATAAGAACAAATACGTAAACATTTGGGGTAGAAGCCAAACGAAAAGGCCATGACTATCAAGCTCAAAGCAGGGGGGAGAAAATTAGGAACAGGACAAGAACACAGCAAGAAGGATAAAGCGGAAGGAAAAGGCACAGATAAACACAAAGACACGAAAGAGTCCGTGCATCTATGTAGCTTCCCTCCCTGCAGGGGAAGGCTGGACCAGGGCCTCGGGCGGAGGGCAGAGACGGCAGGGAGCACAGCGCTGGGTCCCACCCGCCTCCTTATACAACGGAGGCTATTTCCCAGTATGCTCCAGTTCGGAAGAAGGGAGGAAGGGACCTGAAGGTGCATCCCTGCTCTGAAGGTGCTTTTCTGTTCTGCCGTTGTTTCGTGTCATCGTCTGAAGAGGAGGCCCCTGGCCCAGCATCCCCAGGGTGTCACCCATGTACAGCTAACACCGAGTCTTGTTTCTGACCGTCATGTACGCTGTGCGACGCCATAAGGTAGGGGCGGGGAACATCAGACCCAGGGCAGAAGGGTTAGACCCAGCCAAGGCAACCATAAGTTAAATAAGTGTCTTACGAGAAAATCAGGCCACTTTTAAGTTGATGGCTTTGTATGTCTCATGAACGATGTTATAAATACCAAAGTGGCCCCTGACACAAAACAAGCTCCCCACTCGCTATAAAGCAGGGCATACTGTCATGCCAAGGCATGTCACCCAGGGTAGCCATGCCATTCAAATGAAAGCCAGGTCTCTCTCATTCTGATGAGCGAGGCCGGAGCTCTGGGGCGGCTCTGCTGTGTTTTCAGGGCTTCTGCCAAGCGCGTTTGCAGCAGCGTTTGCACATCTTCAGCAGCATACAGATCACGACCCGCAGAGACGCAGAGGCGCAGCGTTTGCAGGACGCCGGAGGGCGGGCACTCTCATCCGTTCTCCGCGGCTTCCCATTGGACAGTCTCTGGTGACGACACAGGACATCCCTGTGGCATCTGGCGTTTAGGATCGCTCCCCTGAGCCTTTCACCCATTGCTGTCTGTTAGACTGGGCATGCCAAGGGCTCACTGCTGGTCTCGGGATGCCGCTACAGTCCTGAAAGAAACTGTTCAGAAATTAAGAAACGCCATTGGAGGCTGGAGGAATGGCACAGTGGTTAAAGTGCTTGCCTAGCAAGCACAAGGCCCTGAGTTTGACTCCCCAGCACCACATAAAGCTGGGCATGGTGGCACATCCCCATAATCCTAACACTTGAGGGGCTGAGACAGTAGGACTGCCATGACTGCAAGACTTGCTGGGTTACACAGCAAGTTCAGGACCAGCCTGGGCTATGGAGACAGACTCTGTCTCAAAAAAAAAAAAAAAAAAAAAAAAAAAAAAAAAAAAAAAAAAAAAAAAAAAAAAAAAAAAAAAAAAAAAAAAAAAAAAAAAAAAAAAAAAAAAAAAAAAAAAAAAAAAAAAAAAAAAAAAAAAAAAAAAAAAAAAAAAAAAAAAAAAAAAAAAAAAAAAAAAAAAAAAAAAAAAAAAAAAAAAAAAA